>SJYF01001669.1:752426-770819 GCA_006410515.1 Procapra przewalskii
GTGCTGGAGAGAGCTACCTTTGCAAATTCCCACTCCTTATGGCCCTGGCATGGAGAGGAAAGAGCTGAAAGGATTTCTGTCTCTCAGAGTGAGGGGTGGAGCTTGGCATGGAGTGAAACAGTGGGCTTGCAGTCCTGAAGGCGACTTGCAGTGCCAGAGAGAAGAACACCAAATGTCCAGAGCTGATTCCTGGAGGGAAATTAGTTCATGCGGAGCTTCAGCAGAAGATAAGGGGTATGGACAGCACATAGATGAAAGGAGGTACGCTGTACTTCATCAAAAGCCAACCAGAAAACAAAACAAAACAAAACTCTCCTCTTCATCCTAGAAACTGAAAGCCGCTCA
This sequence comes from Procapra przewalskii, assembly GCA_006410515.1. Classification (NCBI taxonomy): domain Eukaryota; kingdom Metazoa; phylum Chordata; class Mammalia; order Artiodactyla; family Bovidae; genus Procapra; species Procapra przewalskii. Next base: position 752,772 of record SJYF01001669.1, read on the forward strand.
AGAACTAAGGAAGTAAAAGGGAGGATTGTGAAATGACTATTCACCTTTAAAAGACTGAATTGTATATCCTGAATTCCCTGAAACAATACTCATTTAGAGTGTTAAGTAAATAAGTGTTAGTCGCTCAGTTGTGCCCAGCTCTTTGCAACCCCATGGACTGCAGCCCACCAGGCTCCTCTGTCTATGAGATTTTCCAGTCAAGGATACTGGAGTGGGTTACCACTTCCTTCTTCAGGGGATCCTCCCAACCCAGGGATCGAACCTGGGTCTTCTGCACTGCAGGCAAATTTTTTCCTGACTGAGCTACAAAGGAAGCCCATTTGGAGTAAGAAAACATTAAATTGACTAAAATATGTTGTCCACTATTTGGAGAGTTAAGGCTGGGTTAGAGATAAGATTTGAGCAATAAAACAATAGTTATTTCACTACACATGGGTCTAACAGATTCATAAACTTCATGTCCTCTGAAAGTACATATTTCTACACTTTTGCTATTAAAAGCAGAAATGGTTTGTACACTGTAATAGTGCATTGAGAAACCAGGACTCATGGATACAATCAGAAAGCATCTTTATTTTTCTCTCAGGTTGTCTATTAAAACTGTGTTCAGTGATAAATTTCTTCCTTTGCCCTTTGTTTGAAAACTCAGGCATTCTCCTGCTTTTTAGCTTACTTACTCCCACAATAAAAGGTCATATAGTTGCACTAAACAAACAAACAAGCAAACAAACAAACAAAACAAAAAGCAGCATATTTTAATCTCAGATGTTACATGCATCTAGTTCTTAATGGTGATGAAACTCACTTAATTGAAGATGAAATCTACATGATCTTTGGTGGACATGTCACTTGCTAGCTTCTTGTGGAAGGACAGGATGGAGTTTTCCATCTTCACAAGCTTTCCCACCTCCTCATCCACTTAGCTAAAATCTGTGGTTTGGCTAGGCTGAAGTAGTTGAGGGAGGGGAGTTAGAACAACATGGAAGTTGTCACCTTAAGTTGCCATAAACAAGCTTTGTCCTTTCAGGCCCTGCTACATGTTCTTCTTCCTGAGAATCGTTCATTTTACTTTCACATGCTTGAGGAGTACACGGTATTTGCAGTAGCAGCATCTCGTCTCCATGTACCTGCCTAATCAGCTAGCCACTCCACTTCTCTTGTTTCCTGTCTCTAGATTTCCCAGGTGGGAAGCACAAACAAGTCTATGTAATGAAGCAGACATATATCAAATTCCTCCTTTCTCTTCATCTAGTAACATTCCACTCGTCCCACTTTATACCATTGGAAGATAAGGCCTCACAGTACTGCCTTCTCAAAAAAAAAAAAAAAAAAGACCCTCATAGAATAGCCTCTCTCTTTTTAACCACCCTCCTTTTTAATTTTTATTTATTTATTATTATTATTATTTCTCTACATTACAATACTGTATTTGTTTTGCCATACGTTGACATGAATTGGCCACAGGTGTACCCGATCTCCCAATGCCGAAGCCCCTTCCCTCCTCCCACCCCATATCATCTCCCTGGATCATCCCGTGCGCCAGCCCCAAGGATCCTGTATCCTGTATTGAACATAGACTCCAGCAATCCCCCTGCTGGGCATACACACCGAGGAAACCAGAATTGAAAGAGACACATGTATCCCAATGTTCATCGCAGCACTGTTTATAATAGCCAGGACATGGGAACAACCCAGATGTCCATATCAGCAGATGAATGGATAAGAAAGCTGTGGTACATTTACACAATGGAGTATTACTTAGCCCTTTAAAAGAATAAATTTGACTCAGTTTTAATGAGATGGATGAAACTGGAGCCGATTATACAGAGTGAAGTAAGCCAGAAAGGAAAACCACCCTCCTTTTTTAAATCTGTCAAGTGGATAAGGGGGAAGGAGTCAATCATCAATTTTGGCTTATCTTCCTCTTTAAAAAATCCAAGATAGTCAATATTGTGTTTGTATTCAATATTGATTGTATTTCTGCTTCACCCAAAACTGAGACTGAACAAGCTTAATATTTATATACTGGCTGTCAGTCTATCATCTATCTATCATTTATTTTCTATCTACCTACCTATATATCCCATGTTTATCTTTTATATTATAGTGTATGTTGGTGGCTTAGAGCAAATTCACTTGCATTCAAAAAACAAATTTTCATTTTCAATGTCCATACTTAAGAATTTAGAGAAATGCCTATTTCTTCATGTATAAAATGACCAAAATTTGATTCATTCTCTTTAGATTTCCTGCCCAATCTGATATTTTAAGTCCTTTGCCCCTTGCTTCCACCGTGAGTCCTTTTTGGAGCAAGTGGGTAGGCATATAAATTGTGTTCTAGGTATAAAATTCTATCTTTCACAGTATGAAAAGACATACAAATAAGTCTCAGTAATGAGTGTGGATAAAGCACACTGGGCTTTCTTCAATTTTCATATCGTGTGTACCAGCTCACTGCTGGTGCCAAGTTGCAGACACCTTACTACATGGGAAGAAATATATGTGTGAATGTAAACAGTTGAGAATTAAAATGAAGAGAAGTGGCTAAGGATTCAAAATGAGAGTTAACAAAATAAAAAAATAACAAGACTGCAGGAGAGTTATACCCACCAGATCTCAAAATTATACTCTGCAACAAGGAATCACACATACACAATATTTGCTTCCTAGTACTCCAAAATCACTGCAGACGGTGACTGCAGCCATGAAACTGAAAGACGCTTACTCCTTGGAGGAAAAGTTATGACCAACCTAGATAGCATATTCAAAAGCAGAGACATTACTTTGTCAACAAAGGTCCATCTAGTCCAGGCTATGGTTTTTCCAGTAGTCATGTATAGATGTGAGAGTTGGACTGTGAAGAAGGCTGAGCCTCAAAGAATTGATGCTTTTGAACTGTGATGTTGGAGAAGACTCTTGAGAGTCCCTTTGACTGCAAGGAGATCCAACCAGTCCATTCTGAAGGAGATCAGCCTTGGGATTTCTTTGGAGGGAATGATGCTGAAGCTGAAACTCCAGTACCTTGGCCACCTCATGCGAAGAGTTGACTCGTTAGAAAAGATTCTGATGCTGGGAAGGATTGGGGGCAGGAGGAGAAGGGCACGACAGAGGATGAGATGGCTGGATGGCATCACAGACTCGAATGACATGAGTCTGAGTGAACATCGAGATTTGGTGGTGGACAGGGAGGCGTGGTGTGCTGCGATTCATGGGGTCGCAATGAGTGAGACACGACTGAGCGACTGAATTGGACTGAACTGTTTAAATAAAGGAAGTAAATTAAAAAAAAAAACCAAAGGAAAGTGACAAAGACATCTCACAAGATTGAATAACAATAACGTAGATAAGCATGCTTGTTGCTTAGAAAACAAGATGGTTCATATCTCTGAATAGCACTTGTCACTTTCACATAAAGCAGAGACATGATTCTTTCATCCACTTCCATTGTTGAATTCTATGTTTATATGTTCTGGAGGAATTTTAAAATGAACTGTTTTTCTTTCTACTTATTTCAAAGTAGGATTGTTCAAATAGTAAGCTCAAGAACTCTAATCTTTAAAAAATTACAAAACATGTACATGTTTTGTTCCCTCATCTGCCCATGAATATAACTTGAAGGTCACATTAAAAAAAAAATGAATTTGCCTTTTTAAAGTTTCCTTGGAATCCTCAATTCTAAGAATGATTAGACCTATTTATTTTAATACCTCGCATTTCCTTAGACAATATCAACGAGGCTATTTCCTGCATTTTGCCACTTAGACCTACGTATCTTCATCCTGTTTAATGATTTGCACTTTATAATTATTAAAGGTATATTGTTTTTGATTTTCTGTTTTTATCACTGGTCTCATTGCCTTCCATTACTTTAGAGAAAGTAACACTATCAACTACAGTCATTAGCTAATGATCCATTGTCTCTTAAAGGCAGGATTAAAAACATGGAGATGTTCATGCTGAGCAAGTGAGAAGTGAATACCTAACACATTATGAAAATGAAATAAAGGGAAAAATCCAATTAGATACTCTTGGTAGGGGTCAAAAGAAGTAAGGGTATTCATTGGTTCTAACAAATTCACAGTGTCAATGTACCATAGAAGAAAAAGTATAATGCACAGTAGAGAGCCACATATTTATGAAATGAGTCACTGAACAATTTCTGCAAGTTGCCACCCAATAAAATGCAAATTACAGGCAATGGCTTAATTCCAAGTCAGTTTTAGTCTTTAGACAAGCTATCTCTGTATTGCTCAGCACACTAATTTCAGTGTAAAAAAAATGAAAAGAAACAATACCAATCTTTGCAGGTTTTGCCAGAATGTTCTGTTGGCAAAGAGTCACAGATCCTTCTATTTAGTGTTCAGTTTCTAGAATTAATTTAATGAGGCAAGAAGTCAAGAGCACTAAAGAATCTTCTAATTGGGGTTCGAGCTGAATAGTTCATATTGAATACTTTTTGTGTTACTGAATAGTTGTACTTTTTCCTCATTATACATTTATAATCTTATTCACAACCCTATCTCAGACCATGGTGTAATTATTCTTTACAGCTTTAATTATACTGAACATAACACTGCATAATGTTGACATGAGGTCTTTAATTTTAGATCTGTGACTTGTGCACATAGCTTCCAGAATTAATAGTATAAAATGTACCCAGTTGCCCAATTATTTAAGTAGATGTGATAGTTTAAACAAGCAGGAAGAAGACTGTTTGGTGACAACATTTTATTATTTAATGTTCCAGCTCTCACATTCTTTGCTTTTAAAGTTAGAGTCACTTTACATAAGTCTTTAACAGCTTTTAAATGATAGCTTAAATGCTTTAAATTTCTTCTTTTTTATTTTTCTTATTGGTTCCATCCCTTTGCAATACAAAATCTAGTTAAATTCTAATGTAATTTTCTTGCATGTACCTCTCAGAGTGTTATCAATCATGCCATATGTCTTATCACATTTTGTAGTTCTAAAAAACATGTTGCATGTGGGCTTATGTGTTACAAGAAGTGTTTTTATAGAGTCATCTGATACTTTAGTAAGATGTATTTAGTTTCTAATTTTAGAAAGCTCAAAAATTCAAAAGTAGGAAAATGACTATGAAATAGAAGAGTGACCAGAGAATAAGGCTGAAAATAGGAGGGAATAATGTCACATAAGATAAGAAAGACTGAGCGAGACATATTTAGATGAATACAAATGATTTTGGTACCAAAAGTGGTTCTAAACTAACAGAATTTTAAGCATGAGTTTTCTGAATTGGTTCTGAAATTTGTGTCATTATCTCTCCAGTGTTATCAGATTTATAGACTCTTATGACTCTGCTTCTAGTAGTAAAGAGAATACTGAGGGCGTGTAGCATTAACTGTTTGTGAAGAATTCCAAAGCATCTTCTTTGAATACTCTTAATCAATCACTTGTAAGAATCAGGATGCTGAATCTATACAAAACTTTCAAATATTTTTTAAAAACAAATGATTGTAATAAATGTTCCTAGTGTTCTTGAACAAAGTGGAGAAAAGAAAGAATGAACTAATGATTTAAATTAGCAGTTCAAGCATGTGTGACAGCTGACAAGTGTTAGTCACTTTGTCATATACTACTCTTTGTAACCCCATGGACTGTAGCCCACCAGGCTCCTCTGTCCATGGAATTATCCATGTGAGAAGATGAGTGGGTTGCATTTCCTTCTCCAGCGATCTTCCCAATCCAGGATCAAACATGCATTGCAGGCAGACTCCTTACTGACTGAGCCACCAGGAAAGACCCTCAAGCATGCATAGATGTCCTGAAATTTCCTACATGGGACCTGAAGTAGGCCCTTATCTTCTATATTCTCAGGGCTGAGATTGCTAAAAATCAAATACAGAATCTGATTCTGGATGGACACAACAGAGAGCAATAGCTTGCAGTAAGCACTTGCTGGAAGTGAGACCTTAATTTCCTAAGAATTGAACCGATTGCCTGGGTGAAAACCAGGACTCTTAATTGCTAGATCACAGGGACCAGGGGCTAGAATATAGCTCTCCAGTCCTTGTCTGCCTTGAAAGGAGAAATCAAAGAGATGGAAGGTATAGAGGAAAGTGGAAGTATTTATTAGAAAAGTATATGTAGAAAAATGCTTGGGCAAACACAGTGAGTTTCGGGTCATGCCTTTGGAAAGTTTAAACCTTTATAAGAGGGCAGTCTTCCAGGTCTTTGTGTTCTTCTTGGTCAATCATCTTGCATTGCCCCCCTCCCAAACAAATGTGTCTCAAGACCTTCTCCTGGGTGTACATGCACCCCTCAGTCAAGACGGATTTCATGGCAAAGGTATCTGGGAGGGAAATAACAAGACTTGCTACAGTCACCTTTGTTTTTAACCCCGTGAAAACCTTTGTGTATGTGTAGTGTTTCCTTTTCCCCAAGGATGAGAAATGTATGACCTCTTGATCTTCTAACAGGGTTTAATCCCTCTCTATTTCTGCCAATGTCCAGTTATCCACCCTACTCCTGTTGTTATTTTTTATATCAAAGGGCATATCGAAATGTAGACAGGAGTCTCCTCATAAAGGCATAGCCCAAAATCCATTTGTCTTTTGTCTCAAGAAATATAAATAGGGCACTGGTAGTGAATGTCCAGACTGAAGCCTGTCTTTTTCTTACTCCAGGAAATGTGAAGAGGAGGCCAGTTGTAAATGTCTAGCCTGGAGCCCACCTATGTCCTGCCTCAGTTCCTGAAACTGTTTGAATTGAACTTCCGGTCTTATAGGATGTCTACTTCTAAGGTGAAGGGGTTAATTAAGAAAGAATGGGGTCTTGTAAATTGGGATGGGCAAAGTGTTCTCACACTCTGATGAAGCTCTTCAATTCAGCTGAATCTTCTTCTCCAATGGAAAAGGACTGTCCCTGCCAAGTGGGAGTGGCTCCCCCTCTGAAGGGACTGGCTTTACATTACGTGATAGCATATTCAAAAGCAGAGACATTACTTTGCTGACTAAGGTCCATCTAGTCAAGGCTATGTTTTTTCCAGTAGTCATGTATGGATGTGAGAGTTGGACTGTGAAGAAGGCTGAGCGCCGAAGAATTGATGCTTTTGAACTGTGGTATTGGAAAAGACTCTTGAGAGTCCCTTGGACTGCAAGGAGATCCAACCAGTCCATTCTGAAGGAGATCAACCCTAGGATTTCTTTGGAAGGAATGATACTAAAGCTGAAACTCCAGTTCTTTGGCCACCTCATACGAAAAGTTGACTCATTGGAAAAGACTTTGATGCTGGGAGGGATTGGGGGCAGGAGAAGAAGGGGACGACTGAGGATGAGATGGCTGGATGGCATCAGTGACTTAATGGATGTGATTCTGAGTGAACTCCGGGAGTTGCTGATGGACAGGGAGTCCTGGTTTGCTACAATTCATGGGGTTGCAAAGAGTCAGACACGACTGAGCAACTGAACTGAACTGAATTGATGAGACTCAAATGTCTTCACTGAAGCAGTTGTCATGTAAGACAACGATGACTGTCCTCAGAACCCATCTCCACAAATCCTTCTTTGCTTCCAGATCCATAACTGGATTTAGTCCAAAGACGCTCATAAAGACAAGCAAGAAAATATGACCCAGAAGGAGATGTGCTTCACTCCCAAAAAAACTACTGGAGCTTTCTGTTATACAAGCAGAAATTCAGAGAAGTTGTTTAGGGATGAAGATTGAGGGTGTTAAAAAATGGTGGAGGATATATAAGGTTGGATCCTATTTAAGTTATTGAGACTGGATCACTAAGAAGAGAGTCTGCATTTGATGTTGTAATCCAGGAGTTAAGAGGGTTCTAATTGTTTGGATTGTTGGTTGGAACATGGACCAAAAAGCACCTCACAGTAAGTCTTCCAGTAACACCAGACCCATCCAGTTTAATGTAGAGGAAAGGATTCAATGACTTAAGCAGATTAGAATGTTCCAGCAGATTTGTCTTTTAAGACCTGTACTCAGTCACACTGAGAGGATACAGAAGACACTTTTTTTCACCAATACTGAGAAAAATAAATTTGATAGGGGACCACTGGCATTCTTGAAGACCCCTTGGTCCCCCTTATCTCTAGGTATAAAAGACCTTACAGAAGGAACTGCTGTCACTGAATTGGGAAATTTAAATGCAATGGAAATAATAAAATCTTGGGATGTCAGGTGGCGCTCAACCACAAGATGCTTACTCTTGGACAGAAGATTAAATGTAGCAATCAGAATAGTTGGACTTACATGGACTTAATGGAGCTGGCTACTTGATTGATCACAGTATTCCTAGAAGTGAAATAGGAAGCATACTATATTCTTACTTGATCTGAATAACCTAAATCCTTGTTTTATCTATATGAGCAGAAAAGTTTTAAGTCAAGTAAACAAAAGTCAGTCTGAAGCATAAAAAGCAGAGTGCCACAGTCCCTTAATCAATTCCTAGACCTGAGCCAGTTTATAGACCTAGAACTCTTTGAATGAAAGAGAAGCTGGGACCTCTTGAGGAGTGATCCTGAGTACTCTACAAAAAGTCTACACTTTTAATTTTTTTCCCAGCTTCTCCAAAAGGACCTAGGATAACTGTTCATTGGATAAATAAAAATAAATAAACAAACCATGTCTTTTAGGGATTATTGGACACTGACTATGATCTGACACTAATTCTAGGAAATCCCAACTATTCCTGTGGCCCACCAGGCAGAGCAAGGGTTTATAGAGGGTAACTGGTCAGTGAAACTTTAACTCAGGGTTACCTCACAGTGGGAGAAAGAAATAGCAGCCTGGTCCAATATTCTTGCCTGGAGAATCCCATGGACAGAGGAGCCCAGTGGGCTACATCCATGGGATTGCGGAGTGGGACACGGCTGAGCAACTAACCCACCACTATCTCACACTGGGTAAAGTGGGTCTTGTCCGATCCTTTAGTTATTCCCCAAATTCCAGAATGCACAATTCTGGAATCTCAGTAGCTGACAGAACCTTCACTTTGGTTTATTGACCTACAGATTAAAGATTATCATGGTAGAAAAAAGCTAATAGGAAACCACTAGAGATTTCTTTATCTAGGGAAATAGCAAACCAAAAGGAAGGCCGCATTCTTGGTGGGACTGCCAGATTTTCATCACTATCAAGAACCTTAAGGATTAGGGTTGATATTCTCCCTACATCCTTAATCACTCTGCTTATTTTACCAGTGCAGAATACAGAAGAATATCAGAAAATGATGGTGGATTATTAAAAACTGAATCAAAGTGGTGACTATAATTGCTGGTGTTGTACCAGATATGGATTCATGGCTTGAGAAAATTAATTTACCCCCTGATACTTAGTATGAGTGTATTGATATAAGCGGCTATCTTTTTCTCTCTCTGTCCATAAGGAATAACAGAGACATTTTGGTTTCAATCAATAGTGGCCAGCAACACACAATAGCTGGCCCATCTCGAAGGATATCAACCCTCTAGTGCTATGTCATGATTTAGTTTTCAGGAATCTCAATAGCCTTTCCTTCCATGAGAAATCTCACTGATTCATTACATTAATGACAGGCTGATTGGCTGTAGAGAGCAAGAAGTAGCAGCTTCTCTAACTTATTGGAAAGACACATGTGTGCCAGAAGGTAGGAAATAAACTCAACAACAAATCAGGGTTCTTTTACCTCAGGGATATTTGGAGATGGAAGTGTTGTAGTGGGTCGTGCTAAGATGTCTCTTGTAAGGTGAAGCATAAGTCATTACACCTAGTCCTCTTATAACCAAAATAAGGGGCACAGTGGATTTGAGAGACAACATAATTTTCATTTGGTGCATTACTCTGACCAATTTACTCAGTGACTTGAAAAGCTATTTTGGGGTGGAACCCAGAATAAGAGAAGGTTCTGCAATAGGTTCAGGTTTCTGTGTGACCCACCCTGCTGCTTTGGCTGTATGATCTGGCAGCTCTGAAGTCATGTGAAGTGGCGGACAGAGACGCTGAGTGGAGACTTTGGAAAGCCCTTATACGTAAATCACAGGCCAAGCTCTTGAATTCTGAAGCAAAGTCCTGCCTTTGTCTATGGATACCTATTCTCCTTTTAATATATAGCTCCAGTATATCTACTGCTGCTGCTGCTAAGTCATTTCAGTCGTGTCCAACTCTGTGAGACCCCAGATATGGCAGCCCACCAGGCTCCCCCGAACCTGGGATTCTCCAGGCAAGAACACTGGAGTGGGTTGCCATTTCCTTCTCCAATGCATGAAAGTGAAAAGTGAAAGTGAAGCTGCTCAGTCGTGTCTGAATCCTAGCAACCCCGTGGACTGCAGCCTACCAGGCTCCTCCATCCATGGGATTTTCCAGGCAAGAGTACTGGAGTGGGGTGCCATTGCCTGGCGTTAGTAAAGACTGAATACTCAATCATGGAGTACAAGCTGCTGTGTAATTTGAGCTGCCCACCATGTCAGATTGTTATCTGACCCTGAAAGCCATAAACTGGGCAGGGGCAGCTATATTCCATCATCAGATAGAAGTGGCATATACATGATTGGGTCCCAGCAAGTCTTGAAGGCATCTGAAGTTATGTAGAGATGGGGCCCACATGCTCATGACCCATATTTCTGCTCTACTGTACTATTTCTTTCAGCCTCCACCTGTGACTGCATGGGAAATTTTCCACACTCAGTGGATAGACAAAGAGAAGATTTGAACCAGGTAGACAGATGGTTTGCATGAAATTTGGCTGCCACTCCAAAGTGGATAGCTGTTGCACAATAGCCACTTTCTGGGACAACCTTGAAGGCCAATGATGAAGGAAAATTCTTGAAGTGGACAGAACTTAGAGCAGTACGACTGATTGGAAGGAGAAATGACCAGCTGTGTGATTTATGCAATGAGTGGGCTGTGGCCAGTGGTTTGGCTGTTGGTTGGCAATTTGGATGAAATATGGCTGGAAACTTTGTGACTCCAAAATTTGGGGAAGAAGTGTGACAGACCTCTCTGAATAGGCAAAAAATGCAAAGATATTTGTGTCCCATATGAGTGTTCCCCAACTGGTGACATTAGCAAAGGAAAAAAAAAATAGAGCTTCCAAGGTGGTGCACTGGTAAAGAACCTACCTGCAAGTGTGGGAGACATAAAAAGTGTGGGTCCAATCCCTGGTTTGGGACAATCCCCTGGAGAAGGAAATGGCAACCCACTCCAGTATTCTTGCCTGGAGAATCTCATTGACACAGGATCCTGGATAGCTGTAGTTGGGTATGACTCACAACCCAACTCGAAAAGAGTTGGGTATGACTGATGTGACTTAGCATAAATGCACTTGTTAACAGTTAAGGGGGTAGGATGACTGGTTTTGTGAATACCACTCAGCCTTTTACCCCAGGTATGCCTATCATCACCTAATGAGCTCATGCTCATTGAATTCACCAGTCTTACAATGTTCCACACCATACTAAAGCAGCAAGTTTGATAGAATGGTGAAATGGTCTTTTGATAGATCATTCATACCTGCCAGCTGAGTGAGAACACATTGCAGGGCTTGAGCAATGTTATCTAAATATCTGATATGATCTGAATCAACATCCACCATTTGGTGCTATTTCTCCCAAGAATCACCATTCCAGGAATCAAAAAGCAGGAACAGCAGCTCTAGTGACCAACTAGGAAAATTTTTGTTTCCTCTGCTAGCAACCTTGTGCTGTGCTGAAAGAACCACAAGTCATATTGGTAATGGTGGGTAACGAAGTAACAGGAAAACTGATTCAGATATAAAAGTTCTTCATGCCCCCCCAAAAAAACAGTGGTGGAGAAGCAAATGATGGATGAGAAGTAAACAGACAAATAAATTTAAAACTTCTGTTTTATTATACCATTTTTATTTTTAAGTCAGGTCATTTCATATTCTCTGAATAATTATGAACATATTTTTTCTTCTTTAAGGTTATTGCATCACAGTTAATATGTGTGTTAACAGACTTAGGAGAATGTTGAAGCACTACAAAACTGGAAGTTATAAAAAAAATCTTCCTAAAATAAATGTCTACCCACTGCTGAAAGTCATGAGTGTCCCATTCCATGGTTTGGAAGGACTATATTTCACCATTAAGGCGAGTAACTTCCACTTATGTTTTATTTGCTTTAATCTAGGAAAAAATGATTTTAATGCCAATATTTATGTTCATTGACTGTTTTCAATTATTTCTTCTCCATAATTAGGAAAGTTACAAAATAACTCTTTCAATTTAGACTGGTTATATTGCGCATGACTTACCTAAGAGATAAATGTGTCACTGAGAGATTCAACTTGTGTTGACAAAGGAAAAGATGCGTAGCAGGGGGCACTTTAGACACATTAGCTCTGACTGAAGCATATTACTTCCACACTACACAAATAAACAATTTCTTACTGCTTGACTGAGTGGGTTATCACCTTAGTGTCTTTTGCCAAAAATAAGAACAAGGAAGCTGATAAATTTTTAATTACGTTTCTGTTAAAACATGCTTTAATTTGGCTTTGGCAAATAGAAAAAACAAAAAAAAAACAATAAAAAAGCTTCACCAGCTGAATTGAAAATGTCTTCCAAAAGTGAATTTTTTTCCTGTATATTTTACTGCATTTACTTGTTTCTGTGTATTTGGTGGTATGTGTCCATGAGTCCCTGTGTGCCTGTGTGTGCATTTTGATTTTTCCCTTTATGAAAGTTAGTAGAGAGGCATGGCATAGATCCTGATAACAGTCATAATATAATTTTTAAGATCATGATTTTAAGTTGGAGTAGCTGAAATTGTCACTTGGACACATTTCATCCAAAGTACTATTGTGGTAATTTTTCAGAAGGACTTACATTTTCAGAAAATGAAATTCATTTGCTCAAAGCAACCAGACTGTTAGGAAAAATAGAAAACAACACTCTCAAATCCTAGGTCTCAAATCCTTAGATGGAAATGTCCATGCAAATTTTTGAAATGATTAATATTGTGGTAAGCATTAGTTAATATGGTTGACATTGGTGTGTTTTTATTGCTTTATGTTAATAGAATGGAAAATTAAATAACACATTGAATACTTAACAGTATGTCAAGAAGTTTACATACTCTAAGAATCACACTTAACAGATGAATAAATTAATGATGAGCTTAGGTAACAGGTTAAAAGTTTAATAAGTCTTCCTCTCAAGTGATGAGAATATTTAAACCAACTTTTCCGTTACACCATGATGCCTTCTGATATTTGAGTCTATCTAACTTCCAGACCTGTAGAAATGTCAGGAAGTCACTTTAGAAGCTCAGTCATTACAATCAAATGTATGAAACATCTTTCCCCTTTTGCCTTTCACAATTGCCAAATCCAACATAACACTGCTTTCTTAAATTGCACAAGTTCTGCTGTCTAAGTTACTAGAAAGCCTAAGGATTAAATATGCATCTCTTCTTCTAGTGATGTTCTAAATCAGTAAAGAGATCAGTCACAGGTGAGGTTAGAGAGCAAATATCTAGCAAGGGAAAATTACCACTTCTTTTTTCTGAATGTTACATTAGAATATGAGATTAACACAGCATCAAAACTCCCTTTAACATTTTCAGATGAGTTTAAAGAAAAAGTTTAAGCATATTTTCTTAATGTTTTCTGTGGATATTTCAAACACATGAAGAATTTTTACAATGGATGCCAATACATCGAACACTGAAATTTTCCCTTCAACATTTCATCATGCTTGTTTTATTAATATCCCAGAAATTTCCTCTATCCATTCTTCTTTCCCTCCACCATCCAACTTTTTCTGGTGAATTTTAAAGACAATTGCAGATGTTAGTCCACTGCCTCCTGAGACTTTTATTATGTGTATCGTTAACAACTTCACTCTCCTATTTTATATACAATAAAATGAAGAAATTTTATAAACATATGCTGGTTTTGACAAAGTATAACTGGATTGTGCATGCAGCCTACCTAGCACCAACTGCTATGTAGAACCTAGACCATTACTCCTATCTTGGAAGGACTGTTCATCCCTCTGACTACTAAGTTCCTGCCCCTAATCCACTGCATGAAATCACTGTGCTCATTTTTTTTTCTGCCATGTATTAATTTCATTTGTCCTAAAGCTTCATAAGTGAAATCATTATAGCATGTACTCTTGGGTAAGTCTTCTTTCAAACAGCATAATGTCTTCTTTTCCTTTTATAACTATAGGATTTGATTTATACCCCGTCCACTCATAATATTTTACTTGTATTGCCCTAAATTATTGAGAATTAGGTTCTTTTTTCTGTCGATAAACTGAGAGTATTAATTTCAAGCAGTGCAGAAATGCCTGGAAAATCCCATGGACGGAGGAGCCTGGTAGGCTGCAGTCCATGCTAAGGGTCGGACACGACTGAGCGACTTCCCCTTCACTTTTCCCTTTCATGCACTGGAGAAGGAAATGGCAACCCACTCCAGTGTTCTTGCCTGGAGAATCCCAGGGACAGGAGAGCCTGGTGGGCTGCCGTCTATGAGGTCACACAGAGTTGGACACAACTGAAGTGACTTAGCAGCAGCAGCAGCAGAAATGTTACTATTGCCTCTTTCAAATTTGAAAGTTCTTCAATTTGATATTCATTTATATGTTCACAATCATAAACTTCATTCACTTTTAGTTGCTGATGTCACAGTCATGTGAAATGTTCTTACTTTCCATCTTTTTTCCCCCCACCTCCTTAGCCTTTCTCACTTTAAAGCTCAGATGACTTGCTTCTTAAGTCAACCCCTTCTGATTCTAAAGTAAAGCATGCTTGAGATTAACCAGTGAAATATAGCCTTCTTAATGACATTCACTTGCTAAATTTTGAAATTCAAGAAATTTTTTTTCCGATCGTCTTGATACTTAAAAATAGATGCTAAGGAAACGTTAACAATGTCTCTTCTACAATAGGCCATTAGTTGACACAGTTGGTTGTCTGCTCCAATCCTCTGTGCTGTAGAGGTTGATACCTTTCTCTGCTGTACCTGGATGCTGAGAGCTCATAGCCATGGTCTGGATAATTTTTCAGGATCAAAGAGGACAGTCTCACCTGGAGATTCCTGAGAGGCTACAACTTTTCTAGATGTATATCATAGTCAATTGACATGAAGAAGGGTGACCCTCTTGTACCAAGTAGACCTCTCCCAAGTGTACCTGGAGTTCAACACAGGATCAAGTAGAGGCTAAGATTTTTAAATCATTTGTTGTTTAGCTTTTCTTCTCATCCTGTCTGCTCATAGGACTCTCCTAAAGGCACAGCCTCTACAAATCACTTTTGTGAATCTCATTAAAATTTCCCTAGCTCTCTGGGAATCCAAATTGCCTTTCCCAGTACCAAATTGCCTTATTTCCTAGTACCCTATTATGAGTCAGCAGTTGACAAGAATGGATTAGCTTAAATTTGTACTCTTTTTTAGAACTTTTATAAATATTTTTGTAATGGATAATTCTTTTTTAATAAATTTATTTATTTTAATTGGAAGTTAATTACTTTACATTATTGTATTGGTTTTGCCATACATCAACATGTATCCACCACAGGTATACACGTGTTCACAATCCTGAACCCCCCACACTCCTCCCTCCCTGTACCATCCCTCTGGGTCATCCCAGTGACCAGCCCCAAGCATTCAGTATCATGTAATGGATAATTTTTTATATAATTAGTCTTTTAAAAATCAGGATGGGTTACATATGTACACCCATAGTGGATTCAAATCAATGTATGCAAAACCAATACAATATTGTAAAGTAAATAAATAAAAAATAATAAAAAACAAAAATTATAAATGTGAAAATGTGTATATTTTATAATTTTCATTTTCTTTGTTACATTGTTTTTGCTCTTCAAAATGTTAATATTTGTCTGGTTTTTATTGCACTTACCAAAATTTTCTCTTCTTTTTGGTGGTATTTGCCAGAGTTTTAAATTTTGCTAATTAGAAAGTATTTTTAAAATTTTAAACCTATTTATTTATTTAATGCTCTTTTTCCCCTTTCTTTTACCAATAATATTTAACTTTTTTCTAGTTGAGGCTATTATTTATTTTATTCCTTTCTAGTTTATTATTGAAAACATTTAATGTAAGATTTTACTTTTCAGTTGAGTTTTGTTTATTCCTATATGCTTAACAAATATTGTTTTGCTCAATTTTGATTGTTAAAAAAGTTTAAAGGGTTTTCTGTTGTGTTTGCTTTCTTTCTTTCTTTTTTCCTTAAGAGATAGAAAAATTTGTTTCTTAATATTTTAACTTGGGAGAATTTTGTGCAAAGTTTTCTTTTTAATTTCATTTTTTAGGTACACCCATGTCCCATCCTTCCTGAACCTCCTTCCCATCTCTTTCCCCACCCCACACTTCTAGATTGTCACAGAGCTCCTGTTTGGGTTCCCTGAGTCACACAGCAGATTCCCTTTGGCTATGTATTTTACATATGGTATTGTAAGTTTCCTTGTTACTCTATCCAGATATCTTACCCTCTCCCTTCTCACCTCTACCTGTGTCCATAGGTTTGTTCTCTATGTCTGTTTCTCCATTGCTGTCTTGCAAATAAATTCATCAGTATTATCTTTATAGATTCCATATATATGTCAGTATACAATATTTATATTTCTCTTTCTGACTTATTTCACTCTGTATACTATTTTTAAATATCTTTCTTAGTTATTTTGTATAAAAATTTTAATTTTTTGGTGTTTGATAGCTTTTATAGATGATATAAGGGCACCTGGAAAAAGTATATGTATATAAGTATATATAAAAATATAATTTTCAGCTTTGGAATTCTATTTTTTAATTTATATCATCTATCAGAAATTCAGAGTATAGGGCTCACTATACTAAATAGTGAAGTGTTTACTATTTCTTCTTATATTTTTAAAATTTATATTGGCTGCAACTCATAACCTGTGGGATCTAAGTGAGATCCTTGACCAGAAACTAAATCCAGGACCATGGCAGTGAAAGTACCATGTCCTAACCCTTGGACCACCAGGGAATTTCCTAAAGCAAATTGATTTTATGCATATGAAACAATAACAAATAGCAAGTAATTAAATTGGTTCAGAGATTGCTACATATTACTCTGACATAGTCTGGAAAATTCTTTCATTATGCTATTTTGGGGAGAAAATGTAAATTTTTCATATAAATGTTAAAGGAATCCATGACCTAGAATAATTCAAGAACAATCTTTAAAGAAATATCTTCTTGAATTTATAGCTATTTCTAACTTAAAAAACAAAAGAACACTGAGAAATTTCTTCATGTATCACTCCCTAAAATTATTTTTGAAAATTCTTCCTTTTGTATTTAGTATTTTTGTTAATATATTTTATATCATTTGATTATCAAATCTTTGTTTTATATTTTATCTATTAATATCAAAAAGCCATTTCTCTGTTATATTAAAAAAGGAGTTATACTGAACAGAGTTATATAGGCAAGGCAGACTTTATTCAAGTCTCCTGAAGTAGGGGAGAGAGACGGAACTCAAGTTTCTTGAAATGAAGTGTGGAGGATTTCTTAGGTGTTGGGGTGAGATAACGGGAAAGTGTTGTGTGACACTAGGGGAGGAGGTGTTCAGTGTAACCAGGGCATTTGCATTTGCCAATTTTCCCTATAAAATCTAGATCCCACAGACACTGGAAAATGATGTTAGTCTCCTCTATGATTATGTTTCAAAGGACGGCTCCCAGGTTTTTGAGAAAGGCATTCTTAGGTTGCTAAAGAGATTAGGAGAAAGTTGACATATCAAAGTGCTAGAGAAAGAATTCATAATTGAAAGTTTTCTAAAGTAAAAACTCTAAGAAAAGGGAATCAGAGGCTTTTAGTCTAAGAAAGAAGCATGTCTGAAGTTTACTCAAATTCAGGGGAAGTTAAGGCCCTTTTGGTCAGTCTCTCTTATCTTCCAGGAAACCAGGTTCTGTTAGGAGTCTGCAGCATTTTTTATGAGTTCACTATCAGATATTACTTTCAATCTGGTAGCCACTGCATCATCACTGTAAGACATTCCAGTTTATTCGCACTGCCCTGTTTTTGCTTTCTAGAGTGGCTGCAGGCTGTCCCCTTGTTTTATGTTCTGCTTT
>SJYF01001681.1:8505-26780 GCA_006410515.1 Procapra przewalskii
CTCCCAGGCAGCCACGGTTCCCGGAGACGTGCTCAGGACTCAGCCGGCGGGTCTCCTGCTGGTCGGGTTGCATCTATGCGAGGGGCGCCCTCAGACCCTTCTGTTCTCCTCCGGCTCAGAAGTGGGAAGGATGGTGTCCGTGTGGAGGCGCTGTTTCGCGGGTGTGAGACTAGGATACATCTGTGTGAGGATCACAAAGCCTACAGATTGGCGGCTGCTCTGGCGAGGTCGACCAGATGGCCCCACAGGTTGTTGGGGATTCATTTTATTAATGTAGTAATCTAGTGTAATGTAGGTATCCAATGAGAAATCTTAAAATTAATTATAATGAAAATCATCGTTATCATTGTTACTCAGCAATAACATAATTATTACCTTGTTTGCAGTTAAGAAACACCATTTCAAGTTTATCCAGAATATCCAATTGAAGACAACCAGAGAAGGACGTTGAAGAACTTTCTTAACATCCTGGGAAGTCGGGGAACCTCTCTCTCCAGCCGCGAGGCCCTGCCCAGGAGCAGCCGACCTGGAAAGCCAGACCCCAGCCTCTGCAGCAGTGGGCTCCAGGATTCGTACACGGTCGGCGACTGCCACCTCCCTTATTTTCCTTCCTTTCAATTTAGTACCAAATGGGGGAAACCAACTCTGTTATCTAAGCAGTCACCTGGGACGGCCCTCTTCCTGTCAGCCTGCCTCCGGCTACCCCATATTACGTGCTCTGCGCAGGACATGCTTTCCCTTTTCCCACCAGAACATGTCCCCAGTCCTATGTGCGCTCAGCCTAGGCGAGTGGTGGTGGCTGACTCCTTGCTCTGGAGATAAATTCTGAAGAAACAGTAAAGCATCGGGAAAATATCCTGGAGTAGGAAATGGCCAGCCATTCCAGTATTCTTGCCTGGAAAATTCCATGAACAGAGGAGCCTGGCCATCTACAGGTCGTGGGGTCACAACTGAGCATGCACACACAGACACAGGCATCTCTGTTCATGCCTACAGAGCTGAGAGTGAGAACCAAATAAAGCACGGAGGATAGTATGTGGGTTTTGTTATTTTTGAAAAAAAAAATTCAAATTGCTCATTTTAAGTTTAGATGTACATCGCATACCAAAAAATTCTCCTTGGAGCACTGTATTTTGGGGATTGCCTAGTTATATAGTTGTGTAGCCATCATCACTATCTGATCCAGAATATTTTATATTTTATCTCCCTACAAAGACACCTAGAGTTCCTTAATCAGTCACTTTAAATTCCGCATTCCTCACTCTTTCATCCTTATGGAATTGCCTATTTTGTGTATTTCAAGCATATGGGTTTGTACAGCTGTGGCCATTTAGCTCTGGTTTCTTACACAGTGTCATGTTTTTGAAGCTTATTCATATTTTATCATGTGATCCAATTTTTTGTCTGGCTTCAGAACTTTCCTAAGTCTTTAACGCATGCACGCGTGGGCGCACACACACACATACACACACGCACAGATGCTACAGTTCTTTTAATGTGGAAAATACACAGAGGTCCAATGTCGCCATTAAAACCATTTTATGCACACAGTTCCATGGCATAAAGTACTGCCCTCCTGTAGGCACTCAACTGCCCACCAGCCCAGAGCGGCCAGCATGCACAGAGGACGCCAGCCCAATGTGCTGCCCATTGTCAGAACCCCCCCACAGCACACACCCAGGCCAAGACTCAACAATAGGCCCGCTTCCCAATGGCCAAAGAAGAGACCATCTGTGCCAGGGGAGGGGGGAAGTGGCCAAGGGTGAGAGAGATGAAAGGAGAGACAAACAGGAAAGTCTACAGCACCTGGTCATTCCAGGTGGTCTTGCAACCAAGTACTAATCAGGCTCAACCTTGCTTTAGCTTCTGAGCTCAGAAATTACCAGGTGCCTTCATGGTGGCATGGCCCTAGATGATGGCAGCCCCGACCAGGCACCCCAATACCCTGCGCTGTGGGGCCCTCCCGTGCCAGCCTCACCAGCCCCTCTCAGAGCCCTGGGGTGCCCAGCATCTGTGGGCAAACCGCTCCTGACACATCCTTCAGCCCTCTGGAGGCCCAGCCATCCGTCTGTGACTTGGAGTTCCCAGGAGATGGCTATCACTCAGGATATGTGGCCAGTGGCAATAGGGCCTGACCCTCTGGAAGTGAGTGGAGAAAAGCCCAGTGCTCTCATTCAGTGCTCTCCTGGCACCAACTGGGTGTCTCTCGCTGACATCCTCACTGATTCTTCCAGATATTCCACATACGCTCGTGTTCCAGGCTGGGATGCTAGGGGCAGCCTTCCCAGGGTTGCAGCCTTTCCCAGTGACCAACCCCAAGTACCTATGCCTCAGCCTCTGGACCCTCACATAGGTAGTACCACTATCAATGCTTAGGGTTAAAAAGAGCAGATCTAAGATGTGAAGGCTTGTCCTAGGTCTTGCAAACAGCTCAGAACTGAGGTCTGGTGGCCTTTAATGCTGTGACCTAAGAGCACACCATCTGCCAGCAGACATGTCAACCTCCAGATAATCAAAATCAGATTGATTAAGTACAAAGAGGGACAAATGTGTCATGTTGGGAGGAGGGGGTGGAAACAGCACCCCTCTGCCTTTGTCTCGCTACTTGCAGCTGCCCCGCGGCCCAAGCCATCTCCTCAATTCTGTTTTGACTCAGACAACATGGAGGGTCCCGGCCCCTCGAGTAGTAATTTTCTCAATTTTGAGGGGTACACTCATGAAATGTCTTCCAGTGTGAAAATAAAGAAAAGATAAAAATCACCCAGACCACTGGAGTTCCATGTGAGGTGAGGGTGATATAAGGTCCCTTGAACTTCTGTTCTGGAAGGAGGGAGGGAGGAGGGAGAAAAAGCTAGTCAGTGACTGCGACCTTCACATGGACTCTGCTTAGTCATTTTATCTGTATAGTTATTCAGCCATCACAACCTCGACTCACGGTCTTCTCTCTTTCGGGTCTGGTGTTCTCGTGGAGCTCACAGGCTGAAGAGGCGCTCTAAGTGAGAGAGGTAATTCCCCCTAGGCAGGTCGATACGAAGTCCAGGGGTACCCGAGGAGAGAGGGGCCCGGAGTTCTCGAGGAGGAGGAAAAGACAAGCGTCCCTTTTCCTCTGCATTCCTTAGTCTTAGTCACTTAAAACGTTTGTTTGCTTGTTTGTTTCTCTTTCTTTAGGCCCGGAACTGACGTTTACACAACTCAGTTTAAACTCTGTGAAAGACAGTGAAGTTGCTCAGTCGTGTCCGACCCTTTGCAACCCCATGGACTGTAGCCTACCAGGCTCCTTTATCCATGGATTTTCCAGGCAAGAGTACTGGAGTGAGTTGCCATTGCCTTCTCCAGGGGATCTTCCCAACCCAGGGACTCAGCCTGGGTCTCCCACGTTGTAGGCAGATGCTTTACCATCTGAGCCACTTAAACTCCGTACTAGGGATTATTTACCAACAATGTATCCTCCTTGAGGACAGTTTCTCCTTCCTGAAAACCTTCAGATTAATCCTGATATCTTAGAATGTATATTATGGGAATGGGTCTGGTAGGATCTTTCTGTTAAATTCTAATCTTGTTTATCCTAAAATGTTAATTGTGAGAGTGGGTCTGGAAAAACTTTCACAAACTTGAGACATTCTTTTGATTTTATTGTAGTAACTAATTTAAAAAGTATATACCTCCCTTGCTAACACTAGCAAGGGGGGCACTCTCCACCCCCCTTCTGATATCTATGTCAGAAGCCTTCTCTGACCTTTTTCCACTGTAATAAAACTCTGCTACACAAACGCTCTTGAGTGATCAATCCTGGCCCCTGGTCCTGAAGCTAAATCTTCTTCAGAGATCATGAATCTGACATCGTTCACAGTGAGCTCGATTGACTCTATAACAATCTCTTAAAAGCCAAGTGTAATCTTAAAATAAGCTATGCTGCTGCTAAGTCGCTTCAGTCGTGTCCGACTCTGTGTGACCCCATAGACATCAGCCCACCAGGCTCCTCCGTCCCTGGGACTCTCCAGGCAAGAACACTGGAGTGGGTTGCCATTTCCTTCTCCAATGCAGGAAAGTGAAAAGTGAAAGTGAAGTTACTCAGTCATGAGCGATTCTTAGCGACCCCATGGACCACAGCCTACCAGGCTCCTCCATCCAGGGGATTTTCCAGGCAAGAGTACTGGAGTGGGGTTCCTTCTCCAAAATAAGCTATAAGCCCTATTAAAATAAAATAAAATTCAACTGAGTAAAATTTTAAAATATTAATGCCTCTATTTAAAGATCTATGAATCAGGCAGCATCCAATTTAACAGTGAGAAACTCTGAGGAGTTGCACAAAATAAAAGACATTTATAGGCATAAGGGATCAGGAACAAGGAAGTTGTACTAGGCAAAGAATCCAAGTGGTTACTGCCAGGTTACTTTCCATTAGAGGCTGGAAAGCTTTCTCAGGCAAATGGCTTAACTAGTGATAGTCAGAAGATTCCTGGCTGACTGGTTCAAGATTCCATTTCTGGAAGAGCCGAAGCTGCGTTTGCGTCTGTTTTGCTGGCAGGGCTCCTGGCTAAGCAGCTCCTTGGGGGCTATCATCTTGTTTTCGCAGCCCCCTGGGGGCAGCAACAAGGCTCACCGCCGCTGGTTCCTCGCCAGGCACGGTGGCGGGCATGCTCACCCCCAGATGCTGAGAGCGCAGGCGCTCTGTGCCAGGCCTGGGCTGGGGGCAGGGACCCAGCCGTGACACCTCTCAGTCCTTGACATGGGGCTGCTGCACTGGGATGACCCAGAGAGATGGCACAGGGAGGGACGTGCGCGGGGCGTTCAGGATTGGGAACTCATGTACACCCGTGGCGGGTTCATGTTGATGTATGGCAAAACCGATACAGTATTATAAAGTAAAAGAAAGTAAAAGGAAAAAAAAATAGTAAAAGAGAGGAGAGTAAGACAGAAAACCAGCACACTTTACAAAGAAACGACAGAGCTGCCGCTGTGGAGGGAGACAGGGAGTAAACAGAACAGCTTGTAGAAGAGTCAGCTCCCTGGAGTGGAGGGCGACACGGCACAGCGGGAAGGGGGCTGGGGCGGGGAGAAGAGGAGCCCCGCCGAGGACTGATGGGTGGCGAGCCCCAGCGCGTGCGACAGGGCCGGCCCTGGCGCCGCGAAGACCGCGGTGGCGAGGGCAGGAGGCATGGAGGAGCCGTCACTGCAGCTGCACGTGGGGCGTGTCTCTGAGGAGGTGGCATTTAAACTGCGCTCCGGGCCCCCGTCCCCTTCCCTTGTCACCAGAGCCAGACGCCGAGGATGGCCGCTGACATCACGCGCACTGGCCAGTCCTGAACCTGCGCACCCAGCGCGCTGTTCCCTCCCGAGGAGTCACAGGAAAGGCCCCTGCACGGAGTCCCCCCCTCCCTCTCCCGACAAGTCTGGTCCCTTCCCGTGTGGCCCGATGGCGTGGCCTGTCCCTCCTCTTGGAAACTCTGTCATCAACTCTCTTTTCGATGACAGTTGTCTCCTGATCTGTCTGCCTCATTATGCCTCCAGTTTCCTATGAATATACTGTATTTTAAATTAGCCGAGATTGACAGCGCACTCTAGACAGAGGGCGTCTTAGCTGAGCACACGCAATTAAGTGTGGACAAATGGAGAATGGATTATGACACTTCTCGCAATGTCCTGAATCAGTTTAATGTTTTGTTGTGTGTTAAGCTTGTGTTTTGGAGAAGGAAATGGCAGCCCACTCCAGTATTCTTGCCTGGAGAATCCCATGGACAGAGAAGCTTGGTGGGCTACAGTCCATGGGTCGCAAAGAGTCAGACACGACGAATCGACTTCACTTTCACTAAGCGTGTGTTTTGTGTTTCCTGCCTGGTTAGGTTCCTCTGGGTCAGCTGTGCTTTCATTTGCCAACTGTTTCTCCTGACAAAATTACTTATAAGCACAACTGAAATTCAGAATATGTTCAAATTGTTCCCTATAGGGCAGGCGTCTTAGAGCAAAACTTTATCGCAGCGCAGTCATGTCTTCCTCCAAGCTGGCTGAGGACGGGCAGAGTAGGGGCTGTGTAGTTAGTCCCTCTGCTGTGTCCAGCTCTTTGTGACTCCTCCTCTGAGAGGAGCCTGGCAGGCCACAGGCGCTGGAGTCCCGAAGAGCTGGACACGACTGAGCGGCCATATGCTCTTCCAGACTCTTTCCCGTCAGAGGTCGTCGCAAGCTGCTGAGTACAGCTCCCCGCGCTCCGCAGCAGGTCCTTGCTGTCGCCTCGTGTATGCACAGCATGGCGTGCATATTGACCCGCAAAATCTCCAGTCAGAACCCAACACCTAGCCCTTCCACAGAAGGTAACCAATTAGACATCTCCCTACCCAGAAACTCCCGGTTTTCCAATTTCTCGCGTGAGAATACCCTATATAAGCAATGTAACCCAGAGCTCAGGGCTGCTCCCTATAGCCGCTGCATCAGTATCGGTGGGAGCCCCAGCTGAGCTTGGTAATAAAAACTCTCTTTCTTTTGCATCGGATATCGGCTCCCTGGTGGTGATTGGGAGATTTCGCGACTTGGGCAAAGCAGGTTCCCTGTCCATTACCAACTCCCTGAGCTCACCCAAACTCATGTCCATTGAATTGATGATGCCATCCAACCATCTCATCCTCTGTTGTCCCCTTTTCTTCCTGCCCCCAATCCCTCCCAGCATCAGGGTCTTTTCTAATGAGTCAGCACTTCACATCAGGTGGCCAAAGCGTTGGAGTTTCAGCTTCAGCATCAGTCCTTCCAATGAACACCCAGGACTGATTTCATTTAGGATGGACTGGTTGGATCTCCTTGTAGGCCAAGGGACTCTCAAGAGTCTTCTCCAACACCACAGTTCAAAAGCATCAATTCTTCTGTGCTAAGCTTTCTTTATAGTCCAACTCTCATATCCATACATGACCACTGGAAAAACCATAGCTTTGACTAGACAGACTTTTGTTGGCAAAGTACTGTCTCTGCTTTTTAATATGCTGTCTAGGTTGGTCATAACTTTCCTTCCAAGGGATAAGCATCTTTTAATTTCATGGCTGCAATCACCATCTGTGGTGATTTGGAAGCCCCCCAAAATAAAGTCAGCCACTGTTTCCACTTGCATCTATTTGTTGAGCTATTTCAAATCCTGAAAGATGATACTGTAAAAGTGCTGCACTCAATATGCCAGCAAATTTGGGAAACTCAGCAGTGGCCACAGGACTGGAAAAGGTCAGTTTTCATTCCAATCCCAAAGAAAGGCAATGCCAAAGAATGCTCCAACTACCGCACAATTGCACTCATCTCACATGCTAGTAAAGTAATGCTCAAAATTCTCCAAGCCAGGCTTCAACAGTATGTGAACCGTGAACTTCCAGATGTTCAAGGTGATTTTAGAAAAAGAGGAACCAGAGATCAAACCACCAACATCTGCTGGATCATCAAAAAAAAAAAAAAAAAACAAGAGCGCTCCAGAGAAACATCTACTTCTGCTTTATTGACTCTGCCACAGTCTTTGACTGTGTGGATCACAACAAACTGTGGAAAATTCTGAAAATGATGGGAATACCAGACCACTTGACCTGCCTCCTGAGAAACCTGTACACAGGTCAGGAAGCAATAGTTAGAACTGGATATGGAACAACAGACTGGTTCCAAATAGGCAAAGGAGTCCATCAAGGCTGTATATTGTCACCCTGCTTATTTAACTTCTATGCAGAGTACATCATGAGAAACGCTGGGCTGGAGGAAGCGCAAGCTGGAATCAAGATTGCTAGGAGAAATATCAAAAACCTCTGATATTCAGATGACACCACCCTTATGGCAGAAAGTGAAGAGGAACTAAAAAGCCTCCTGATGAAAGTGAAAGAGGAGAGTGAAAAAGTTGGCTTAAAGCTCAACATTCAGAACACTAAGATCATGGCATCCAGTCCCACTCAATGCATAGGTTTCCAGTAATAATTCTTTCCTCAAAAGTTGTTCCTGCCCAGCCTTGTGGAATTTCACCTGCGTGTGATCAGATGACAGACTCAGAGGGCTCATTACGCAATTGTAATAATTGTTTTTGTCTGAGTAGCTCTCTCTTTTAGATCTCCTGCCCCACACATATCACCTCTGTGCCTCCCTGTCTCAGCTGTGTTCTCAGATCAAGCCTTTGCTGGGCTGCATCTGGGTTCCCCTACGCCCCGTACCTGCAGCAGGGAAATTGCCTGGAGGCAGACAGCCATGAGTCTTCAGATGGATTTGTGTCTCCATCTTCACTCTAGGAACTTAGTCCTGCTTGGCCTGCTGTCCAGGATCTGAAAACAGTTGTTTCAACTATTTTGTTCAGCTTTCTAATTACCAGTCCCAGGTGAGGAAGTTCGGATACTGTTCCTCTTAAAGCTGGAAGTGGAAGTCACATTTTATTTTTACAGACATTCTTTGAATCAGTGGTGGCTCAGAGGTTAAAGCATCTGCCTGCCTCTGCCTGCAATGCAGAAGAGCTGGGTTCAATCCCTGGGTTGGGAAGATCCCCTCTAGTACTCTTGCCTGGAGAATCCCAGGGACAGAGGAGCCTGGAGGGCTACGGTCCACGGGGTCACAAAGAGTCAGACATGACTGAGCAATTTCATTTTCACTTTCACTTTGAATCAGTAATTCTAAATCAGTTAACCATATGTTTGAAAGTATCTTTTGCTTCATTTTCTCTGTTTTTCTCTTGCAAATGTAAAAACAAAACCAAATATCAAGAGACACACTAAACAGATTTTGTTTTCTGTTTTTCCTGGTTGAACTTTATGCCAACAAATCCTAGGTAAGGACTTAGGAAGCTGCAGTAAGTCAAGGCACCAGCAAGATCACAGGATCTGCAATCGACAGGGATCCTACTGGTACCAGAGAGCCTTTTTTTTTTTTTTTGGCCATGCCATAGGAGGTGGATGCAGCAGTCGAGGGGCTAGAGAGATCCCAGGACCTTAATGACACCATGAGCCAACTGAAATACAGGAGGCTGAGGCCCGGTGCAGCGCGTTAGGCCAATGTGAGCTGAAGCATATTAAATCTGAATTTCCAGAACCATTACCGCCAACAAAATGTTCACCTTCTTCTGATATTCACATAGAAAGACTGTGTAGAATCTTTTGCCTAGAAATTTTACTTTCATGGAAGAAAGCCACCAGGAAGATTGCTTGGAGAATTTAAGAGAGTGTGTTTTTTAGGTGGAGACAGAGGAAGTGAGTAAATGGCAAGTGCGGTTCAGAAACGGAAGGGGTCTGTGCATGCCCAGCAGGCTCCCTTTGGTGGCAGGCTGGCCGTGCTCCCTGCTCCTCCCCCTTTGGCTGAGGTCCCTTTATCAGGCTTAAGTGGCTCCCACGGAGACTTCAAGCACAGGGCTTCCCTCGTGGGCCACTGGCTGCGAATCTGCCTTGCAGTGCAGGGGACACCGGCTCCATCTCTGGTCCCCAGAAGGTCCCACACTCCACAGAGAAACTGAGTCTGTAGATCGCAAATCCCGAGGCCAGGCATCCTAGAGCCCAACGCTCCCCAGCCAGAGAAGCCACCGCAGTGGGGAGCCTGCCACCGCAACTGGAGCACAGGCCCTGCTCGCAGCAAGCGGAGAGCCTGCAGGCAGCGCAGAAGACCCGGCGCGGCCAAAGGAAGTGAACACCCCTGCAAGTGCAGTGACTCTCGGTGGCGCAAGTAGCTCCTGCTCCATGTTCTCAGCACACCACGTATGGGGTCTACAGGAAGCCCCTCCTCCCTGAAAGCCCAGCGTCTCCATCAACCACGTGTCTCCACCACTGTGCTGTGCCATCTCCCCGCTCACCTCGGCACAGATTGCCCCTGGTGGTGTCACTCTTAGGCAGGGGAGTCATCCCTGTGAATCGTCATCTGAGAATTAATATAATCTCACCTGCGATTTTATTTCTATATTCCTTAAAAGGAGTTCCTTAAAATCCCAATTGTATTCCTTACAAGATTTTGTTAAAATGCCCTTTTAAGGAATGCAGTCTTGATTTTAACACAATCCTGATTTGAACACCTATGTTTTTCTTTATCAACAACTTTGATGTCTCCTTCGTTGTGCCCTGTGCTCTGGCTCAGCCTCTCTTGGCCTCTGCTCTTGGCCTCTCAGGAAACAACGTACAGGGTATATTAATTGCGCCCACCCGCCCCTCTCTCTGGCTCTTTTCCACTCTCCCTCATCTCTCCGTGAAGTGCGTAACTATATGCGCATCACTACTACCGTGGCACCCTCCCCTTCCCTTGGGAAGCCTGTCATTACCTTCCTGCTTCTTTCTCTGCTGCCCTGTGTGTGTCCCCACCCAACACACAGCAGCTTCACGGCCGGCTCTCTCCCTCACTCTTCTGTTCAGAGTTCCTGCTGGAATTTCTGGACACCACCTCCCAAGGATTTACCTCTGACTCTGACTCCTTCTTCCTGGGTCCTGTAGCATCTTCCCCTGAATGAAGACCACAGATAAAACCTAAATTCTCCTTCTTCCCCAGCTACCTTAAACTCCCCTGTGGAAGTCTGCTTCTCATCCAGGCTCAGTGATTCACTCTCATCCGTGAACCATTGTTCTACACTCAGCCATCTATCTGGCTGTATGAGACAGTCTCCAGGGCAGTGGATGGAGCAATGATGGACAATGTTGAGATCGCAGGTGGAGACCAGGCCAGGCCATGAGGGCGTGCGAATGAGGACATGCTAAGAAGAGCAGATTATAGGGAAGTCACAAGGGTGGAAGAGGGTGGAGAATGTTTTTAAAAACAGATCAGGGGGAAATCTGGGAGAGCAGAGGTCGAGTCTCAAGGAAAGAGAAATGATCATTGCATAGCTCCTCAGGGGGTGGGGGGTGGGGAGAATCCAGCAATGTGCTGTTTTACCAGCAACATCCTATCAGATTCTATATTTCAGTTAGAAATACTTCAGGCTACAAACCCATTAGATTTGTAGAAATTCCTAATGCACTAGAAATTTATACATTTTCCTGCAATGGAATAAATTAGGCTAACGTTATGCATTACATTGTTCATTGTGATGTCAAGATGTCATTTTATATTAGTGTTGATTCCAATGTGGACCAGTAAAGTGTATTATAGTACATCATCTATTCAGTGGACTGGTTTGTGGAAAATAGTGTCCCAAGAGATAATATTCCCCAAGATACTGTCAGCTGAATGTAAGCAAGACACCATAAAATACTGTGCTTGGGATGTGGCCGTTCATGGCTTTAAACGTGGTTGTCCTCAGTCGCTCAGTCCTGTCTGACACTTTGTGACACCATGGACTGTGGCCCACCGGGCTCCTCTGCCCACGGCTATTCTCCAGGCGGGGATACAAGAGTGGCTGCCCCTTCCTGCTCCAAGCGATCTTCCAGACCCAGGGACTGAACCTGAGTCTTTTCTGTCTCCTGCATAGGGAGGTGGCTTCTTTACCACTAGCGCTACCACGTGGAGTGAAGAAGAAATAGATACTCACAGTTGCTTCTGCTTACATAAAATGACATTCTAAGCCTTCTCTCCTGATCCAGGGGCTAAGACTCTGCACTCTCATTGTAGGGGCCTGAGTACAATCCCTTGTCAGGAAACTAGAACCCACATGCCAGAGCTAAGAGTTCCCATGGAAAAGGTCCCGCAGGCACAGCCAAATAAATACTTAGGGGGAAAAAATAATAAAATAATAAGCCTCTGGAAGCTATTCCTGAGAAACAACACCCGTGGCTGACTGTGGAAGCAGCAGGGCCTTGACAAGCAGGGAGGGGGTAGGAAGGACAATGATTACATTGAACTATTTTATATTTCTAGGTTCCTGAACCTTGTACATGTATTATAAGTTTCTCAGAAATGCCAAGACATTGCAAAAAACTTTAAACCTCTAAAGAATAAAACTCACAGCTTTCTTTCTACAACCTGAATGAAAGTCAAGTCTCTTGGATCAGAAAGCTTATCTGGCCTCTCTAAAGCATCTTCTCGGGCTCCCCCACGCTACCCAGACAGTGGCCCCTTAGGCTCTTCCGGGAGTCTTGTCATGGCTTGAAGTGAATCTTTCACGCTGTCCTGCGTCCTTGCTCTCCGGCAAGTGAAGGACGACGCGATCCCGTTCCTTGCAGCAGGGCCTCTTGGGTGGCACCGACCTTGACTTCCCCATGGAGCGGCACGTCTACAGAGGGAAAGTGGCGGCGCCTACCTTAGGAATCTGAAGAGAACCTGGGAGAAGCTCCTGTGGGCGGCTCATGCCGCCGTGGCCACTGAAAACCCAGCTGCTGCCCCTGCTGCGTCCCCAGCAGCCCTCGCCAGCGAGCTGAGCTGCTTGCTGCCGCCGCTCCTCTACTCGCCGCTTCGCCCCTGGAGCCTCCGCTACCAGACCCAGGCGGCTTCCAGGAGCCGAGACGCCTGCTGGTTCCGATCCCAGGGCTGACCGCCGGCCTCTCCCGGAGGCATGCATGTGAGGTCTCCCCGCCGGTCTGTGTGGCACGGCCGCTCCTCTGCACTCTGGAGACCACCCACTCCCGGCACCGGGGAGCTCAGCCGGTGGGGCTGCTCGGAGGGTGCTCAGAGGGGAGTTCTGCCCGTGCGCGGCACCGGCTCCTGTGAACACTCTCGGGGGGTCGTGCCTGATCTCCGCGTCTGCAGATTCTGAAGAGATTAGAAGGGGAGAGCAGGCGGCAGCTGAGCGGGCTCTGACCAAGGAGGACTTCACCGTGGGTGGGTCACTTCAGCCCCTGCGCGCAAGGCTACTGGGTCTGCGGTGGCGGCCTCGTCCCAGGCGGGCAGCGAGCTCGCCGCCTCCTCCGCGCTCCCCCCCAGGCCGCCTGCAGCGCCCACTGCTCGGCCACTGGGCGGGAGGCAGAGCACTGCGCGGGCTTCAGCTGTTCTTTCCCAGGCTCTTTTCTCGGGTGGGGGCTCTGCTGGGTCCTTGCTGCTGCACAGGCTTTGCGCTGGTTGTGGTGAGCGGGGCGCACTCTCTGGATGTGGTGCCTGGCCTTCTCGTTGCAGCGGCTTCTCTTGCTATGGAGACTGGGCCCCAGGGCTCCGGTTTCAGCGGGGGCAGAGCGTGGGCTCAGTGGCTGTGGCCCCCAGGCTGTGGAGCACAGGCTCGATGGTTGTGGCTCACCGCCTTAGTTCCTCTGAGGCATGTGGGATCTTCCTGGACCAGGGATTGAACTCATGTCCCCTGCACTGGCAGGATTCTTTACCCTGAGCCATTATGGAAACCCCACAGACTCTTAAAATGGAAATTGGTTGACAGAAAATAAGCAGTTTCTAAATAAATAAATATGTCTACTCATGAGAATGTTCTGTGACTTTTGCTTTTTTCCTTTCACATAAGAGGAAAATTTCCTAACTCATAATTCATGATGCTCTTCCCTCAAACAACATTTGCAACTGCTAATTTTATTAGCTAACCTTGATCCACTTCTTAAAATACTTTTCTCCCACTTTCTGCTATGCACTGTACATTCATTATCAATTGAGATAATATTTTATCATTGTTCAGTCAGTGAGTCATGTCCAACCCTTTGTGACCCCATGGACTGTAGCACACCAGGCTTCCCTGCCCTTCACCATCTCCCAGAGATTATATTTATATACTTCATGTGGGTAGGAGGATAATCATTTGACTTCATACTGGAATTATTTCTCTGAATCTGACATATTAATAGGCCAGTAAGATATAAAACACTTGACTGACTTCAGCATAAGAAATTATAGACTCAGGTGACCACATCTTAAGACTGATTATGAAACCAGCAGCCACGTGGATGAGGAGCAGCGACACACGGGGCCGTTTTGTGTGGTGAGAGAGGAGCGCTGGCCTCAGGGATTTAAAGGGCCGTTTGAAAACAGAGTGGAGCTCGGCTCAGTGGCCGAACCTCCTGGGAGTCCCTTCCCAGGGACACACAGGCCAGAGGCCTGAGCATCCTGAGTGCCCCCAAGGCGGTCTGAGGCGGTGGCCAGGGCGCCGCTCTGCGTATCCGCGGAGACGGCAGCTGTGCTGCGTGTCTGAAGAGTCTGTACAAGGCGACCTTGCGTGCAGAAAAGTAAATGTGACCGAACGGCAGATGGCCTCAGCTCTAATAGTAAGATCTTTTCTTGAATCAATTTCTTTCTCTTCTGAGCTCTCCATCTGAAAGGAGTTACTCTTCATGAGACCCATTCTCTTTTAATTCCCTTCTTCAAAGCCGCAAATTTTGTAGCCTTTTTTCAGTAAGTATCTTTCCATGTTTATTCCTCAGACAAGATAAGCAAGAGTAAAATTTTCTTATCGGACTTTAAAGATAAACAAATACTTTTAGAATCAGACTTTCCAAAAGTTCTGAATTCATTCATGTTCTCACTGTAGTATGCTCAATGCTAAGCCTGTAATGAGCGTGTTTACCTGATTCACATACAACTCTGGGTGGGGGGGCGGTGAATTGGCGGCGGGACTCCACAGAGCCCTGCAATATCGAACTTTGACGGCTGGCTCTCCTTTTACAGAAGCGTTAGCAGCCAGTGGAGCAAGGAGCATATAGTGCCAGAGGTCAGGGCTGACCACAGGGAAAAGACAGGTTACTGGTGGTGGAAAAGATCTGCCTGTGACAAGCAGCCGCCTCTCCGGAGAGGCGAACCGGAAGAGGCTGCAGAGGCGGAGCCGCGCGCGCAGGGAGCCGCCGCATCAGCCGCACGCCGAGCTTGTAAGGGCAAGTTTTGTATTTCCTGTTACCAGCGCAGCCGTNGTCGGTCCTCGACCTGACCCGTGCTTCCTGTTTCTTTAACTGCGTGGGCTTCGGGGCTGCGCTGCTGAGCTGGCCTCCCCTTTGCTTCTCCTGGGCCTCCCTGGGGCCTTCCCACCAGGCCGGCGCAGGCGGGAAGCCGGGCGCCACTGGGCAGGCCCGCTCCGGCAACTCCTCTGGCGGCGGGCGGCTGGGAGAGCGCGCTGAGCGTCCACCGGCCTTCTCCCGGCCCGGAGGTGGGAATGTGATGGGCCCGGAGGCGGGAATGGGGAAGATGGAAGGGCTGCCTTCGCTTTCTTTCACTCCCGGGCCAGGAGCTCTTAACCTGAGGGACTTGGAGAGCCCAGGGAGCCTGTGCTCCCTGAAGTGATGCATAATATGCGTCTCTGCACGAGCTTTTGCTCAGATAGGTGTAAATGCCCTGGATTCACCCCTTCAGGATATTTTATCTTTGCTCCTCGTCTGTCCAGATCCCGTGCTTTGAAGCACAGCACCGCTGCAGCGATTTCATCACACTCCACTGCTGCCGGTCCCCAGTAAACCCAGCTTTCAGAATCGAGAGAAGCTGGTGGCTGACGAGGCTTAAAAACACCCTGTGAAGTGCCTAGAATCAGGTTTGACTGTGCTCTACTGAACACTTCAAGGTCTAGTAGTTTGCTTCTCGCTTGTAAGCAGCTAGGTCAAAATGTTTCCAAACAACAAAACCGAACTAAAGTCTGTGTGTCTCACTCAAGGTTACAGGACACAAACTGCTTTGGGTCCCAGGTGGGCCTGAGATTCTGTCATTACCAGGAATCAAGCAGCAAAGAGCATTTGTGACACAAACCCTAACTAAAAGCGTTTTATTACTGGATAATTTGGGTTGGGACGGCTCCCTAGAGAAGGGAATGGCCACTCACTCCAGTATGCTTGCCTGGAGAATTCCATGGGCGGAGGAGCCTGGCAGGCTACAGTCTAAGGGATCACAAAGAGTCAGACACGATTGAGTGACTTTCACTTTCTCTTTTCAGTTTGGATCTATGGAGAGGTAAAGTCTTTTCTGTGCATATTTGTAAATGCTTCCGACAGATCCAGTTATATGGCTTTGTGTTCTTCTGGAATTGCTCGCATGGCATTGATCTGGACTTCATACGCTTATGTAACACATTACTTTGTTTTCTGTGCAATGGTGGTGAAACAGTTAAAAAGCAAGTAAACAAGCCACAGCCCCTGAACTGCTTTCCAAACAGGCTGAAGGCGCCACCTGCTGTCCAATCTGTAGAGATGCCCGAGGAATGCAGTCAGCTCTATGGACTGCGAGCCGCGGGAACTAGGGTACTGAGGCAAATCAGACTCACATCGAGCTCTACTTTCTGCTTACGTGCTAGTTATAATGAGTTCTGCAGTCATATGTATGCTCTCTCCTGAGCATTCTCAATCTTTGGTTACAGAAAGTAAGATATTCAAAGACACTGGGCTGCGGCAGATGGAAGAGACACTATCAGGCTGTCATATGCTTTCCACGGTCCCGTGACCCAGCACCAGAATGCCTTTCGAGTCCCGGAGCAGAAAGGCTCTTGGCCACTTTATTCCTAGTAACGGCTGAGGCCCAGAGCTCCCTGAGCAGCCCCTCCTTCTGGGGACTTGACTGTATTTATTTTACGTGTGTATAAGAGATGACAGAAAAAGAGAAAGCTCTAAAATAGCAAAAGCTTTCAGGTACACCAAAAAAGTAGTTTTTTAATGTTGGTTTGCGTGTTTTATTTTTAGTGGAACAATCCATTATAGAACAGGCTAAAATAAGTTTAGAGAATAAAATGTACATTTTCTACCTCTGAGAGATGCTAATTAAAACATGTCTTTACTGTGGGCCTGGCGTAAATTCAGACTTGCCTTGGGCAGGTAACTGATTTCCAGGCTGCCTTAAACCCAGCAAGTGTTCACGAATGTTCTAGTGACTGGAAGGGACAGTAGAGTGCACCAGCGTTTCCCTGTTTGTGCTGCTCATGTGCTCATTCTGTCTCTAACCCTTCAGGGGATACGCAGTGCCTTCTACACAGCTTATCATATGTTTGACTCTGAAATACATTGGTTCAGTTTTTATGATAAGCTGGTTCTGTACAGTCATAGGTAAAGTGTTTATTTAAATACAAACAATATACACTCTTGTTCAAGTTCCTGCTGAGTTAAAAGTACAACAAAAAAGTGGATAATTTAGAGTAAAAGTAGAATTTCTCTTTCATCCTTATCAACGTATCTGTGGTTCATTTCTATATATTCCTCCAGCTTTTTAAACAAACATTTTCAAATATCTATTTTGGCTCAGAGGTTAAAGCGTCTGCTTCGAATGCGGGAGACCTGGGTTCGATCCCTGGGTCGGAAAATTCCCTGGAGAAGGAAATGGCAACCCACTCCAGTATTCTTGCCTGGAGAATCCCCTGGACAGAGGAGCCTGGTGGGCTACAGTCCACGGGGTCGCAAAGAGTCGGACACGACTGAGCAAATTCACCTTTACACGCAGATAATACAGGTTCACTTTTAGTTCAGTTAGACAATGTGTGTTGTTTCACAACTGGCTTTTGTCGTGTAACAGTATGACTGTGAGGTGTCACCATTTCCTGTTTGGGGGTTTTCCAGTGGTTTTAAATAGGAATATAAGAATCTTTCTTTAGAACAAGTGACTCTGCTCTAAGCAAACTAGGTCCATCAAGCACCCACATTCAGGGAAATTCAGAAATGTCTTCAGTTGCCCTGCGCATCCCACCTTCAGGAATGGGGGAAACTGCGAGCAAGGAAAGTCTCAGTGATGAACCCCAGGCACCCCGTTAACCCAGCTCTCAAGGAGGAGGGCGGGGCGAGGACAGCTCACTGGCCGGAGGGAAGGTCTTGTGATGCCTGTCTCCAGCCTGGCCGGTAGCAGCAGAGAGAGTCCAGGAAAGAGAGATGGCAGCAGCAGAACAGCGGAGGGCAGGAAACGGGCCTCCCGGCGGCGGCAAAGCACGAAGGTCACAGCAGAGCCTGGGGAGGCGAGCGGGTCCGCGGAGGAGCCGGCGAGAGACCCCCGGAGGAGGCTCCCTCCCGCTCGCCCACCACAGAAGGTGCCCATGGGCCGGTGCGGGTCGCATCCTATCCCCTCACTAAGACTGTGCGCTTCCGGCTGGTCTCAGGATCACACTTCTTGTTTCACTTGAGTGATTTAATTATGCCTCCCCTGTAATTTCAGGTTGGGTCTTCTCTGCCTGCCTTCCCCTCGCTTTTCATTCTGGCCTCAGTCTTCATTGTTTCCTGGCAAACAAAATATGGTCAGCAGGCAGAGTTGACTGCATAAAAGGCAAAGGTCTGCCTCTGAGGAGTAATCTATGCTCATATTGCTATGCTCAGTTCAGTTCAGTCACTCAGTCATGTCTGACTCTCTGCGACCCCATGAATCGCAGCACGCCAGGCCTCCCTGTCCATTATCATCTCCCGGAGTTCACTCAGACTCATGTTCATCGAGTCCGTGATGCCATCCAGCCATCTCATCCTCAGTCTTCCCCTTTTCCTCCTGCCCCCAATCCCTCCCAGCATCAGAATCTTTTCCAATGAGTCAACTCTTCGCATGAGGTGGCCAAAGTACTGGAGTTT
>SJYF01001681.1:46100-58075 GCA_006410515.1 Procapra przewalskii
ACACCCTTGCCTCAACTTTGCTCTCCAGTGAGGTCCACTCCGATTTCTACGCTTTCTCACTGGACACTCTTCTAGCGTTCAGGGTCCCAGCACCCAGAGGTGCCGCGAGAGTGGCACTTGTGCTCTGCTCCCTTCCGGGCTGTTGGTCAAGCCCCAAAGCGAGCTCATTTCAACAGGCATAGGCCTGCTGCCACTTTGCATTCATTTCTTCAGCTCCTTTTCTCTCTCCCTGTCTTTTTTGTTTTCCCTTTTTTTCTTTACTTTTTTTGTTTTGCTTTTTGCTTTCTTCTTTAATCATGCTTATACATTAATTTTTCTGTTTTTATTGTGTGTGTCTTTTTAAGATAACCAATGTATGCTTATACATTCATCTTCCAAAATTCTTGTACTGATCGCTTAGTATGAAAGCTACAATTTGTTTCTTCCTATTGCTTCAGCCTTCTTCCTGTTGTTTGGGTCTTCTTTCTTTCTAGCTGTTCAGTTTGTTCTTGCATTTCAAGTTTACCATTTGTTTCTGTACAACTTCAAACTCCCAGTTTCGAGTACTGTGTTTACCATTCTGTTTCGGCCTTCTTGAATTGTGCTAGTAGCTTTCATTTCATTCTCATCACTTTAGTTTAGCTCTTTTCTCCTAGTCCCATTAGGCTTTTGTGGATGTTCCATTTCACCAAATCCCACGTTTAACTTAATTTTAATGAGCATATGTATTTCTGTCCTAAAAAAATATCTGTACCTTTTTCATGTCCCTCTCTACCCGACCACCTGCTCCATCCAGATTTTAATTATAGCAGACCCCACTTTGAGTCCACCACACATTCCCAGGTTTTCTTTTTACATGGTCATTTATTCCACTATTTTTCTCTTTCCCATCCTCCTCTCTCCCCCAGCCCCATTCTATGCAGCCTGTTTCATTTTTTCCCCTTGTACTAACTGCAGATGTGTCCTCATCATGTTCTAGATTCCCGCCGTGTCTTCTCCTTTCCTCATTTACTTCCTGTGACATAATTGTTCATCCACCTTCACTGCAAGTGGCTCAAATGAGCTCTTTCATAGATCATCCTCTTTGTGTGCTGCGCAGCATGGGTGTCTTTCTCCTTACTTCCTTGGCTAGTCAGCAGCGCTTGCTGTGTGCTCACTAGCATATTATGGGTCTGTGCCCGCCTCAGTGGCAGTCTCACTATGGTATGCCAGTGCAGCTTGGACGTTTACTTCCAGTTGGGTTTTTGGTTTGCTTGTTTGTTTTCTGATGAATATCCATGGCCTTTCTCCGCTGCTGCTGCTGCTGCTAAGTCGCTTCAGTCGTGTCCGACTCTGTGAGACCCATAGATGGCAGCCCACCAGGCTCCCCTGTCCCTGTGATCCTCCAGGCAAGAACACTGGAGTGGGTTGCCATTTCCTTCTCCAATGCGTGAAAGGGAAAAGTGAGAGTGAAGTCGCTCAGTCGGCCTTTCTCTAGTGTTCTTTAATTCCACCACAGTGAATACTTTCCCTTTTCCCCACACTCTCCACACATTATCGTCAATTTCTGATGATTTCCATTGTCTCATGTCGTTTTGCTAAAAGGAGACCTTTATTTCAGCTTCTTCATTTTTTTATTAGCATCCATATACTTGAAGAGTGTTTTGGTTGTGCCCATTTTTATTAGGCTGTGTGTCCTTATTGAGTTATTTAGCTCCCAAATAGTTTTGGAAGAAATCTCCTTTGTCAGTTTTTTTTTTTTTCATTTTGTTCTTTCTTCTCCCGTTCTGAGGTCTTTTTTCAACCTAGTTTGTCTGTACAAAGTTTTTAACTTTAACTTATAGGTCTTGTTTTTATTTTCATTTTGTAGGGTAGGATCACAGAGGGTTCTTGCTGTAATAATTAGATAAGATTGCTTGTTATATTTATGTTTCATAAATAAGTCTTTTAAAGTTAAGTTATGGTCTTTACAAGGGCCTTTGTGATCATTTTGTGTTTTATTTTTTCTGTAGGCATGTGGCTCTCAATTTTTTTACATACTGGACAGTTTTCCCAGCATCACTTAAAAGGTGGTCATTAATATCCTTTGTTATCTTCTGGCCTCCATCCATTCTTTAATGTGCTTAGCTATCTTTGAGTGAGCACTCATATTCTTTGACAGGGAAAGATTAAATCTTGTGAAAAATTGCTCATGATAATTGTTTGAGGTTATATATAATGTTTTTCACAGTATTTTATTCTCCCACCCTGGAGCATGGAATT
This sequence comes from Procapra przewalskii, assembly GCA_006410515.1. Classification (NCBI taxonomy): domain Eukaryota; kingdom Metazoa; phylum Chordata; class Mammalia; order Artiodactyla; family Bovidae; genus Procapra; species Procapra przewalskii. The sequence goes on from SJYF01001681.1 coordinate 48,321, forward strand.
GTCCTCTCTCCCTCACAGCTCCTTTGTCCCTAGCTGTATTATTATGTTGTAATTGATAATGTGATTTGATTTTTAATTGTCTCTCTTCATTGAGGGAAATTTGGAAAAGAGACTTCTGCTATATTTCTATCCTGGAACATTTTGCTTCATTAACTTAAACATAATTTTGATGGCATCTCAAGGGTTTCTTGTCCCACTGTTTCCTTTTTCCAACCTGCATTCATTCTTTTCTTCTGATTATTGCTGTAGTTGACTCCAAAAAGTATGTTGAAATTGTTTGAAGGATCTGTGGCCTCTCTTAAGACTTGATTAGTATGTGTATTTGTGGTTTTGTTCTATATTCTTGTTGAATTTGGTCTATTTTCATCCATGTATTGCCTGTAATATTCTAAATTTGTGGCCATTGGCCAGGACAGATTGTGCCTTGCTTTGGGAGCTGTTTCTACACATGCATTCTAAGAGCTTTCAAAGTGACCTAAAGAATTCACCTGTGAAGACCAGCCATTTTCTTTCAGGAGAGTTTCACCACATTTGGGGGTCTCAGAGCTTGGTAATTTTTGTTACAGCTTCTGGATGTTGTTCATTCTTTGAGGTTGAACTTATTAAAGTCGTATCCTTTTCTCCTGAAGTTGTCATTTATGTCAAATAGTCCTGATTCATTATAATCTGACTGTTTCTGTGATCTTCAACTGTAGTTTTGTTTATTTACTTTCTTCATCATTGTCTTTATTTTTTATTACCTTTAACTTCAAATCCTTTTCATTTCTCTCTTTGCTCTGAGCTTTTTTCTAGTTAATGAGATTGCTTTATCTGTTGTTAGGGGCTTTTAGTTTCCCTTTAGTCTGTCTATCATCTATGAATTTTTTGATTCCCCTTTTTTTCCCAGTAATTTTCATCATTGTATTTGGTACTTCTTTTCTGTACTTGATGCCTTTGCTCACATGTTGGTCAAAAATATTTTGATACAAAATTTTATTAAATTTACTAAGTGATCCCCAAATTGACTTCTGGAAAATTATGCACCTAACAATTATTCCCATTTGGGTGCATTGTACTGAAGACACAATTTGCATCCCAGTTTGTGTGAAGGGTTTTTCTGTTTTGATCTTTATTGGTGTAGGTGTTTCTTTATTTCAGTTGCTCCAGTTTCCCCTTTGTGTCCTCTATGTATATGCTTTTGAGTGCATATGTAAACAATTTTCTTCTTCAACTGAAATGTCATTTAACTTGCAGAGTCTTTTGTTATTTTAAATTTGATATAACAATTTGCCACTCCACCTCTTTTGATTTTCATTGTGTGGGATAATCTTTCCCTCCTCACTTAATCTTTATATGTTTAGGTCTGTACTGGTTTTTATGTAGCAAATATGACTTGTGCTTCTTCAGCCAGTCCTACAAAGCTATTTCAAATCCTAAAAGATGATATGCAAAAGTGCTGCACTAAATATGCCAGCAAATTTGGAAAACTCAGCAGTGGCCACAGGACTGGAAAAGGTCAGTTTTCATTCTAATCCCAAAGAAAGGCAATGCCAAAGAATGCTCCAACTACCACACAATCGCACTCATCTCACACGCTAGTAAAGTAATGCTCAAAATTCTCCAAACCAAGCTTCAGCAATACGTGAACCATGAACTGCCTGATGTTCAAGCTGGTTTTAGAAAAGGCAGAGGAACCAGAGATCAAATTGCCAGGATCCGCTGGATCATAGAAAAAGCAAGAGAGTTCCAGAGAAACATCTATTTCTCCTTTATTGACTGTACCAACACCTTTGACTGTGTGGATCACAATAAACTGTAGAAAACTCTGAAAGAGATGGGAATACCAGACCACCTGACCTGCCTCTTGAGAAATCTGTATGCAGGTCAAGAAGCAACAGTTAGAACTGGACATGGAACAACAGACTGGTTCCAAATAGGAAAAAGAGTCCGTCAAGGCTGTATATTGTCACCCTGCTTATTTAACTTCTATGCAGAGTACATCATGAGAAATGCCAAGCTGGATGAAACATGAAGGTCTCCGTGTGACCTGGGGGTCCCCCGGCTGAGGCCAAATGCCTCCTCATGGCTGTGGCCCATGGGGGGCCCATTCACCCCACCCCTGAGGGACCTCGGTGTCTTTGGGGGGTGGCCTGGGGCAGGTGGGAGGTGGGATGGAAGAAGGAGGAGGTTCAGTTTAGACACAGAATGGGCACCTGAACTGTGCCAGTAGAGCGGGTGGGGTGGGGATGGGAGTGGAGGTGGGTGCGCCAAGGGCAGGAGGGGCTCACGGTGTCCCAGGTACCTTGGCTCTGCGCGCTCCACCCTCAGTCTGCGGGTCTGCGGGGTGAGCTGCAGGGGAGGGCCAGCTCCCTCCCTGGGGGCATTGGCCTCCTTCCCAAAGGCCACACCCCCACCGGTGGCTCTGTCTGCCGCCTGCCTGCTCAGGGCTTCTCAGTGCCAAGGGTGGTCACGGCGGCCAGAGTGGTCCTGGAGCCCTGGGTTGTCTCTGGCAGTGGACACACTGTGACCTCCCTCCTGAGCGCAGCACCACCATCAGCGCTGTGGCCCTGCTCAGCTGCCTGCTGGTCCTGCGGGGCCTGGGAGCTTTCCAACATCCCGTGAGCTGCATCCAACCTCGGCTAGCTCTCATTTGTCTGGAAGATGTAGCTTTAAACTTTCCCCAAACACAGAACTCCTGCTAAACAAGGAAAGGACCTGGCCCCGTGGAGACCTGCCTGCCCTCGTGGAGATGTGCCTGCCCTAGTGTAGACATGCCTGCCCTACTATACTCGTGTCTGACCCAGTGTAGACACACCATACCTGCCCCGGTGTAGTCACACCTGCCCCCGTGTAGACTGCCTACACTGGTGGAGATAAGCCTGCCCCAGTGTAGACACACTGGTTGGTTATCTCGGAGCTACACTCACATGGAGGCCAGCAGACTCGGCTCCAGCCTCCACAGGTACTCTTTTCCACTTTGTAAAGAAAATTGATGTAGTATTTAGGACCAGGAGTAAATTTTTCTAAATTAAATGCATAAGTCCTTACCCATGAGGGGTGCTGTGAGTTCCAAAAGTTAACTTGGAGTGTTTAATTTTAACACAGACCCTGAGAGGCTCACCTGGGTGTCAGCACAGGCTCTCCAGCCTCCCGAGGCCTCTGCTGCCTCCCAGGGGCCCCACCCCGGCCCCCCAGCTGAGGCCCCACAGCATGGCATCAGAGGGCCTGTTTGTTTACCCTGAGACCCTGTTGGATTTTTTTTCCCAAGCTTTTGATTTTCAAATATTAAATAGAACTTCATAAATAATAGAGGCTGTTCCAACTGAGAACATATTTTCTGGCTTCTGTCCAAGCACACTGGGCAATGCCAGGAGCCTCCTGGGAGGCAGATGAGTAACAGACGCAGCTAGGTCTGGCTGTGTCTCTGACCCTTCCTGGCCAGGACCATAGACCGCCGTCTCCTGGCTGAGTCTGGTGTGGATAAGGGCAGGTGACCGGTGTGGACTCTGTCCACGGCAGGCTCCATGGTTGGGGGACCCTGGTGTCTGAGCGCAGGCCTCAGCCTGGACCTCCTGTCCCAGGGTTTCCAGGAGGCTGAGCTCTCACCCTCAGCTCGGTTTCCTGTCAGAACTGCACACCCAGGAAGAATGTGAGAATGACCCAAGGGAAGCGGACCTGATGCATCACAGAAGCCTGTCTGCAGAGGGGCCGGGCTCCCCGAGGTCCCTCAAGGCCTCCACCTAGGGTGGCACCACCATCCCAGAGGGTAGGGGAGACTCTGGGCAAACATCCGTCTCCCCTGCATTTTGCACACCTGGGCTACCAACACCCTCAAGCATGTCAAGTCAAGGAGAGGTTGCGGCAGGGGTGGGGTGGGGGTATAAGGGCCTTCAGAAAGCATCAGAGCGGAATTATCCAGAGGCCTCTGGCACAGTTATTAGATGGTGGGTGTATAGAGGTGTCTGGTCAGGAGCAGAGGTGGGTAGGCAGATGGGTTGGTGAATAGATTGTTAGATGACAGATGGTGCATGATGAGTGAGAGATGGATGATAGACAGTTTTCCTAAAACCCCCTTTCCTTTGCTCTTTGATTTAGTAGCTAAATGTCATCATTGTGTTTCCCCCATTTGTGTGTCTGTGATCTTTTGAAGGTCAAACACATATTTCAATTGGACATCATTGAGAAAACACAAACCTCCTGCATTTAGCTAGAAGCAAGGTGGGTGGCGAGTGGGTGAGTGAGTGTGTACACCAGAGAGCATCCACGAAGCTGTGAGGGTGGACACAGGCTGGCCATGGAGCCAGGCTATGAACGAGACCTTAGGCGTGGCCCTACACAGTGAGGCAAGGACCTGCAGTGCAGCCCATCGTATAGAACATTGCCCCCCATGGAGGCAGGGGCTTGGGGACCAGAGCTGCTCAGGTTCTACCCGGAACCAGGGGCTGAGGGGCATGGACTGATGTTCTCCCGGCCTGGCTGTCAGCCAGAGTGCCAGCCATGACGGTGGCTGGAGACGTGGGTGGGAAGAGGGGTCCTGTGCAAATGCCCATGTTTACTGAGAAGTGCTGAGTAATAGCTGAGTTAGAGGAGTGAAAGGCAAAGAAGAAAGGAAAGATTCACCCACCTGTATGCATAGTTTCAAAGAATAGCAAGAAGAGAGAAAGCCCTCTTAATTGAGCAATGCAAAGACATAGAGGAAAACAATCAAATGGGAAAGACTAGAGATCTCTTCAAGAAAATTAGTGATACCAAGGGAATATTTCATGCAAAGATGGGCCCAATAAAGGACAGAAACAGTATGGATCTAACAGAAGCAGAAGGTATTAAGAAGAGGTGGCAAGAGTACACAGAAGAACTATACAAAAAAGGTCTTAATGACCCAAACAAACACGATGGTGTGGTCACTCACCTACAGCCAGACATCCTGGAGTGTGAAGTCAAGTGGGCCTTAGGAAGCATTACTACAAACAAAGCTAGTGGAGGTGATGGAATTCCAGCTGAGCTATTTCAAATCCTAAAAGATGATGCTGTGAAAGAGTTGCACTCAATATGCCAGCAAATTTAGAAAACTTCAACAGTGGCCACAGGACTGGAAAATGTCAGTTTTCATTCCAATCCCAAAGAAAGGCAATGATAAAGAATGTTCAAACTACCACACAATTGTACTCATTTCACACGCTAGCAAAGTAATGCTCAAAATCCTCCAAGCTAGGCTTCAACAGTATGTGAACCAAAAACTTTCAGATGTACAAGCTGGATTTTAAAAAGGCAGAAGATGCAGAGATCAAGTTCCAACATCTGTTGGACCATTCCCAGCAAGGGAATTCCAGGAAAATATCTGCTTTATTGACTACACTAAAGCCTTTGACTGTGTGGATCATAACAAACTGTGGAAAATTCTTAAAGACACGGGAATACCAGACCACCTTACCTGCCTTCTGACAAATCTGTATGCAGGTCAAGAAGCAACAGGAGGTTTCAAGATGGTGATGGTTGGGTGGTTGATCGAAATGCAGAGGTGAAGGCCCTTACGAAGTCAAACGGGTCGAGATTCGACCCCTCCCTGCTTCGCTCAGCCCCAGGAGCCCGGCAGAAGCTTGTTTTAGGTTTTATTTTTTGAACAAGCAAGTAAATCAAACACATTGTCAACATGGGGCAGAGATGCACGTCATCCACCAAAAGCGGAAGTATTATGAACCCTGCAGACCAAGCCAGAAAAGAAGCTCGGAGAGAGGATTAAAGAACAAAAAACAGCGCATGGTGGTACGAGCTGCAGTTTTAAAGATGAAGCATCCCAAACGAACTATCCGGGACATGGAAAAACTGGATGAAATGGAGTTTAACCCAGTGCAGCAGCCACAGTTAAATGAGAAAGTGCTGAAAGAGAAGTGTAAAAAGCTACTTGAAACATTTGAACGTATTCTATGACTATGAGAAAGAGAACCCAGATTTTTACAAAGAATTGAGAAAGCTAGAAGTAGAATATGAACAGAAGAGGGCTCAACTTAGCCAATAGTTTGATGCTGTCAAGAAGGCCCAGCATGTGGAAGTGGAGAGTATTCCTCTGCCAGATATGCCGCATGCTCCCTCCAACATCTTGATCCAGGACATTCCACTTCCTGGGGCCCAGCCACCCTCCATCCTTAAGAAAACCTCAGCCTATGGACCTCCAACTCGCGCAGTTTCTATACTTCTTCTTCTTGGACATGGTGTTCCACGTTTGCCCCCTGGAAGGAAACCTTCAGCCTCCCCTGGGCCCACCTCCTCCTCAAGTCTTACAAATGTATGGCTGCAAAGTGGGCTTTGCCCTAGATCTTCCCTCTCAGAGACGAGCAAGTCCTGAACTTGCTCAGCAGGGTCATGACGATGATGTTTCTAGCACTAGTGAAGATGATGGCTATCCTGAAGACACGGACCAGGATAAGCATGACGACAGTACTGAAGACTGCGACAGTGACAGATCAGATGGAGAAAGTGAAGGGGATGCATTTGTGCACCGTGATGACATGGTGAGAGAAAACAATGAAGAAAAAAAAACCCAAGTCTGAGTGTACGGTTTGCAGATTTGCCTGGAAAATCTAGGAAGAAGAAGAACATGAAGGAGCTAACTCCTCTCCAAGCCATGATGCTTCGAATGGCAGGTCAGGAAATCCCTGAGGAGGGACAAGAAGTCGAGGAATTTTCAGAGGACGGCGATGAAGATTGGGATTATTCCGAAGCAGAAAAGCAATCACAGAAAAAGCATAAGGAGGAAATCTCTCTCTGATGGCACGTCTGCAGCTTCCCAGCAGCAAGCCCCTCCACAGTCTATTCCTCCATCTCAGATACAAGCACCCCCCCATGCCAGGACCACCTCCGCTTGGACCACCACCTGCTCCACCTTTACGGCCACCTGGACCACCTCCAGGCCTTCCTCCTGGACCACCTCCAGGAGCTCCTCCCTTCCTGAGACCACCTGGAGTGCCAGGACTCTGAGGGCCTCTGTGCTGCCTTTTACCTCCAGGCCCACCACCTGGTCGACCCCCTGGCCCTCCTCCTGGTCCACCCCAGGTCTGCCTCCTGGCTGTCCTCCTCAGGGACCCTCAGCACAGCTACCTGCCCCGCACCTCCAGGTATCCCTCCATCCTGCCCTGGCATGATGCGCCCACCTCTGGTGCCTCCTCTTGGACCTGCCCCACCAGGCCCCTTCCCACCAGCTCCCTTACCCAACCCGGGGGTTCTAAGTGCTCCCCCCAACTCGATCCAGTCAGCCAAGGCGGATGACACAAGCGCAGCCACCCTCGAGACGAAAGCCATGGCAGCCGTCAGTGCCAAGCCATAGCTCACTAATCCCAAGGCAGAGATCACACGATTCGTGCCGGCCGCACTGCGGGTGCATCAGGAGAATAAAGGGGCTGCCGCTGCTGCCCAGAAAAAGTCGGAGGATGATTCTGCTGTGCCTCTCGCCAAAACAGCACCCAAATCTGGCCCACCTGTTCCTGTGTCAGTGCAGACTAAGGACGATGGCCACAAGGCTTTCATGAAAGGGATGGAAGGGCTGCTGTGACAGCTCTGGATGCTAGATCAGCCTTCTGTTCACATCAGTGGCTCATGGAGAAAGAGGCTCTTACTCAGCTTAGGAGGAAGAGTCACTTTCACAGTCGGGGTATCGTTAATTTCAGTCCAAGGAATATCTTAAAGTTTAGCCTTGTTCAGAAGTAACTGCATATAAAAGAGAGGGTATTTCATGCAAAATAAGTTGGCTATTGAAGCAGTGCTGCTAATAACATCCATCCCCTTTCATACCACCATTTTCATGAGATTTCTTCCCCTACTCCAATTCCTTGGAAACTTGTGATCAAGGGGAACTTTGTTATTTTGGGGGGCTCTCTTTTGTGCTGTGGGCACTGGAGTAGAGATTTCTGGAAAAGACAATTTTTTTCACTCCCATCTTGCCTTTCATGTTTGAGTTATTTTTAATATTTTCTTGTAAATATTTTGCAGTATTGTAGTGAAATGGATCACAATGTCATTTCCTAATACAAAGCAATATATGTGGGAAGAAAATGTACAATTCTTTGATTGAAATTCCCACTGATCTAAACTTTGAGTGTTCCATGGAATAAATAAATGTTGTACACCAAAAAAAAAAGAAGAAGAAGCAGCAGCAACAGTTAGAACCAGACATGGAACATTGAACAACATCAAAGCTGCATATTGTCACCCTGCTTATTTAACTTATACACAGAGTGCATCATGTGAAATGCCAGACTAGATGAAGCACAAGCTGAAATCAAGATTTCTGGTAGAAACATCAATAATCCAGAGCAACCCCATGCCCAAGGCCAGGGGCGGCAGCCGGGAGGAGCAACCCCACGTCCAAGGAGTGGTGGCTGCATGGGCACAGGAGGGCCTAGAGGAGCCATCCCACCTTGAAGGTCAGGAAGGGCAGTGGTGAGGAGATACCCCTCATCCAAGGTAAGAAGCAGCAGCTGCGCTTTGCTGGAGCAGCCGTGAAGAGATACCCCATGCCCAATGTAAGAGAAACCCAAGTAAGATGGTAGGTGTTGCAAGAGGGCATCAGAGGCAGACACACTGAAACCATACTCACAGAAAACTAGTCAATCTAATCACACTAGGACCACAGCCTTGTCTAACTCAGTGAAACTAAGCCATGCTCATGGGGCAACCGAAGATGGGCAGGTCATGGTGGAGAGGGCTGACAGAATGTGGTCCACTGGAGAAGGGAATAGCAAGCCACTTCAGTATTCTTGCCTTGAGAACCCCATGAACAGTATGAAAAGGCAAAATGATAGGATACTGAAAGAGGAACTCCCCAGGTCAGTAGGTGCCCAGATGCTACTGGAGATCAGTGGAGAAATAACTTTAAAAAGAATGAAGGGATGGAGCCAATGCAAAAATGATACCCAGCTGTAGATGTGACTGGTGATAGAAGCAAGGTCTAATGCTGTAAAGAGCAATATTGCATAGGAACCTGGAATGTCAGGTCCATGAATCAAGGCAAATTGGAAGTGGTCAAACAAGAGATAGCAAGAGTGAATGTTGACATTCTAGGAATCAGTGAACTAAAATGGACTGGAATGGGTGAATTTAACTCAGATACCATTATATCTACTACTGTGGGCAGGAATCTCTCAGAAGAAATGGAGTAGCCATCATGGTCAACAAAAGAGTCTGAAATGCAGTACTTGGATGCAATCTCAAAAATGACAGAATGATCTCTGTTCATCTTGAAGGCAAACCATTCAATATCATGGTAATCCAAGTCTATGCCCCAACCAGTAACGCTGAAGAAGCTGAAGTTGAATGGTTCAATGAAGACCTGCTGTTAAGTCGCTTCAGTTGTGTCCGACTCTGTGTGACCCCATAGACAGCAGCCCACCAGGCTTCCCTGTCCCTGGGATTCTCCAGGCAAGAACAACGGAGTGGGTTGCCATTTCCTTCTCCAGTGTATGAAAGTGAAAAGTGAAAGTGAAGTCAGTCAGCGGTGCCCAGCCCTTAGCGACCCCATGGACTGCAGCCTACCAGGCTCTTCCATCCATGGGATTTTCCTGGCAAGACTACTGGAGTGGGGTGCCATTGCCTTCTCCGCTATGAAGACCTATAAGACCTTTTAGAACTAACACCAAAAAAAGATGTCCTTTTCATTATAGGGGAGTGGAATGCAAAAGTAGGAAGTCAAGAAACACCTGGAGTAACAGGCAAATTTGGCCTTGGAATGAGGAATGAAGCAGGGCAAAGACTAATAGAGTTTTGCCAAGAAAATGCGCTGGTCA
>SJYF01001681.1:97381-110100 GCA_006410515.1 Procapra przewalskii
GTCCAGTTTCCATCGTGCCCTTCAGAGGCACCGCAGTCCCCCAGGGCCCCTTCCTCACAGCAAGTCTGGGAGAACGGAGCCAAGACGGTGACACAGAAGGGTGTGAGCTCACTGCCTCCGTGAAAGCACCAAAATCACAACTACCCGAGGAACAGCCATTGACGAAATTCACTGAAACGCGCCAAAAAAGACACCCCACAGCCAAAGACAAAAAAGCCAAAAGTGGCAGGAAGTTCGCAATTAGGATGAAATTAACAAGCTCTGCCCTGGTCATCCCACTGCAAGTGCATCGGCTTGTGTGACTTTTTCAAACAACCAGCATTTGTGATCATTGATTTTTTAAAATTCTTTGTCTATTTCTGATTTTACCATTTACTTGTTTTCTAAATGTAATCAATATATTGGCTTTGTTATTTCCTTCCTTCTACTCAGTTCAAGATAAATTTACTCAATTTTTCCAGCCTCTTCTGGTTGAAATTGCGTCATTGATTCTGATTTTCTCTTTTCAAACATAAGCATGTTGTACAGAAATTTCCCTCTAAAACTACTTTAACTTCATCCTGTACTTGTTGAAATGTTGCATTTCATTTCTATTCTCTTCACTTTGTTTTCTAATTTTCCTGTGATTTCTCCTTTGACCCAGTGGATTAGTCAGAAAGTCAGACACCTCACGCAGATGCGACAATGACTGATTTCTTTTTTTCTTTTGAAACTGGAAGCATGGACTGCAGCTGTTCAGACAATGCCACCCACAGGAGACCCAAGGGCGGGATCCCGGGGGGCTGAGTGTGGCTGCTGGGGGCCATTAAGGCCCCTGGGGGGCCTATAATCAGAGCCCAAGGCTGTCAGAGTGCCTCCCTCCCGGGACAGCCACCCCACTCGTGCCGGGGCTGAGGTGGGGCATGTGGAGCTGGAATTAAACTGTCTGCACGACACCTGCCACCACATGCCCTGGCCTCACTTGGGTGCTGCCACCCCAGGAGGACGTGGAGGGAAGGCCTCTGCTGTCACACATAGACATGCACACATGCGAGGACTAGGAGGGCCTGCCTGTGCTGTAACACATACACATGTATACATGGGCAAGGACCAGGAGGAACCGCCTCTGCTGTCACACACAGACATGTACACAGGCGAGGACCGGGAGGGCCCACCTGTGCTGTCACACACACATGTACACAGGCAAGGACCGGGAGGGACCGCCCGTGTTGTCTCACACACATGTACACACGGGGGTGGGTGTTGTGTTGAGTGACATACAGTGTGTCATGTGTGATGAAACATTTCACTCTCACATGAGACTTGGGAACCGTGATACCAGGTCTCACCCAAGTCATCATTTCCTGGTTCTAAACAAGTTGAAAACTTGCAACGAAACTGTTCTCTCAACTGTGCTCTCACTCCCTTGGCCCCCTCTGTACACCATGGAGAGGAAGCCGCCAGCCTCCCGTGGAGGAGGGGTACACGGTGCCTCCTCTGCACACCTACCCATCCCTGGGTGCACATTGAGGGTCTGAACAGTCTGGGGGCAAGAATACCAAACCCCGGCCACAGGTGGGAGGAATGAGGCCAAAGGACGCAGGGGGCATGCTCACATCACGGGCACGCACACACACGCAGCTCCCCAGAGCCCATACCAGCGCCAGTCCATACTGCCCCAGCCCCCCTCCTCCCAGCCCAGTGAGCCGGCCACACGGGTGATGTGGGGCCCTGAGGGTCCAGACGAGCTCTCCTCCCCACAGGCTCCCAGGGGCTGGACCAGGTCAGCCCTCGAAGGCTGGCCCCTCGGCAAGCAGCTGCAGCTCTGTGCCCCAGCGCCTGGCCGTCCGGGTCGTCAGCCCGTGGAAGCGTCTGTGGGGCGAGGGCAGGACCTAGGTGCACTCTAGACAGTTGCCATTGTTCTCCCTCATTTGGGCTCTGCTCTGAGTCTAATGGTAGCATGAACACAAGCACACTCGCGCGCACACGCTCACAGTTCAGTCAACAGCCAGGGGGTCGAACCCATCAAGGCACCTGCCTCAGCCTTGCTCTGGTGCCCTGAAGGCAGAGCCTGGAGGAGCCACTGGGCTGGGGCCCCTCGGGCTTCCTGATGGCCTTGACTTCATGATCTGACACAATAACCTGAGACTAAGGGAGCCCTCCCAGCTTCTAGCCCAGGAACGTGGCCAGGGGATTGAGAGCCCCTCCAGAGAGCGTCCCTCGGCCTCTGTCTGGTGTGGGCTGTTGTTCTCATCCCACCGGAGTCTGTAGCCACCTTGGGGCCGAGGGCCACAGGCCTGGCTCTCATTTCAGGCCCAGAGCCCCTGCAGGAGCCAGCTCCTCTGCAGAGAAACATGCGTCCAGTCTGGGAGCCCAGACGCTGCACACGCAGTGCTCAGCTTCACTGGAGGGAACAAGCTCGTGTCCCCAAGGGGGGCCAAGTGGGAAGTCCGCGGATTCTGGACTCGGGGGCTGGGCACCACTCTCACAGGTGGCCCTGGAGGAGTCACCTCTCCTTGGAGACAAGCTGAGAATCTCATTAACCAAAATAGCTTCCAACGTCACAAGAAAAATTATAGCATTCCAGGGACAAGTAACATGTTACTCCTTCAGTTCATGATGTTCTTTTGAGCAGAAAAGGAATAAAAATCTAAAATAAGCAGCATTTTGTTAATGTCTGTGGTGCTCCCTCTCCGCTTGCACATAACAGTTGTCAGCATAAACTCTAAAAATAACATGAATGCACTTTTTGAAGTACACATCTGCGGCTTCAGCACTCACTTGGGAATGTTTCCATGAGCTGTGTTTTCCTCCAAATGTCCCTCAGTGTAGGTGGCTTTCTGCAGCATGACTTCAAGATGAATTTCTGTGCCTCGCTCTGAACTTCAACCAAAATATTTGCTTCTGCCATTAAACCAAGCACTGGGTGAGAAAAAGCTAGCTAATCACAGTATCTCCCACAGCAGCCAGGTCCTACCCCATGCCCAGGTGCAGACATGGGGCTGACTGTCCGCTTGGCAGGGTAGAGGCTGAATGTCCCACAGCGGCCAGTACCATCCACCTGCTAGAGTCAGAGGCCGTGGGATGTGCCTGCCTCAAAGCCACTCTGGAGTCAGCAGCTCCCCAGACTGGGCAGCCTGTGCCACCCTGATCCCCACCACGGGCAGGTGAGGCTGTCCTGAGTCACAGAGTGGCCTGTGCATGACTCCAGACATTCCCAGACGAAGCCAGCTGGGCTGGTCAAGGCACAGCTGGCACGGGGGACCCACCAGAAGAGAGGCTGCCCGGCCCCCAGGCCAAGAGCTTAATGCAGCCCTGCAGCCGGGGGCCGCCGGGCTCCCGAGGAGGATGCCTGGTGCACCACCGATGGGCGCCAACCTCCAAAGCCTGGGGTTTTCTGAGAGACCTCCATTCTGGACACCAAAGCCCAGGGACCTAGGACCTCGCTCGACTCAGGGTCCAGGGCAGGTGGGGCTAGACAGGCTCTGAGGGCTCCCAGCACACTCACGGGGTCTCCACTGTCACCCCAGTACAGGGCCTCAGTGTGGGCAGCAGATCAGAGCCGAGACTGTGAGGCCAGCGACAAGCAGTCACTGGACACCCACTGTCTGTCCACACGCAGTCATGGCACCCATGGCAGGGTGGTGTGGATGGGCACTGCATGGTGCAAGATCAGCGTCTTGGGAGTCAGGGCCCGGCCTAGCTGCCCTCCCAGCAGAAACAGGGTGTGCCCAGTCCACAGCCACCCTGTGGCCTGTGACCACAGAGTGGGCACGAACAGCTGGGCCCGGGTCCCTTCCCCAAGCCCGCAAGAGTGCCATGGTTTCCCCTCCTGCATAACCAGGCTGGAAGCAGGTCCAGGTGCCCAGTAGAGGAGCACACAGCAGCCCACTCCAGTGTTCTTGCCTGAGAATCCCATGTACAGGGGAGCCTGGCGGGCTACAGTCCAAAGGGTAGCAAAGAGTCGGACACGACTGAGCGACTAAACACACACACACACCAGATGCCCGTGGCCTCCAGGCAACCAGGTCTTAGCTCCCACAGTGCTCCCTAGAGGGGTGGGAGGTGGGGGAGGACTCACCTGGGGCACCTGGGCTGCTCCCGCCTGACACTCCGCTCACAGAAGGGGCCTCTTTTCCAGTCCCCTCACCCTCCTGCTGGGGCTCGTCGGCTTCTGCTGGGAGTCAGGACCTGGACAGACGCTACGTGTGTTCACTTGTGTGTGCATCCATGCCAAGTCACTCAGTCATGTCCAGCTCTTGGCAACTCCATGGACTGCAGCATGCCAGGCTCCCCTGTCCTTCACCATCTCCTGGAGTTTACTCAAAAGCATATCCATTGAGTTGGTGATGCCATCCAACCAGCTCATTCACTGTCATCCCCTTCTCCTCCTGCCTTCTTCACTTGTACTTTTGCTTAAACACAAACAAACAAAAGCAAAAATATCCCAGCTCACCTCAGCCCCAGGGAAGCCAGTTTCACATGAGGAGAATCAACATGGCCCCAAACCCAGGTCAGTACACTAGAATAATCCAGGGACCAGGTCTGAGATTACCTGACTCTCAGCTGAGAGCTAAGCAAACAGGGGAGGCACTGGGTCTGAATCACAGCACGGGCGGGGGGGCAGGGGTGCTGCCCTGCTCTCGCCTCACACTCACACAAAATCACACGGTCACAACCGCACACTCAGTCTACAGAAAATAAAATCAACCCACCAAGCCATCAAGGAGGGTTACACATGAACAAGACACTCATCCGTGTTTGTGTAGTTCAAGGATTTTGCCCATTTTGCCATCCAAGCTGTAGAATCTCCATTGATCATAACATTTCTTTCCTATCTGTAGCATCTGCAGTGATGTCTGTCTCTCTGATACGCTTTCCTCTTTCCTCTATCAGTTCAGTTCGGTTCAGTCGCTCAGTAATGTCCGACTCTTTGCAACCCCATGGACTGCATCCCTGTCCATCACCAATTCCTGGAGTTTGCTCAGATTCATGTCCATTGAGTCGGTGATGCCATCCAACCATTTCATCCTCGGTCGTCCCCTTCTCCCACCTTCAATCTTTCCCAGCATCAGGGCCTTTTCCAATACATCAGCTCTTCACATCAGCTGGCCAAAGTATTGGAGCTTCAGCTTCAGCATCAATCCTTCCAATGAATATTCAGGACTGATTTCCTTTATGATAGTCCAAGGGATTCTCAAGAGTCTTCTCCAACACCACAGTTCAAAATCAGCAATTCTTTGGTGCTCAGCTTTCTTTATGGACAAACTCTCACATCCATATTTGACTCCTGGAAAAGCCGTAGCCTTTACTAGATGGACCTTTGTTGACAAAGTATTTATCAACTGCATTGATCTCAAAGAACCTAATTTTCATTAATTTTTCTCTATTGTTTTGTATTTTCTACTTCATTGATTTTCCCCTTCGGTCTTTGTTATTCCTTTTCTCTGCTTACTTTGTATTTAATCTATTTTTTCTCTTTCTAAGGTGGAAGCCAAGGTATTGATTTGAGAGTTTCCTTAGCTCCGAAACGGTGGTTAGTACTGTAAATCCCCCTAAGTGCTGCATTAGTGGCATTCCACAGACTTAGATGTGTTGGTTTTCAATTTTGTTTAGCTTGAAATACTTTCTAACTTTCCTTATGATTTTTCCTTGGACCCACGTGTTGTTATAAACATGTTATTGGTCTCCAAGTAATTTTGGATTTTTTCCAATAAGTTTGTGATATTGATTTCTAATTTAGTTCCATGATGGTCATAGAACATACTTTGTGTGATTTGATCTTTTTTCTACTTATTTAGACTTGTTTTAAGAATCAAGAGAGAATCTGTCTTTGTAAATGTCACACGTACACTTGGAAATGAGTTTTCCGCTGTTGATAGGTGAGTATTCAGTGACTGTCAATGGTCTCTACCGTACAGTCTGATGTCAACAGAGCAAGTCCAAGTTTCATCAGCCCAGTGTATCTTTCCCTGTGTTTCACTTTCCACCCACTCCTGTCCTCATTCATAGTTTCTCATAAGCTGCTGATTCTTTATCCGGTATGATCCTGGCCAGCGACAATGGGAAACATGCTTAGGCCAGGTGAGTCCCGGGTGGGTGAGTCTCAGGCCAGGAGAGTCTGAAGTGGGTGAGCCTCAGGCCAGGTGAAGCTCAGAGCTGCTCGCACTCATCCTTCTGATGCTTCATTCTCCACCTGCACATGTCAGTCAACTTTCCACTAGAGACTCCAGAGGAACCGTCTGCAGGTGTCTGAGCATCTCAGCTCCCCAAGTGAGCATTAGTACCCCTCCTCCAGGGCCTGCAGTCTCTTGGGGGGCAAAGAGAGGAGCTGTGCCAACTGCAGGTCTCACCTCATTTGTTCTCCGTCTCCCAGAGGCCACTGCCCTTCATTATTTGGTGTCCAGTGCATAAAACCAGTTTCATACTTTTCCCTTATTTGTGGTTGTTTTCAGCGTGAGAGTGAACTGGCTGCTTTTACTCCATGTTGGAAGGAACTACAAGGCCTAAAATGTCCTTCACTCTTCCCCTAAGTCAGGACGTGGCCAATGCAAGAGGCAGTCTGGGGGTCTTCATGCACTTGAAGGGCTTATGGGACGTGCTGGCCAATTCAGGTGGTCAGGACGGCCAGGCCAGGCATCAGCTGGTGCTAATGGCTGTGCTTGCCCAAGACTGGACACCAGCCGGTCAGCTCCCAGGGCCACCTGTGTCTCCCCCACAGGAAAAACAATGGTGAGTGTGAACCCCACTTACACAAGAGAGTGGGGGCTGGGCAGTGTCCGCCTCTGACTTTTTCATGTTCCTTTAAAGTAAAACCAGGCACTGAGGCTTATCAGCCAGTGGCACCCCTGAGCAGGGACTGATCCCACCCCCTCCCGGGGGCACAGGGCAGACAGACCCCAGACCCAGCCTTCTGCTGGTCCTCTCCAGCCCCCACGAGGCAGCAGAGGGTGCAAGTCCCTTCAGATAAGAAGATGCTCCAACAGTAAAGGACACACTGCTCTCCCCTGAGGAATGCGGCCAGCCCTTCTGCTCCAAAGAAAACAACTGTCTTGAGCCTGGCCCCACATTTGAATTTGTGCTCCTGTAACTGACCTGTCAGCCCTTCCCAACACTAGAGGCTGCACCAACTTTAGACAAGTGCACGTTCATGGTCAACTTGCTGGGCACCCAAGGACAGGCACGAGCTGCCCAGTGATAAAAGAGAGGAGCTGACAGGTGACAGCTGTTCACAGTGGTGGCCAGGCTGTGAAGGACTTAGCGGTGAACAGGCTGTGTGCTCATAAGAAGCAGAGGGGTCTGGGCCGGGGGGGACCAGGAGGCCGGCCAGGCACTCGGAGCAGGGGCATTGCACCCAGGGATGGTCCCTGCATGGGGCCATGGGCCCCGCATTACCAGATTGAAAGGGTAATGCCTGATCGAAACAGGACACACTGATTGTTAACTATGAGCCCCAAGTTCAGCATAAGGGCTAATAGCCAAACCCACATGGGTTCAGAACCAAGATCCAGCAGCCTTCCCATCTCCCCTGTCCCTTTAAATGAGGCAGACCATGTGGTTATTTACTCTACTGTTTTAATCCTTGGGTGGATGGAAGACAGCAACCAACATCTCAACAGTTTACCCCGAAGTTCCTGAGTCTCTCCTCTCAGCTGCTTGGTTTCAGCCTTACTTTCTGCCATGGCTGCACCAACACCCCAGCTCTCCTTCCCTGGTGTTGTCTGCTGGGGTCTCTCCTGGGACGTCTGACCCCAAAACATCCTCATTTCCACAAGACCAAGTCCATCTGAAGGACTCTACCAAAAGCTAAAATAGCCGGGAGGCAAGAGGAGAGTTGGGGACACACCCTTGCAGGGCTATAACAAGGGGCAGAAGACTGAAATCACCCAAACATCCACCGAAGCCAAGTGAATTCGGAAACAGGAACTCGTCAAACACCGTGTGGGCTTTAGCGTGTCTAACAGCTTGGAGCAGCATGGGAGGATGTGCTCTGTCATGTGGGGGCAGAAAGGGGCAAAATGATAGATTTTTCCTCAGTGAGACAGGATGAAGAAGAGAGACCAGAGCAGAAGGAGGAAACACAGGTCACCTGCCAAGGTCACACTTCATGGCGTCTTCCAAGACATTTATAGCATATTCCAAAGTGTGGGATTTTGTTCTACAATTCCCACTTCTTAGGTAATTTTTATCTCAGGAAAGTAGCACATATACCTGTTTAAGCGATTTTGTGACCAAAAGTTTACGATGAAAAGGGGCTCACCCCTCCTCCATCTCTGAGGTCCACACCCAGACATGACTGCCATCCACAGGGTCTGCAGGGTCATCCCAGGCCAGGAAGAACACAGCTGACTGCATGCCTGGAGAGCACTGCTATCGCCTGGGGGCTCACCCAGTGAAGCCTGTGATGTGGGAGGCCGCCCCCCACCCCCTACTCCTCCTAGTCAACACTCACGAGTCTCCTTTTCTCTCATCAGGAAGGACATTCTGGAAGGGAGATGCATGTCTTGTGTGTGTGAGTCTGGGGTGGCAGAGCTGAACACCCAGAGCCAGATACCATAATCAGCTGGTTGCATCTTCAATCTCTTTTTGGACAAAATCCAGATCCCCTAGAAATGCACGTGACAAGCTCTGAAAGCCCACCTGTTCCAGTCCCCACGTCACAAACCTGATAAAATTAAACCTTAAATTTGCTTCAGCCACCCCAGCAGGGCAGAGGCCTGGGGCTCAGAGGCAAAAACGTTGCTGGAAATCACAGCAGAAAACCATGCCCACAAACCAGATCAGTCTGGTCCCAACACAGCTCAGCCTCAAAGGAAACTCAAAGGAGAAGAGGCTGAAAAGGAGCAAATGGGGGCTCTGACCTGCTTGAGGCAACACGAGCTGCGGGCTCAGGGGTCCAGGTGGAGGAAGTGGGGAAGGAAGTTGGGAGGTGGCCCCGTCTGCAGGCCTGCAGGAAGTGGGGAGTGGTTGTTACACAGCAGTAGCTGACTGATGTGCGTCTAGTGAACACATGGAGCAGAGCTGGGGCAGCACTCAGGCAGGAGCTTTGTTGTCATTGACAAGTTCATCTGAGCAGATGGGGGTTGGACGTCCACCTGGATGAGTGCCCCACCTCCTCCTCAGCTTCCTGACCTTGGTGATATATCCCCAACCTGGCACCGAACAGCAGTACCCAGCACCTGGACAGTCCTCCCAGCTGTCACCACCCACTCTTACTCACTCCAGGACAGCCTGAGAAGGGGCCTCTAGCCTGGAGTAGGCAGCATTCCCCATAAACACACCCGGATGAGAACTGCTAAGACAGGTGGGTCAGGAAGGAACCAGTGTTATGGGTCTCAGAGCAGTAAACAGGAGAGCAATGTCTCCTTGGAGAGATGTCTTCACCCTTCAGCCCAGAATCTGGGGTGCATCACTCAGCTGACTGCCCCACGAGTAGGATGTATCCACTAGTAAAATGAACAAGCTATTAAAAACAGTAAATAGCACTGATGATAATGAGAGAGACTTGAATGATGATTTGTGTATCTGAAATCATAATATCCAGGCAGACACAATAAGACATAAAGAAGCCAGACACACTGGTGATTAAATTCAACATCAGAATTTAGTTTCAGCAGAACATCATCCGTGCCTTTAAATTAGGGCTTTTAGTTTGAAATGGGTTGATTTCAAGGGTCTGATTAGCACTGGTTTCCGTAGTTCAGCAGAAAGGAGGTGATGGGAGCGTCTGTTCCCATCTAGTTTGTCTGTAGTCAATGTTCAGTGCAGTTCAGTCGCTCACTTGTGTCTGACTCTTTGTGACCCCATGGACTGCAGCACGCCAGGCCTCCCTGTCCATCATCAACTCCCGGAGCTTACTCAGACTCATTTCCATTGAGTCGGTGATGCCATCCAACCATCTCATCCTCCGTTGTCCCCTTCTCCTCCTGCCTTCAATCTTCCCCAGCATCAGGGTCTTTTCAAATAAGTCAGTTCTTCACATCAGGTAGCCAAAGTATTGGAGCTTCAGCTTCAACATCAGTCCTTCCAATGAATATTTAAGGCTGATTTCCTTTAGGATGGACTGGTTGGATCTCTTTGCAGTCCAAGGGACTTTCAAGAGTCTTCTCCAACATCACAGTTCAAAAGAATCCATTCTTCGGTGCTCAGATTTCTATATAGTCTAAACCTCACATCCATGAATGACTACTGGGAAAACCATAGCCTTGACTAGACAGACCTTTGTTGGCAAAGTAATTTCTCTGCTTTTGAATATGCTATCTAGGTTGGTCATAACTTTTCTTCCAAGGAGCAAGTGTCCTTTAATTTCATGGCTGCAGTCACCATCTGCAGTGATTTGGGAGCCCAGTGCTCAGTGTAGCAACACAATAATGAGCCTGTTGGTCCTCTCCATTTGCAGAGGCTGCCCATGTGCCACTCAGGGTCCTGGTCCTTGGGAGCCGCAGTAACGAAAGCACCACAGAGCAAGTCCAAGATCGAGGTGCCAGCCCACCTCCTGGTTGAGGACTGTCAACTTCCATTGGTTCCTCACATGGGGGAGGGAGGGAGTCCCTGGGAGGGGTCTCTGCTATGGGGCACTGATCCCAATATGAGGCTCCTCCGAAGACCCCACCTCCTCCTGGAGGCCCCACCTCCTGACACTGTTGCCCTTGGGGTAAGGATTCCAACACAGGAATCTGGGGGCCACAGACATCTGGACCGTAGACTCAGGTTTAGGCATGATGACAATTTTGCCAGCAGGACCCTGAGCTCGAAAAGTGGGAGAGCTCCCTTATCACAGAGGCCATCTGGGGCAGGGGGTTGGATGGTGGCCAACCCCTACCACCCAGGCAGGTGGTTCTACCACAGAAGAAAGGGACCCGGACTGACTCCAGCCCCACAGGATGGGCTGCCCCGCCCGTCCACTTCTATTCGGGTGAACCCAGGAGCCCACAATTCCTCACAAGAGCCCCTTGCCCATGAGTGCTCCGCCTTTGTGAAAGCCTGTACTGGCATGGGGGGTTCAGTTACAGTCTCCATCCTCAAACTGTGACCCCAGCAGCAGCACCCCCAGAGCCTCAGAAATGCAGGCCCTCAGGCCCAAATCAGATCCACATTGTAAGGAGGCTCGTGAAAACCTTGGTAAGTGAGGGCCCTCTGGTCCTACAAGCCCTTCTAGTCCTGAAAGCCCATGACGAGGGACCCCCTTCAACTGAACACCTGTGTCTGTGTCTGTTTTCAGGACCACCGAATACAAATCAGGGAGAGAGGGTAACATTTTGTCACTTAGCTAATGCAGCTTCTAAAGTGGTGTGATCACGATGGAGTAGAGCTGCGTATGGCCCAGCAATGCCACTCCTGGGCATACACCCGGACAAACCATAATTCAAAAGACACACGCACCCCAGTTTCACTGCAGGACTATTTACAACAGCCAGGACATGGACGTCAAGGCTGTGTATTGCCACCCTGCTTATTTAACTTATATGCAGAGTACATCACACGAAATGCCAGGCTGCATGAAGCCCAGGCTGGAATCAAGACTGCCGGGAGAAATATATATAACCTCAGATATGAAGATGACACCGCTCTTGTGGCAGAAAGTGAAGAGGAATTAAAAAGCCTCTTGATGAAAGTGAAAGAGGAGAGTGAAAAAACTGGCTTAAAACTCAACATTCAGAAAAACTAAGATCATGGCATCCAATCCCATCACTTCGTGGCAAATAGATGGTGAAACAATGGAAACAGTGACAGACTTTATTTTCTTGGGCTCTGAAATCATTGAAGATGGTGACTGCAGCCATGAAATTAAGATGCTTGCTCCTTGGAAGAAGAGCTATGACAAACCTAGACAGCGTATTGAAAAGTAGAGACATTACTTTCCAACAAAGGTCCATATAATCAAATCTATGGTTTTTTCAGCAGTCATGGATGGATGTGAGAGTTGGACCATAAAGAAGGCTGAGCATTAAAGAACTGATGCTTTTGAACTATTGTGTTGGAGAAGACTCTTGAGAGTCCCTTGAACTGCAAGAAGATCCAACAAGTCCATCCTAAAGGAAATCAGTCCTGAATATTCACTGGAAGGACTGATGCTGAAGCTGAAACTCCGGTATTTTGGCTAACTGATGCAAAGGATTGACTCATTGGAAAAGACCGTGATGCTGGGAAAGTCTGAGGACAGGAAGAGAAGGGGACAACAGAGGATGAGATGGTTGGATGCCATCATCAACTCCGTGGACGTGAGTCTGAGCAGGCTCTGGGAGTTGGTGATGGACAAGGAGGCCTGGTGTGCTGCAGTCCATGGGGTCACAAAGAGTCGGACACGATGAGCAACTGAGCTGAACTGAACTGAACTGTGTGGAATCTAAAATATGACACAAATGAACTGGTCTGTGAAACAGAAATGAAATGTTGGACACAAAGAGCAGACCAGCGGTTGCCCGTGGTGATGGTGGGGAGGGATGGAGTGGGAGTTTGGAGTTAGTGGATGCAATTATATACATAATGAATGAACTGGCAGCAAGGTCCTGCCGTGTAGCACAGGGAATGATATTCAACATCCTGTAATTAAACCATAATGGAAAAGGATATGAAAAAAGGATGCTCATATATATCACTGAGTCACTGTTGTACAGCAGAAATTAATACAACATTGTAAATCAACTATACTTCAATAAAATACATTTTAAAAAATGAAATTTAACCTGAGAAACAAAACTAGTGCAGCTCTGGGTGGCTGGTGATGAACACGGCCAGGT
>SJYF01001681.1:112112-123982 GCA_006410515.1 Procapra przewalskii
TGCAGGTGACGGCCGCAGGTGACGCCCACAGGTGATGCACACAGGTGACGCCCACAGGTGACAGCTGCAGGTGACGGCCACAAGAGAAGCCCACAGGTGACAGCTGCAGGTGACGGCCGCAGGTGACGCCCACAGGTGACAGCTGCAGGTGACGGCCGCAAGAGAAGCCCACAGGTGACAGCTGTAGGTGACGGCCGCAGGAGACGCCCACAGGTGACAGCTGCAGGTGACGGCCACAAGAGAAGCCCACAGGTGACAGCTGCAGGTGACGGCCGCAAGAGAAGCCCACAGGTGACAGCTGCAGGTGACGGCCGCAGGTGATGCCCACAGGTGATGCACACAGGTGACGCCCACAGGTGACAGCGGCAGGTGATGGGTGCAGGTGACAACCACAGGTGATGCCCACAGGTGACGGCCACACGTGACACGCACAGGTGACGCCCACAGGTGATGTGTGCAGGTGATGTGCACAGGTGATGCGCACAGGTGACACGCATAGGTGACACCCACAGGTGATGGCCACAGGTGACACCCACAGTTGACGGCCACAGGTGACGCACACATGTCACTTGCACAGGTGATGCCCGCAGGTGACGTGCACAGGTGATGCCTGCAGGTGATGTGCACAGGTGACATGCACAGGTGACACCCACAGGTGACTCCCGCAGGTGACACCCGTAGGTGACGTCCGCAGGTGACTTGCACAGGTGATGCGCACAGGTGAGGGCCACAGGTGACCCCTGCAGGTGAGGGCCGCAGGTGACGCCCATAGGTGATGCCCACGGGTGACGCCCACGGGTGACGTCCACAGGTGACGCGCACAGGTGAGGGCAGCAGGTGATGCCCACAGGTGACACCCACAGTTGACGGCCGCAGGTGACACGCACATATCACTTGCACAGGTGACACCCGCAGGTGACTCCCGCAGGTGACGCCAGTAGGTGATGTCTGCTGGTGACGTGCACAGGTGACGTTCACAGGTTATGTGCACAGGTAACACCCACAGGTGACGTGCACAGGTGATGCCTGCAGGTGATGTGCACAGGTGACATCCGCAGGTGATGTGCACAGGTGACGTGCACAGGTGATGTGCACAGGTGACACCCACAGGTGACGTGCACAGGTGAGGGCCGCAGGTGACGCCCACAGGTGACGCCCACAGGTGACGCCCACAGGTGACACACATAGGTGACGTGCACAGGTGACGGCCGCAGGTGACGTGCACAGGTGACGGCCGCAGGCGAGGCTGCTGTGACTCAGCCACAAGCACGTGGGGTCACAGGGCCCTCAGGGGCACAGGGGGAGGCTGCTCCAAAGCGCTCAGGTCTCGCCCTCATCAGCAAGCCCTGAGTCCAGGGCTCCCTCCCGCCCTGGATTAGATGGTTCTTGCTTCAGATTTTCAAAGGCACCACGGGGAATCTGTCAGGAAAACAGGCGATTAGGATCGCATCTCTCTTTGCAACCTTGCTTAACAGAGGGAGCCTCCCCTTCCACGGAGGCTCCTTCCATGGCCAGTACTGACTGTCAAACAGCAGGCTCCAGAAACGCGGCGGAGGAGACCTCTGAAGAGCAGCCTGTGCCCTTCAGAGCAGGCAGGCACAGCACCTGTCAGAGGAAGGGCCAGTTTCGGGTAGAAAATGAGGAGGAGGAGATGCCTGCTTGCCCAGGATGCAGACACTGTTCTGCGTGTCCGCAACACTTCCACCAACACCTGGAAAATCTCACTTTGTTTACATTAATTCAAACCACATAACATGGCTGATCTCAGCCATTTTCTCCCTTCAAACAGGGTCATTTCAAAACAGAAAAGACGCACAGGTCTGGGGGGCCTCCTCCTCCTCCTCCGAGCCCCCCAGACCCTGGCTTTGGAGAAGTGTGTCCATTCAGGTTCTCTGCCCATTTTTCGTGGGTTGTTTGGTTTTTTGATGTTGTGCTTGCCTGAGCTGCTTGTGTGCCTTGGAGACTAATCCCTTTTCGGTCGCATCATTTGCAAATATTTTCTTCCATCCTGTTGTTTCCATTCTGTTTATGGTTTCCTTTGCTGTGCAGAAGCTTTTAAGTATAATTGGTCCCATTTATTTGTTTTTGTTTCTATTTTCATTACTCTAGAAGGTGCATCCAAAGAGAATGAAAAGATGCCATTTGCAGTGACATCAACGGACCCAGAGAACATCATCTTAAGTGAAGGGGGTCAAATAGAGAGAGACAAATATGGCATCACTTATATGTGGGATCTTTTAAAATGACACAAATGAATTTGTTTACAAAACAGCAACAGATTCACAGACATAGAAAACAAACATGTTTATCAAAGGGGAGAGCTGGGAGGAGGGAAGATAAATTAGGAATTGTGGATTCGCAAATACCCTCTGTTAGTTACAACCTACCGTAGGGCACAGAGAACTCTACTCGATATTCTGGTGTAACCTACATGGGGAAAATCTGAGAAAGAACAGCAGAAACTACGAAGAACTATCATAACTATAAATCAACTATATCCAATATAAAATAAAAGTGTTTAAAAAAAGAAAAATGCTACTTACGCCTGGCTGCTTCACTAGGAGCTAATCCTGTACTGTTTGGAGACCTCCAGTCACACACTTTAGGATAAAGGGGGTTTGATGACAGCTGTTTCTTTTAAACCTCAGCCTCCAGGGGTCCCAGGAGCAGCCCACCGGAGGAGAAAGCGGTGCTGGCGGGATCCCGGCAGGAGCCGGCTCGGGCACACTCCGCACTGCCCTCGGGGCCCATCGCGTCTCCAGACGGAAGGCGTCTCACCGGACGGAAGGCAACTCGTCTTTCCCAGCGCTGAGTGAGCGCCAGGCCCCGGGTCACCAGGCCGGCATAAAAGGGAGGGACAGACTCAACCCAGGCGCTGGGGACCCGGGAGGACGTCCGCCCACAGGAGCAGCCTGAGCAGCCAGGGAGGACCAGAGTGAGCCCTGGGCGGAGCGGGTGAGCCCGCCGCGGGCACGCGCGGGAGCCGGGCCACGCGCACGTCTTCTGGGGGCCTGTGTGCCTTCGTCGGCAGCCCTTCCCACTCAGAATTCCGGAGGCCGCCCCTGGCCTCCCTATCCCTGCTTCCCACCCCAGGGCCAGCTGCGGTGGGTTTGTGTCCACCACCCGCTGCTTTCTGGTGGCCTCTTCTGTCTGTCTGTCTGTCTGTCTGCTTGCGTTTCTGCTCTATGAGGACTTGGAGGGCTGCCCTGCTGAGCTGGGCTTCCCTGGGGTGAGAGCTCTGAGACCCTGTGTCTCTGGGAAGCCCCAGTGAGAGGAGCAGCCGAGCTCCCCTTAATGCCAGGTTCCCCCTGGGTCTGAATGAGCCCAGCACCCACCCTGGTCCTCCAGGAGGAGAGGCCCTCCATGGAGTGGATGCCCCCAAGCAGTCAGCACCCCCATGCCCTCCCATACCGTCAGCCCATTTTTGCCATTTAATCACCAGTGCCATGACTCTAGAGGACTCGGCCCCTGGGGACAAACTGCTCGTCTCTAAGCCTCTTTGGTCTACAGGGCCCCTCACAAAGTGGTCACTCTCCCGCCCCCTCGGAACCCACTGCTACGGCCCTCACAGGCTGGCCTCACCCGTCTCCCAAGCTGGAGGTCACAGCAGCAGCAATAGCCACGTGATGTCACAATGAACACTTGGAAGATGCTCCTGGTCCCTGTCCTTGGCTGCCTGGGCCTGGTTCTGGAACCTTCCGGAGCCCCCCAGCAGGGTGATGCATCTTTGAGGGGGGCTGGGCAAAGGCTCGCACTTTAAACTTCAAGGGTGGAGGGCTGTCCCGGGACGGGAGACGGCCCCCTTGTTTGCTCCCTGAGCCCCGGGACAGCCGGCATTCCCAGGGCAGTGCAGGGCTCGGGCAGCTGCATACCGGGCATGCCTGCGTCCAGAGGCCAAGGGCCTTCACGGTGGAAGGCGGCCTCCTCCTGCAGCCTCCTGGAGCCCAGGCCAGCCTCCATGGGGAGCAGTTCTTCCTCCAAGCCCACTCCCTCTGGACTCGGGTCAGCAGGCCGGCGAGAGGACAAGGCCAGGCTGATGAAGCGGCCTTGCATCCAGGCAGGCCGGTGCTCTGCTACCCCCGGACTTGGAAAGTGCGCGAGTCACTGCCGCAGAGGCCCAGGCCCTCACTCGTGTGTGCCGGGGAGAGAGGCCCAGGGCCATGCTCGTCTGTGCTGGAGACGGAGGCCCAGGGCCATGCTCGTCTGTGCTGGAGACGGAGGCCCAGGGCCTTGCCCGTGTGTGCCGCTGGACTGTGATCAGGAGAGACTGAGGCCCCAGGGCGGTGGCGGGCAGGCTGGCCATGGGCTGTGCTCTCCTCGGGGTCCTTACCGTTCGCAGAGGGGATATTGACCCATTTCTTTTTTGTGGGGTCTTTTTAGTGCCAGGGTGAGGCTGACCTCATCGTATTACTAATTAAGAAGCACTCCTGCCTCTTTAATATTTTGGGCTAGTTTGAGACGTATAGGTGTCAACTCTTCTTTAACGTTCTGTAGAATTTATCTGTAAAGCCATCTGGCCCTGGACTTTCGTCTGTCAGCAGTTTTTGTGATTGGCTTGTTTGTTATCACTACTGATTCCATTTCATTACTGGTAATCAGCCTGATCTAATTCTTCCTGATTCAGTCTTTGGAGATTATGTTATTAACACTGTGAATTTACCCATTTCTTCTAAACTATCCATTTCATTGGTGCATAGCTATTCATAGTAATCTCCTCTGATCACTTGTATCTCTATGGTGTCAGTTGTAACTTCTCCTTTCTCATTTTTGATTTTATTTATTTGAGTCCTCTCTCTTTTTCTGGATGAATCTGGATAAAGTTTCATCAATTTTGTTTATCTTTTCAAAAAACAACTCATACCTTCACTGATTCTTTCTCTGTCTTCTGGGCGGTCTCTTTTCATTGATTTCCACTCTCTCTGATTGTTCTGATTTCTGATTTCTTTCCTTCTAACAATCCTGGGTTCTCTTTGCTCTTCTTTCTCTCTAGTCCTGTAAGCATGAGGCTAGGTTGACTGTCTGAGGCTGCTCTCGTTTCCTGAGGCGGACTTGGGTCACTGTGACCACATTGATTGTGGATTGCTATGCTTCCATTTTTATTTGTCTCCAGATATTGCTTTTATTTCCTTTCTATTTCTTCTGTAATACATTGATTGTTTTGGAGCATATTGTTCAGACTTTATATGTTTGTTGATTTTGCAGTATTTTTTAATTGATTTCTAGTCTCATAATGTTATATTCAGAAAAGATGTTTGATATGATTTCAATCTTCTTAAAATTATTGACACCACTTTTGGAGAATGTCCCATGTGTACTTGAAAACAATGTGTATTCTGCTGCTTTTGGATAAAATATATATGTACGCATGTGTAAATATATGTGTAAGTTATGATTTTTCCAGTAGTCCTGTATGGATTTGAAAGTTGAACTGTAAAGAAGGCTGAGCACCAAAGGATTTATGCTTCTGAACTGTGGTGTTGAAGAAGACTCTTGAGAGTCCCTTGGACTGCAACGAGATCCAACCAGCCCATCCTAAAGGAGATCAGCCCTGAATATTCATTGGAAGGACTGATGCTGAAGCTGAAACTCCAATACTTTGACCACCTGATGTGAAGAGCTGACTCATTAGAAAAGACCCTGATGCTGGGAAAGATTGAGGGCAGGAGGAGAAGGGGACAACAGGGGATGAGATGGCTGGATGGCATCACCAACTCAACTGGACATGAGTTTGAGCAGGCTCTGAGTGATAGTGAAGGACAGGAAAGCCTGGTGCACTGCAGTCCACGAGGTCACAAAGAGCTGGACACGACTGAGCAACTGTACAGCAACATGCACGCATGTGTCTGTTGAGTCTGTCTGGTTTAATGGGTAGTTTAAGGCCAGTGTTTCTTACTGATTTTCTGTCCAGATGATCCATCCCTTTGACATGCTAGGTGTTCAAGTTTTCACTATTATTGTGTTACTGTCAATCAATTTCTCCCTTTATGGTTGATATTTAATTTATGTATTTAGGTGCTTCTATGTTGGGTGCATGGAGAAGGCAATGGCACCCCACTCCAGTACTCTTGCCTGGAAAATCCCGTGGACAGAGGAGCCTGGTAGGCTGCAGTCCATGGGGTCGCTAGGAGTCGGACACCAACTTAGTGACTTCACTTTCACTTTTCACCTTCATGCATTGGAGAAGGAAATGGCAACCCCCTCCAATATTCTTGCCTGGAGAGTCCCAGGGATGGCAGAGCCTGGTGAGCTGCCATCTCTGAGACTGCACAGAGTCAGACACGACTGAAGCGACTTAGCAGCAGCAGCAGCACGTTGGGTGCAAACATATTTACAATTGTCATAACTTCTTACTGGATTGGCCCCTTCATCGTGTAATATGCTTTTTTATGTCTTTTTGTTGCTCCCGCTGCTAAGTCGCTTCAGTCATGTTCAACTCTGTGCGACCCCATAGATGCAGCCCACCAGGCTCCTCATCCATGGATTCTCCAGGCAAGAGCACTGGAGAGGGTGCCATCCCCTTCTCCATGCCTTGCTGCGGTTTTGTTTTCAGGTCTGTCTTGTCTGGTGTAAGTAGATTGCCCCTCGTTTCTGTCTGCACAGAACGCTGTTGCCACCCCTCGCCTCTAGCCTGTGTGTGTCTTTCTGGCGCAAGTGAGTGGCTGGCGGGGAGCGCGAGTGGGCCTTGTTGTCCGTGCGTTCAGCCCCTCTGTGCCTGGAGCACTTAGCTCATTGGCATTTAAAGTGATCGTTGACAGCTATGTGCCTCTTGCCCTTTTGTTAGCTGTTTTCCAATAGCTTTTACAGTTCTTTTTGCTGCTGCTTCTTTTGCTTCCTTCCCTGTGACCTCATGACTGTTTAGTCTCATGTTTGAATTCCTTACCCTTCTTGGTGTGTCTGTTACAGGCTTTTGCTTTGTGGTTATCATGAGGTTCATATATGACAACTTATAGAAATACGTGATTACTTACTTTGATGACCTCAAGTTCAAATGCATTCTAACAACCTTACCTTATTACCCCACACACATGTTTAGTTTGCTGATGTCACATTTTACACCTTAACCACTTATTGTGGACATAGATGATTTCAATGCTTTTGTTTTTAAACCTTCCTACTAGACTTGCAAGTAGTTGCTCTATTACTTTTACTCAGTGTTTGCCTTTTTTTCTTTCATAGTTTTTATGGAGAAGTCCCTTTACCATTTCTTGTAAGGCCAGTTTAGTGGTGCTGAAATCTTTTGGCTTTTGTTCATCTGTAAAGCTTTTCCTCTCCCCTTCAAATCTGAGCGATGGCCTTGCCAGTTAGAGTATTCCAGGTTGTAGGGTCCCTTTCATCACTTAGTATATATAGCACCACTTCTTTCTGGCAAAGTTTCTGCTGAAAGGTCAGCTAATGGTCTTCTGGGCATTTCCTTGTAGGTAACTAGCTGGTTTTCTCTTGCTGCTTTTGAGAGTCTATCTTTATCTTTAGTTTGGCCACTTTAATTATAGGTGTTGATGCCAGTCTCTTCGAGTTGTCCTTGCTTAGGGCTCTCTGTGCTTCCTGGACCTGGCTGTCCTTTTCCTTTCCCAAGTCAGGGGAGTTTTCAGCAACTATTTCTTCAAAGAAGTTGTCTGCTCCGCTTCCCATCTTTTCTCATTCTGGGACCCCTGTATGTGACGTCGTCATAGAAGTCTCTTAAACTGGCCTCCTGTTTCACTCTTTTCCCTCTCTCTGCTCAGCGCCGATGGCCTCGCCGCTGGTCTCCCAGGCCACAGGCCCCTTCCCCTGCACGGTCTAATCTGCTGTTGATCCCTTCTGGTGCTGGTGGCGCCCTTCAGCAGCTGTTTTCTTCAGCTCTGTTTGGTTCCTCTTTACATTACCTCTCTGCGGAAATTCTCACTGTGTTTATCCGTCTTCTGCGTCCATGAGCATCTTTTTGAGTGTAGCCATGAACTCCTTAGTAGGTAGACGGCTGATCCTTGCTTTTAGTTCTTTCCCTGAGGGCCTCTGCGTCCTGCTTTTGCCCAACTCTCTGTGTTCATTTCTGTGGTTGGGCTCTTTGGTCACTCTTGCCAGTCTTGGATGAGAGGCCTTAGGTGAGAGATGTCCTTGGGGGCCCATGGCATGCCCCTCTCCGGTCCCCAGAGCTCCATGCTGCAGGAGGGCCCCTCTGTGGGCCGCATGGACCCTTCTGTCTTGGGGGGCTGGCTGCGGCAGACCCCCTGAAGGGCAGGGCAGACCTCCTGAGCAGTGAGCCATGTGGCCCCGGAGGGGAGTGTGACAGCGGCCAGCCCCCTGGCAGCCAGGGCCAGCCCCCGCATACTGACCTGGGGGCACTCAGGATGGACCAAGAGCAGCCACGTGTGGGCCAGGGGGAGCCCCTGGGGCTGGTGCTGGCCCCTGGTGGCTGGGGCTGGACCCTGGACTTGCTGTGGGCAGGGCTAGGTCCCTAAGCACGTGGTGCCCAGCCAGCGGTGGGCGGGAGAGGACAGGTGCTGACAGCTCGTGCTGGCTAAGCTGCTGGCATCAGAGGCCAGGAGGAGGGCTCCAGCGCAGTGCCAGCCAGCACCAGTGCCCACTTGGCAGCACAAGCCTCCCCGGAGGCAGCCCAGACCAGCAGGGGGTCTGGCCCCGGCTCCCGCAGACTGCCACACCACCCCGGGTCTCCCCAGCCTGGACAAGCAGAGTCTGTTCCCACAGCCCTCCGGCTCTCCTGAAAGGAAGCCAGACACGCTGGGAGCTTGTCTTCCTGCTGCAGGAGCCCCAAGCTGAGGAGCTCGACGTGGGACTCAGAGCCACCTGCTCCTTGGGGGAGCCTCTGCGACTGTGAGATCCGCCCCCGGTGAGTCGCCGGCCACAGGGTGGGGGCCTCCATACACTGTGTCCCCACTGCTGCTGCCTGCCTGGCTGGGGGTCTCCGTTACATCTTTGGTCCTGGGGCCCCCTTTCTGCTACTTTTCTGGCCGTTCTCGTGATGTCGCGCTGAGTGTCTGTGGGAGGAGGTGAGCTCAGGGTCCTCTTTCTCCACCATCTGGGCCCCCAGCACCTCTAGCTTCGGAGCCGTTTCTGTTGCCTCCCACGGAGCTCACACATGCGCAGCCTCCAGCCTCCTGCAGGGACACGGGGGCCCCAGGGTGCTGCCAGGCAGGCAGGAGGGGTGGGGTCCTCACAGCGCGGACCTGACAGTGGAGCAGGGCTCATCCCTGGGGGCTCAGAAGGGGCCGCCCCCAGGCCGAGGGGGGTGGCCGCACGGAGTCCGTGGGTGAGGAGGGGTCTCCCCTGGGGCCCAGGGTATCCTGCGGTTTCATCATCACAGTGGAGCCTGGCCCAGGCTGGGCTGCTCTTGCCCCCCAAATCTAGCCTGTCCCCCATCCCATCCCCAGCAGGTCGGGACGGCCACCCTCCCAGCCCTCGACCCTGCCAGCTCCACCCCCTGCCCTTCTCGCCTGCAAATGTCTCCCTGCTCCTCCATCACACCCCAGCAGGTGCAGGCTTGGGCTCGGGGCACTGGGGTTAGTCACACGACCTGGCAAACCCCAATCCAGCAAGCCGGCAGCTCCAGAAACTTAAAGCTGTTTCTAACGGGTCTGCTGCCAGCCTGCAGCTTTTCCTTTAGTTTTCATGAGCCCCCTGTGCCCGAGCATGGAGGGCTGGTCTCCCGTGTGCTCTTGGACCCTAAAGCGGGCAGCGGGTCATTTCCCTCTCTTCTGGTTCCCGCGCCAGCACCCCCTGCCCCTGCCCTGTGCCCTGGTCCCCAAACCACAGGGAACTCAGCCCCTTCCTGCTTCCACAGAAAGACCTGCTGGCCTTGAGCCAGCCTCCCCTGGCCCCCTTTGTGCACCACGTGGGCCTGGGCTGGTCTTCCTCCAGGGCTCGTGGCCTTCAGATTCCCAGCTCCAGCTGCAGCTGCTCACAGCTGTGCCCACAGCCAGCCCTGTGTCCCAAGGGTCAGCCAGTGTCCAAGCCCCAGAGGTGGCTCCCCGGCGCACACACCCACACACACACACGCAGCGTGCAACACACACAGGAGCTCCTTTTCCACCTCAGGCTGCCCGGGCACAGTGCTGAAACCCGACCCCGTACTCCCACCGTCAGAGTTTAAACAACAGCCAGTTCCAGATGAAAAACCTCGCTTTCTGTCCCCGGAATCTTACCTTGATCTCAGTTCCTAATTATGCCAGGGGTGCCTTTGGAATGACCTTACCTGGTCTCAGGGGTCCACGGGGGTTCTGAAATCTCCCATGAGGCTTCTTTGGACCAGTGTCCACCTTGCATCCTGAAATGAAGTGCCTTGATAGGAAACACGTGATGCAGCAAGGTCAGCAGATGAGGCTGTGACTGCGTTGGACAGTCTGTCCCTCACAGTCCCCAGAGGAGGGTGGCAGGGCAGAGGGAGCGTGGTTTCTGTGGGAAGGCCCAGGGGCGGCAGGCAGAGGGTGGGAAGGCCTGTGGGATTCCAGGGGTCCCAGGGTGCAGGGCCGTCCCTGGCTGCCCGGCACCCCATCCTGGGTGAGGAGGGCAGTGGATCATGGCTCAGAGCGTGTGTTACCCCGAAGAGAGGGTGGGGGTCCTGGATTGCTCAGTGTGTGCTTCAAAAGTGCACCAGGAGGCCCAGACCCAGCACCGGGGCGTCAGAACGAGGCGTGTAGGGGTGGGTGTGCTGGGCGGACATCAGGACGCCGGAGACGCGGTGAGCACAGTGATGAGCTGGGGCACCACAGACTCGCAACAGAAGGCGCTGTGTGCTGTCCTGGAGGCGAGACTCGAGACCCAGGTGTGGGCAGGGCGGCTTCCCCTAAAGCCTCATCTGCTGGCGGGTCCTGGGTCCTCGCAGGGCGTCCTTCTGCGGTCTGTGTCCAGACAGCCTCCCTGTAAGGACGCTGGTCCTCCGGGTCAGGGCCCCTGGTGACCTCACTTGGCCTTAGTCGCTCCCATCGCGCTCCGCCGTCCTGGGGTCAGATGCACAGCTCAGCCCAGAGCAGCCGCTGTGCGGGCACCACACACCCTGGCCATCTCTGCCTGGGGTCACCCACATGAGAAGCAGAGAAGAGTCGTTGTCACTTAAGTTTCCAAATGCCCAAAGGCCCCAAATGGGATTTACCATCAGCTGCTACTTCCCCTAATCGAGGAAACCGGTCCAGAAGGCAGCAAGGCCGCTGGTCTGAATGCACTGTGAGCCGCTGACAGGCCAACCCCAGGAAGGTGCAAGGGGGCGAGGGAAACATCTGGGGCGGAGCCGCCTTCTTATCGGTAAGGAGCTGGTTTCATGAGCTCTCAAACCAGCACAGCACAGTATGCCAGATCTGCACATTCTGATTTATCCAGAACATGAGCAAAAGCTACTCCATGCAGCACCACGGAAGGGTGACCTACGATGCCGACGCGCTAAAGATGTTTTGGGAGAAAAAAGTTGAGCTTCACATGGAACAAGTGCAAAAGGAAGATATGAGGATCCGCAGGAGCGCCCTGGACAGGTGAGCTCGGTGCCAGCAAGCCGAGGGCACAGAGACATGCCGGCACCGGGGCTGCCAGCCTTCAGGGTGCAGGAGCCTACAGACCCCACCACCACCTGCTTCCCACCCCCAGATCAGTGTCAGCTGAGGAGTGGGTGCGAATCACTGAACATCAGCCATGCCGACTCAGCTTCAGAATCTCATCACTGATCAGTAGTGGCAGAGAAGAACACCCCTGCCTCCCTCGCCCATCCCTCCATCACCCCATCCCTCCATCACCGATTCCCTCCGTCACCCCTTCCCTCCATCACCCCATCCTTCCATCACCCCATCCTTCCATCACCCCTTCCCTCAGTCACCCCATCCCTCCATCACCCCATCCTTCCGTCACCCCATCCTTCCGTCACCCCTTCCCTCCATCACCCCTTCCCTCCG
>SJYF01001681.1:124798-134800 GCA_006410515.1 Procapra przewalskii
GTCACCCCTTCCCTCCCTCACCTTATCCCTCCATCACCTTATCCCTCCATCACCCCTTCCCTCCATCACCCCTTCCCTCCATCACCCCTTCCCTCCATCACCTTATCCCTCCATCACCCCATCCCTTCATTCCCAATGTCCTGAGAGCCCTGTAGGAAGTTACCCTGCAGAGTTCATCTGATTTTATCTGTTTTCTGACACTTGCTCACACTGGATGCAATCAATCAGCAAGTCCATCCTGCTCCTTGTCACACATGTGCCTGACTTACAGACTCAAAGCCAACTCCACTTTCTTTCTAAGTGGACTCAGGGGCCTGTGGGTGCTAAGGGGTGTGTCCTAGGTGACCCTGAGCAGTGGACAGTTAAGAGGGAATGTTAGCACATAATTTGCACCAAGACAAAGTCTCAGATGGCCAGAAACTTCCAAAGTGGCCCCAACCTTAGTCCCCAAATAGCACCAGCAGCTGCTGCCCTGTGAGCTAGGCTGGAAAGGCGGATTCTTGGCTAATGTGGAGGGCTCAGCCTTGGTACTGACCCTGCCAGTGGCCAGAGGTCTCGTTGCCATGCTGCCCCCCCCCCATCCTGTGCTTCTGGCCACTCGGCACAGGTGTGTGGCTGCGGCGCCTCCTGTCCACACCGTGTGGCCCCCAGAGCTGGTCACTATCCTCAACTGGCCTCCTGGAGTGGAGGTCCTGGCACAGAACCCTCATCTGAAAGGCTCCTGGCCCAGGATCCCTGCTGGGTGTCCATGGCCTCCTCCCTCTCCTTCATGTGCCATCAGGCCCAGGACATTCTGGGTCTCAGCCCACGAGGGAAGGTCCCAGGAGCAGGCTGCGGCTCACTGAGGCCCTGGCGGGGCTGACAGCCTCACCTCTCAGGACCTCTCAGGGGAGTCGTGTTGGTGACACAGCCTCAGCCCGCCCCCAGCCCCACCCCCGGGCAGCAGCAGCTCCACCCTCATGCCCAGGCCGGCAGGGCTGCCCAGGCCTCTCCGCTAGCTCGGGGAAGGTGCCCTCTTCCCTGTGTGGGCACTTCCCACCAGGTTGCCCAGCAGCCCAGGAGGCAGGTCCAGACCAGGCTCCCATCTCAGCCCACTCCCTGCAACCCAAACCCCGTGCTCACATGGGGCCCAAGGGCATGTTCAGTCAACGGGGGCCTGACCCCTCGGGGGGCCTGTCTCCCCTGGGTCACCCCTGGGTGTCGTGCTGTGGTCCCCACCCCAGGCCCCTGTCCCAGGAAGCAAGCACCCAAGGGCCCGCCTGGGGTCCTGGGTGGGGCAGGCTGACCAGGGCACTGCGTCCCGACCTCTGGTCCTGCAGGGACAGGCCTGCCCCCGGCTGCGCTTTCCCCTCTGGGAGGAGCCCACGGGGCCCTTCCTCGTGGGCAGGTGGGGCCCTCAGAGATGGGGTGGGCACCGGGCCTAGGGCCTCGGGCAGCCTGATGTGCCGGGTCCTCACTGAACCCAAACGGCTGCCCCCAGGCTCCGCGACGAGTGGGCTCGGCAGCTGGAGAGGAGGAAACAGATGCTGCAGAGCTCCCGGGAGGCACCCCCACAGCCAGCCCTGCCGGGCACCCCTGCCCTGCGTGCTGGGGACCAGCCTGCGGCCTGAGAGTGCCGCTCCCCGTGGCCCGAGCCACCCTTGCAGCAGCCTAGCCCCCGCGTGGTTTTGCGTTGCTAGCATGATGTAAGCGCCCAATAAAATCTCAGATGTGTGGATGTTTCGTGCTCATTTCTCTTCATATCTGTAAAATGTACACACACTAAAAGCGAACATGATGCTGCTAAACTCCAGTAAGTTAGAAAGAAATTGCCGGACTGTGGGGACTTGGGCAAATGTGAACACAATTAGTTCACCTTGGATCAAATGTCTGCAAAAGCTCAGCCTAAGGACAGTGCCCAACATGAAGCTGTGTAAAGCCGTGTGCTCCCCAAGTCCCCTCAAAGTCCTCACTCACCACCGCATCATCTCAGGAAGCGGCAGCCTCTTCCTCACTTGGGTTTGGAGGCACAGTCTCTGGAGGCCGCAGAGGCCGATAGGTCTGGGACTCAATGTTTCAGTGTCACCCCTGCCTGTCCCCTCAGTGGGGGCTGTGATCTCCCCGGGCCCCCGGATGAGCAGAGGGCTTGAGCCCACAGCAGAGGCCAGGCTGAGACAGGAGGACCGGGAGCCAGCCGGAGGCCCGCTGGGGCTGCACCCCCTCCACACGACCCACAGTGGGAGCCTCCACGCTGGTAGGACAGGACTCCCGGAAGGGGGCTGGGGCCCGGCTGTGCCGTCTCTGCAGATCGTGTGATGGGGAGGACAGATCTGACTCCACCTCAAGCCTTTAACCTTTGTGTTGCGGCGCCTTTGCAATGAGTTAGCAGTTGTGGCAACGGCTTGAAATACACAGGTCAGCCCGCTCTCAAGGCTCCAGCCTTTACAGGCATAATACTTTCTCATTCATACAGAGATAAAAAGTTGCAGAACAGAGGATAATATTTTCCCATTGGAGGTTTACAGGAACATCGTGACCTGACCTACGTGGGCAGCTGCAAGAACAAAGGAATCCCATAGCAAGAAGTTCACCACAATCAGCCAAACCCCCTCCCCTTTCAGTAGAAAAGGATCCTGAACTTTAAGTCGGCCAAGACATTCTTTGGGACTCTGGTCCGCCCTTGTCTCCATCTGCTGGCTTTCTGAGTAAAGTCGCTGTTTTGTGCCACAACTCACCTCCCCACTTATTGGGCTGTTGTGTAGTGAACAGTACAGGTTTGGACTCCGTAACAGTTGGGTTTGGGTTCTGTTTTGTTCTGACCCCCGATCCAGTTGGCAAGGAGGGGGAGGGGTTGTGAGAGCTTCTCCAGAGACTTAACCAAAGGAAAAAACGCCAACACAAATGGCCACATGACATCCATGGCATTTCCAGAGCTGTCCACAGTAGACTGGACCACAAGCGAATATCCAGCAGAAAAGGTCTGGAACCTGACAGGTGCTTGACTTGCCAAATGGCCCAGTGGACAGGGCCCAGAGAAGGCCCTGTGCAATGCCAACCTGCAAACGCACGTTCTTGGGCCACCCTTCAAGCTGTCCATCAGAACTCGTGACTCAGGACATTCCACTGATGAACACGCATGGAATGTGGTGATTAATAACCCTAAAAATAGCTGGAGAAAAAAAAAAAATAGCTGGAGAATAGAAGTCCGTCACTAAGACTTGAAAAGCCCCAAGCTGCTCCAGGGTAATTTCATCTGATGATGTGCTTAGAGCTCTGCGCTGTCAACACGGATAAACAGAGACGTCTGCTTGGACCGACTGGGGGATGGGCGTGTTGGTCCTGAACCCTATCCTCAGGACCTGCGACGCTACAGTGACCTGCTGACCTTCTTCCTCGTGGCAGAGGCCAGGGTGGCAAGAGACAAGGCTCTTCACCAGTCGCAGCTTCTCCGTCACTGATCTTTGTCCGGTCAAAGCTGAGCTACCCCAGAGGCCCAGGGTGCTTCATGCAGGGCGGGGACCGAGGAATGGGCGGGGACTGAGGCAGGGGGCGGGGCCCCATCTGGACGCTCTGGACCGAGCCCTCCTCTCGCCCTGCCCCTTTGCAATTTTCCACGTGTGCAGAGCATATTTAGGGGCTGGATTTCAAGCACCTACTCTTTTTTTCTGGAGGAGATTTTGAGACACAGAGAAATGGCAGAGCTTGGAGGAGAAACAGAGAGTCTCTTCTGTCCACAAGTCCTCTCCCTCCCCCAGGACCTGGAGCTGCTGAGGAAGGCCATGCGGCCTAAGGGCTGGGGGTGCCCCGACTGCCTGGACTCCAGGGGCAGCCCGGAGTCGGGGCTCGTCTGCCGTCGTGTGGGGGCCGACGCCCGCTGCAAGGGGGTCTGTGTGGCTCCTGCTGCCCTCAGAGAGCCGGGCCCCTGCACCGGGCAGTCAGCGCTCCCCAAAGCAGCATGGGTGCTCGGCTCTGACTTATCCGAACACAACGGGACGAGACCCGCTAGCTAACTGAGCTTTGGTCTGCTAAACCATGGAAGGGTTTGCCGGATTCAACGATGTTGAGCAGAACCACACACTCTGAATAGTCACCGTGTCCCGGAGTCCACGGCTGCTTGTCCTCCAGAGCTGAGTCGGGTTGGGGAGCTGAGGGACTGCCAGGCACAGCTCCGGGGCAGGAGCCTCCCTCTGCCGGGCTGGTCCTCTTCCCTGGGTTTGGTCCTCATCCCTGGGCTCCTCGCCCAGCCTGGGGGGTACTCAGAGCATACCCCGTTCCAGCAGGACCACAACCCTCGGCCCAGAAACCCCCTGATAACATGGGCATCTTCCTACTGCTTCCTCTCAGCAGAGCATGACAGGGTCTTGCTGCCACATGAGTTACAAAGAAAGCTTGTGCTTTTCAGAGCTGTTTGGACCCGGAAATGCATGTGAGGGTTTGAGGGGCTATCGACTTGGGAAGGGAAGCGCTCACATGGGGCTGGTCTTTGACTTTTAGATCACTGGGGGCTTCCTGGAGGAGGGTCCCCCCAATGGGGCGGTGATGCTGGGACCTGGCAAACCAAGGGCAGGGCCGATTATAGGAGGAAGGCCTCCTAGAGGGGCCGGTGCATACCCTGTCTCTTTCCTCAGCATTCATCTTTAAAAATAAGAGCATTTCCCAGGCTAGCCAAAATTAAGTTACTGTACTTAACAGAAAAGCATAAAGACTCTTGAACACCAGCTAATGCCAAGTCTCTTTTCGACTGTCCCTGGTTCCTGCAAGAGCAGGTTTGTGTGATCGAGACTCACATCAAAAAAGTCCCTTCCCACGGCTCTCAGGAAAACCAGCGCCCTGCAGACTGTCCCCTGGCCAACTGCACTCACTGCTCTGCTTACCCGTCCTGTCCCCTGCTGACTGCCCTCACTGCTCTGCTCGCCTATCCTGTCCCCTCCCGACCCTGCTCACCCACCCTGTCCCCTCCCGACTGCCCTCACTGCTCTGCTCACCCGTCCTGTCTCATTCCTCAAAGACGGAAACTCTCTCTAAGGGCACAAGGGGCTTGAGCTAAACACGGAAGCTGGATGGCCTGCCACCGAAACCAGTGCCTGGGCGCCCTCTGAGTGAGACTGAGTCTACATCCGCCAGCATCCAGGAGACACACCCCCCTCAATGCCTGAAGCCCAGGTCCCCAGCAGTCACCCCTCTGAGGGTCTGATCACAACCCCCACCGCGCCCCAGGGGTCCCTTCCAGCAGCTGACACTGGGGACTCGCTAATCTGCACCCCTTCCATGTCCATTAGACAGCATCCCTTTTTCAAGTGGGTCTTCCTCGTGACTGGAGTTTAGACCGACTCTAGTGGGAGCAGAAAGCAGGGAAGTGTTACATTGTCCCTCGGACACCAATAATCAAAAGAAAGAGTTGGCTTAATTTCTGTGCTGTATCCCTTCTCGTGATTTCTCTCGTTTGAGCATCACCACGGATTCGTGGATTTACATAAACTGGATGCAGTCAATCAACCCTGAGCATCACTCTACCTGATGCTCAAATTCTCACAGATCTAACCAGTGAGATCTTTTTCAAACCAGCTTCTTTTTGATGGAACTCCATTAATCTTTGAAATGTCCCTGGCTTTCTGGAACAACAAAAGGTCCTAAACTGGTATTCACCAGAGCTGCCCCAGAACAGAAAATGAGTAAACAAATCGTGGTACATTCAATAGTAAAATAGTAGAAATAAAGAGGAGCAAACTGTTCGCATGTGTATCAATGTGGGTGAACCTTGAAAACAGCAGGTGTGGTGAAAGGAGGCAGGGATGTGACAAGGATGCGCCCACCCTGCAGGCAGCTTTGGTGACATCCAGAAAGGGCACAGCCATTCCTGGCGGAAGTGGGACCTTGGTCCCCTCTGGGCAGGGAACCAGTGCCAAGAAGCCTGGGGGCCACGTGGAGTGGGGACACCCCGGGGCTTGTTTGGGTGGAGGTTACACGACACACGGTCATCCCAATAGAAAAAGCTTAGGGCAGGGAGACTGCCCATCTGAAGGGACACGCTGCCCCCAGGGAGGTGCGTGCTGGGTCCCAGTGGGGGCAACGGACTTCTCCCACCCAGGGTTCTGGGGTCCCCGGTCTCGAGTGTTGTCCACTGGGGTCTGCTGTCCCTCTCCTCCCTGGGGGACCCTGACCCACACCTGGGACAGCTGAGCGGTCCGTGGGCCCCTCCGCCCAGGCTGGAGGAGGGAGGTCGGCCTCTGACTGATGGGCTCCATCCAGCCGCCTCGAACCCACAGCAGCCACCAAGCCACAGGGCCCTCCCCTGCCAGCACTCCCTCTGGGGCCCCAGCCCAGGGCGAGCCCTCGTGGGGCCCCCATTCCTGGGAGGGAATGGGTCCCAGGGCCTTGGCAGCAGGCCCCAGGGGCAGACAGGGGGCCATCAAAGTGGGGCGCAGGGTGCTTGCCAGGGGGCCCTAGAAGGCAAGAGGTTGGCAGGACTGGGCAGGGGAGACGGGGGGGCTCGGCCAGACCCCGAGGGGCATCTGTGGACACGTCCGGGTGAGGAAGGGGCAGGCCTCACCCTTGTGCAGAGGACGAGAGTCTGGGGGGGGGCGGGCAGCCCCGCCCTGGCCCCACCCAGGGAGTAGCGAGTGGCAGGGCTGGGCTGCAGCCAAGTGGCCCCCGCGGAGAGAAGGCTGTGCTCCAGGATGCAACCCAGCGCAGTAAGCAGGCTTTTCTCTCCCGGGGAGACAGAGACTCTATGCAGAACGTTTGGGCCCCTTGATCTGTGCTGTGGTCAGTGGGACGGTGCCCGCCTCAGTGTCCACGTCCTGATCCCAGAACCCATGAGCATGTGACCTGCACACCCAGTGATCTCTCAGAGGGAGTTAAGTCAGGGGTCTTGAGACGGGCCTCATTCCCGAAGGACCAGTGTCAGCACTCGGGTCCTTGTAGGAGGGGGCGGCTGACTGGCTCAGAGGGACGCCTGCATCTGTGCACACCGCAGCGTCATCACAGAACAGCGAAGGGTCTGTAGGCGGATGGATGGGCAGCAAAAACGGGTATATATACATGCAAACTCTCCAGTCACGAGAAGGAAATCCTGCTGTTTGTGATGACAGGGCTGGACCTTCACAACATTAAACTGAAATAAGCAGACAGAGAAGGAGATGGTTGGATGGCACCACTGACTCAATGGACACAAGTTTGAGCAAACTCCAGGAGATGGTGAAAGACAGAGAAGCCTAGAGTGCTGCCGTCCACGGGGTCGCAGAGTTGGACACGACTGAGCGGCTGCACAACTACAGCAAAGCCAGCTAGAGAAAGACAGAAGCCCTAGGGGCTCACTCGCGTGGGGGTGGGGTGGGGAAGGGCGCAGGGAGTCGACGGTGTTGCCCGCTGCTGGGGGCGCGGGAGCAGGGACATGCTGGCCGAGGACATAAATTCTGGCTGTAAGTTCAGGACCTCTGGACTGGCGCCCAGCCTGGGGACTCTAGTTACAGGACCGCACCCTGTGCTTGGGAGCTGTGGAGAGGGTGAGTCTTAAATGCTACCCCCACAAAAAAGAAAAAGAAAAAAGTACCTATGTGAGATGATGGGGGCGGTAGCTAACCTTACTGAGGAATCATTTCTTGACATGTGCGTGCATCAAACCACCACCGCAAGCTTACACGACCTGTTACATTAATTATATCTCAATGAAGCTGGGAAAAAGTGGGAGGTGAAAGGTTGCGGCCAAGAGCCATGAGCTGAGCCAGGACTGGTGACCTCCAGAGGAGACAGTTTGGATCTGGGACCAGAGACAAGGCTTAATAACTCGGAGCTTTTATGTAGCAAAGTTTTGTTGAAGTATAAAAGAGATAGAGAAAGCTTCTGAGATAGTCATCAGAAGGGGACAGAAAGAGTGCCCCCTTGCTAGTTTTGAGCAAGGCATGGCAACCCACTCCAGTGTTCTTGTCTGGAGAATCCCAGGGATGGGGAAGCCTGGTGGGCTGCTGTCTATGGGGTTGCACAGAGTCAGCCATGACTGAAGCGACTCAGCAGCAGCAGCAGCAGCAGCCAGCTGCTGGTCAGATAAATGGAGCGCTTGAGACTGAAGCAGTTGCCCTGGCCCCTCTCCCACAGCATGCATTTTGAGATATAGAATGGCACAAGGGGAGTCATCTTCCGCCGTAAAACAATTGACATGTATCTTGAAGAAAGGCAGATTTCCAAGCAAATACTTAGTTTCATTAACATAGTTTAACGTTTCCATGAGTGACATGCACTGTTTTGCTGAGCCACTATCAACTCAAGGTTTGAGAAAAAGGTTAGTCTTAGGCAGAACTGATTTGAAGAAAGGCAGATTTCACTAACATAGCTTAGGCTCAGAAGGTAAAGCATTTGCCTGCAACGCAGGAGAGCCGGGTTCAGTTCCTGGATCAGGAAGATCCCCTGGAGAAGGAAATGGCAATCCACTCCACTGTTCTTGCCGTGGGGCCACCCGCATGTCCGCGTGCCTGCCCAGGACACAGGGGAGACAGCGCCCGTCTGATTCAACTCCTGGACACCCTCCCCGGAGGCCGCAGTGCTGCGGGTGCATCGATGCTGGCAAGGCCTGTGCCACGCACACTTCACCCTTCACAGGCAATTGATCAGAAGCACGCCTCAGAAAGCCCCTGGGCTTCCCTGGCAGCTCAGCAGGTAACGAGTCCGCCTGCAGTGAGGGAGACCTGGGTTCCATCCCTGGGTCGGGAAGATTCTTTGGAGAAGGGAGAGGCTACCCACTCCAGTATTCTGGCCTGGAGAATTCCATGGACTAGTCCCTGGGGTTGCAAAGAATCAGACATGACTGAGCAACTTTCACTTCACTTCATAAAATCCATAAACAACAGTGATTATTCCTGTAAGGTCGGACCCCGGGGGCCATGATGGGCTGCCACTCCTCTCCCTCCCACCATTGAGAAGGTCCCTAATGAAACTCCTGGATCCCGGGGACCAATGACAGCACACTTCGCCGCTAAAGCCACCCCGCCCCAGCAGCGTAGAAAGACCTATCAGCCCGCGCCGTGAGCCAGCAACCTATCCAAACCCCCATCCGCTAACACGGCCATCCCCCGCAGCGTGCATATGTAAACCAGCGCGGTCAGGTGCACGGACTTCCTGGACCTGCCTCCTTCAGGTCTGGGAACCCCACCCGGGAGCGCTTCATCATTAAAGCCTGTTAGATATTCTTTTAGCGTTCTGGTTAATTCCTACACGCAAACGGAAGAGGATACAATGGGCCAGAGACCCTCAGGCAGGCGGGCAAGCCTCCTGCACCCTCCTCTTGGGTTCAGCCCAGCCCCTCCCACAGCACGAGCACAGGGGACCCCTCTCCACCTGCACAGACCCCTCCTCCCCTGTCCCGAGGGCCTACCCGCCCCCCACCCGCCAAGAGATGCAACAGAGCCCTTCACGGGGGTGGGGGGGGGAGCTCGAGGACAGGAGACAGGGAAGAGCAGAGAAGCTGGAACTTGATCAAATAGGGCTGAGGCTCCAAACACCAGGTGGGGGATGTCTGTGTAAAGACACAGCCCACCTCTCTGCACGGACCCAGAACAAAGCCCTGCCCTCCCCCCCAGGACTCTCTCAGGTTAGTTTCAACCAGGGTGGGGGAACCGGGGTGCTACGTGGGGGGGACTCGGGGGCCTCTAGCAAAGGAGCCCCACTCGGGGAAGCACCGTCTGTCGACAAGAAGGCAGAGAACAGAGCGGCCAGGGCGAGGGACAGCAGCCTGGGTCAGGACCCCCGGCCAGCACGGGAGAAACAGGCCTTCACAGGCCCCATGGGAGGGGCTGCCTCTGCTTCTCAGCCCACGTGCGTTCCTCACCCTCAGAGGGTATAGGTGGCCAATGCCAGCGCGTGTTCATCCAGCAGTGCAATTCGCCCCAGGCTCAGCCCTGCGCTGAGGCCCCCGCTGCGATGAGGCCCCCCCTGTGCTGAGGGCCCCCCTGTGCTGAGGCCCCCTCTGTGCTGAGGGCCCCCCTGTGCTGAGGGCCCCCCTGTGCTGAGGCCCCCCCTGCGCTGAGGCCC
>SJYF01001681.1:146126-157412 GCA_006410515.1 Procapra przewalskii
GTGGTGTCGGCGTGGGCAGGTCACTGCGGGCCTGGGGGCCTGGATGACCATCAGCAGACCCCAGAAGCCGGCGCCAGTGTGAGCCCCCTGCCCTGGAGGGGGTGGTCCAGAGGCAGCGGCCGCAGACCCTCAGGACCAAGGGCGACTGGGCCTCGAGCCCCTGAGTCAGGGGCCCAGAGGGAAGCTGGTTGAGTCCGCAGGGACAGTGGCCAGCCCTGAAGTTCTCTGCTGCGGCCCTGTCCTGTCTGAGCCATCCAGGGACAGCTTTGCATCTCAGAAACAATTTCAGTTTATCTAGAAGCTGGAACTGGTGCGGTGACCAGCACTTCAGTGGGGGCTGCCCCAGGAGAGGGCACAGGTCTGAAGACAGAGGGGACCGCTATGGGCACCGCAGCCCCTCAACAGCTGCTTCCTGGGGAGGGGGCGGGGCATCCTGCCCTAGGAGTGAGG
Source organism: Procapra przewalskii (assembly GCA_006410515.1). NCBI lineage: Eukaryota > Metazoa > Chordata > Mammalia > Artiodactyla > Bovidae > Procapra > Procapra przewalskii. The sequence continues at coordinate 146,577 of SJYF01001681.1, forward strand.
TCTCACCCAGTGTAGACAGACCACTTAGGGTTGGAGGGCAGGTACTGCTGTAGGAGTGAGGTCTCCCCAGTGTAGACAGAACTCTGGAGTTGTGTCCTGTTCCAGTGGCTGGTGTGTCAGAGATGGCGGGGCCTGGCCGCGGTGCTCTGGCCAGCTCTGCCCGGCTGTGTGAGTGTCAAGCCTCAGGTCCACTGCCGTGGGTGGCCATCAGCGTGGCCTGGAGCCTTCCGCGCTCTGGTGTCATATGGGGCCCCTTTGGGCAAGATGCTGACGTCAAAGCCCACCCCGTCCCTCCATCCAGGCAGCCCCTCTGTGGGGACCCCTCCCCATCCTTCCCCCTCACCTGGAGTCAGCCTGAGGTCTAATCTCCCAGATCCACCCCGGCCCTGTGGACAGAGGGCCCTGCAGCAAAGAGTCTGGCCACCTACCCTTCCTTATGAGGCAAGCCTTCCCAAACCTCCCATCCGACCGGGGAGCCAAGTCTCGGACCCCAGGGCCCTGGGGCCAGTCTGTGTGAGGGGAGGGACAGGGTGACCCCGCCCAGCTGCCCACGGTCATCCCCGGATGCCTGGGACCCACATGGCCCAACACCCCTGCCCCTTAGAACTGGATCCTGGGCCATGAAGCTGGGAATCCAGGGTGTAGACACAGGGAACCTCGAGCAGATGGTGCTTCTTAAAAAGTGCTGTGGATGAAGATGTTCCGGGAACCATGAACAAAATCTGGTAAAATGCTGGCTGGTCCCCTGCCCCTCACTCGGGAAGGTGCCTCCTCAGCTCCTGGGGCCCTGGGGTCGGCGGGGCTCTCCAACCACACCCAGAGGGGCTTTCATCTTCCTGAGGAGGTGGTGTTGGTCTCCCCAGCCTCCGCAGCTTATGCTAAACTGGCCCGAGCGCCACGTCCAGAGGTCTAAGGGCACCGCGGGAAGGGCCACTGGGGGGACCAGGACCCCGGGCACCGGCTGGCCCCTGTGCCCCACCACCCTCCCCTGCACACCCTCAGCTCAGTGGGGGACCATGTGTCTGCTGCCTCTTAACTCTCATTTTATTGGAGTGTAACACACATACAGAGCGCCTGGGACACATGCGGTCAGCTCGGGGGATGGTCATGGCCTGAGCTTCCACGACACCAGGACGCACCATGGAGACGGAACACGCAAGCGGGGCAGCCGGGGCGGCGGTCGCTGCTCACTCGTCCCCCAGGCAGCCCCCCTGGAGGGGGGCCCCAGGGGAACGATGGGAGGCACCGCCCTTCATACCCATGGGGAGCGGTCAGGGCTGGACTTGCACAGGTACATTATCCAGAGGACGCAGACGGCCAGCGAGACCCAGATCCAGACCTCTTCGCAGGGGTCGAAGCAGAAGCCCTCGGCCCAGCAGAAGCCCTTGGCCCCGGGGGGCAGGGGGCGGGACCTGGACGCCCGGGGCCCTGGCTGCTTCCGCTTCTTGGACGAGCCTTGAGGGCCCCTGGCCTTGCGCCCGGAACTCTTGCTTTGGATGATGCTGAAGACAGAGAAGGGGACTGTGATGGAGCCCTCGCCCAGGGGCGCCCAGCCACCGGCGTCGGTCCCCGGGAGGCACTCATGGCCTGCGGCAGGGGGGCCACCGCCGCCAGCCACCGGCACTTTGCCTTCAGGGCCACTGGCAGAGGAGGCCGCCACTCTGCCCTCGCAGGCGAACATGAACGGGAAGGTAAGGGAGCCATACACCAGGTCGAAAACATCGGCGTCTTCCAGGAGCACGTCGGTCAAGGAGGAGGGAAAGGTGACCGAGCCCTCCCCGTTGTCCATGAGGCCGATGATGTAGGTCATGGGCCGCGGGCTGCCTCCAACCAGGACGAGCCTGGTGCTGCCGGACAGGGCGCCCCAGTCGGCATCCTCAACCTCGCCCTCGCCCCAGTCCCCATCCTTGTCAGGTTCAGAGACGCAGCCGAGCCCTTTGTAGGTGAAGCCTGTGGTTGCCTCCACACCGCTGAGCAGGAGCCCCTTGCCATGGAAGACGGGGGCTTTGATGTTCACCGGGAAGCGTCTGCCCTTGGACGTGGCCTTGGAGCTGGCGGGCAGGTGGAGGGAGCCCCTGCCGATGATGTGCTGGCCGCCGGCGGGCTCACCCGCCAGCCCCAGGGCCCTGTGCCCGAGGGAGAAGGGGATGGTGATGACTTCCTCATCCCAGCCACAGAAGTCCCTGCCCCCGGCGATGGGGCTCCTGATGAAGTCGGCCACGTACAGGGGAACGGCGATGGTGTCGGGGGTGCAGCCGCGCGGGCGGTCGACCAGCAGCCCGTGGCCCAGCGTGCGCAGCTGCCTGCTGGCTTTGGGGGCGGCCTCAGCGTCACCGCTGGAGTACAGGGTGAACCTGCCCTTGACGCTGCCGGCGCTCCTGCCTTCGGGCCCCCAGGCGGGGTCAGGCGGCTGCTGGAAGAAGCAGACCCCCAGGTCGCGGGCCTCACAGCGCTCGCCGAAGCAGACCTCGGGGCCCTGGTCGGAGCCGGGACCCTCCGCGTAGCACTTGTGTGTGATGAACCGCACCAGCTTGCCCAGGAAGAGCCGCACGTTCAGCAGGCTGACGTGGCACTCGGCCCCGCCGGGCGGGCACAGCCGGCACCGCTGGCCCCAGACCCGCATCTTGACCAGCCCGCGCCGACCGGCCTCATCCCACCACAGGTGGAAGAGCACGTGCACGTGGGCCGAGGCCCAGCCCCACTGGCAGCGGCCACACTGGAGCCTGCAGAGGAGAGAGGCTGGTGGGCGAGGGCTCGGCCCGAGCCTGCCCTGCGCGCCCCCGAGGCCCCACAGCCCGTGCGCGCCCCCGAGGCCCCCAGCCTGAGGAGCCCAAGTAGACGCCATCCATCCTTTGGCCCCAGCACGGCCCAGGTGGCCAAGCGCGCTGCCTGGGCCCCTCCAGGCTCAGTGCTACATCCGGTGCTGCTGTGTCCCAGCAATGCGGTCTCAGCGCCCCTAGGAGACACCACCAGGACCCCGCGGGAGGGAGGGCCATCTGTGGTGCCCAGGGGGCAGGGCAGGGGGCTGCAGAAAGGGCCTGGGGAGCCTGTCCCCCAGGAGAGGGGCCGTGGGGGGGTGCAGGGAGACCTGGACGTGAGGGGTGGCTGGGAGGCTGGGTGGCCCTGTGGCCCTGGGCCAGCGCACCGGGACTGCGTGTCCAGCCTTCATGCGCAACAGTGCTGCTCCAGGAGCCAAGCTCTGTGTCCCCGTCTCTCCAACAGAGTGATTCTCGGGCCCATCCACCGGACCTTCCCCGATGGTGGGCTTTCCACCCCCATGCCCCCGCCGGCAGCCTCTGGCCGCGCGTGGCTGGGCAGCACCTGGACACGCGTGGCGTCCTTGGGACCGAACTTCCTCCTTTATCTATTAATTAAGCGGCGGGACTTCCCTGGTGGCTCGGGCAGTAAACCGTCTCTTCCCTGGGTCGGGAAGATTCCCCTGGAGAAGGAAATAACAATCCACTCCAGTACTGTTGCCTGGAAAATCCTGTGGACAGAGGAGCCTTGTGGGCTACAGTCCATGGGGTCACAAAGGGTCGGACATGACTGAGCAACTTCACTTTCATGGCTGGACGTGGAGACGTGGGTCTGCACTGGTGACCGTCCCACCAGCTGGCGCGTCTGTGTCTGTGAAAACCAGACACCAGCCAGTGCTCAGGGTGCTCGTCCAGCCCGTGTGCAGCGGCTCCCCCGGGGGACAGTTACGCGCAGGAAGGAGCCTCCGATGCTGTCACTTGCTGACACCTGGGAAAGCCAGGCTCTCACCGCACTCCTGACCCCCGGCGCTTCAGACGCTGGGGAGCGGGGGCATCCGTGCCAAAGGACAGCTGCCCACGGGGCCCACACGGTCCCCTCTCCCACCGGCGCCCTCCCAGCTGGCCCCTGGGAGACCCCGCAGCCGGTCCTGGCCCGTGGCTGCTTGTCTGACGCTGGCTGTCCTCATGAGGGAGGGGACGGCTCGCTCGCGTGGGGTCCCACGGTCCCCGGGGCTCCTGAAGTGGCCCCTGCTCGGCCACAGCCCGGGCCAGGACCGCCTCCTCCTTCTTAGGCCCAAGCCCTCCGGGTCCATCCACTCAGGCTCTCTGCAGGGCAGGGCAGAGACCCACCCTGCTCCAGCTGTCAGCACTGCCATGGAAACGAGGAGATGCTTCGGTGAACGAAGTCTGCCACAGGTGGGCGGCCATCCCCCTCCCGCCAGCCGCCCCTGGGCGAGGCCCCCGACTGACCTGGAGGTGCCCAGCAGGCAGGGACTCAGCTCGCCTGTGCTCAGGTAACGGACACACTGCTCCCCCAATACCCCCGCTGCCCAGAAGGGACAGCGAGCTCCCGGCCCGCCCACCCACCTGTTGGGTGCCGAGACCAGGCAGACACACGCCTGCTCCTGCCTCCCTCAAGGCCCAAGCCACACCCAGCACTGGTTGGTGGTGAGACAACCTCGCCTCCCCTCCCCGCCTCCCGGGACCCCACAGGAGGGCCCCCAGCCACACCTCGAGAGCCCCCGAAGCCGGTACTGGAAACCACTGCTGTCCAGGTGCCCTGAGGCCAGGTTCTCCTGGGGGACCAGCTCCCAGCTGTCCTGGGGCTTTGCCTGGGCCATCAGCTGGGCCAAAGTCTTGGCCCACACGTCCGCCCCCTCCATGCTGTTTGGGTCCGCAGTGCGGTCTGAGGGCTGCGCCGGCTGGGGCTCCAGGCGAGCACCCACCCGCCTCCAGCATTGGCCAGTCGCCGCCGTGACAACCACCCAGTCTCCATGGCAACCGGGTTTGTCTCAGAGAAATGAGAAATGGGCCTCTTTTTCTGATCCCTTCGAGTATTTCTTATTACACAAGCAGTGGATTTTCATTTTAGGAAAAATTGGAAACAGGAAAAGAAAAAGGACGATACACACGATGATAAAAGTCGCCCATCGTCCCCACTGTGGGGCTGGCGTCCACAGTCTCCGGTGCCTGCAGGGATCGCACGGAGCACCTCGCCTGCGGGCCGGCTCCTCTCCCCCAGCACGCCGTGGGAAAAGTGCTAATGTCTGGCGTCGCCCGGTCCGCAGCTGGGGTGCAGTCTGCCTACCCGGCCTTGATCCTTGAATTCGATGCCAAGTTTGCCATCACGAGCAAAGCTCTGAGGAACTTTGCTGAACATGTATCGTTGTGAATTTTCCCATTACTTTTCTCCAAACTTTTTATTTCCTAGAAAGTCATCTTCATGTTAAAATACCTTACACACAGTCAATGCACAGCTTCACAAATGCCTCTAAGCCCTTACTTAGCTCAGCACCTGAAGGAGCCAGGCCCCCATAGTGCCCGAATGCCCCCAGCCCCGGAGCCCATCCTTTCCCACTGGGGCAGCCCACTGGGGACACCAGGGAGCCTCCTAGAAGAGGAGCCCGCGCCCCGTGAGCTGTGCCCCTGCCCTGTGTGCAGACCTCACCAGAGCAGGTCAGGGCTTGGTGGCAGTGCGAGAGGAGGCCAGGCTCAAGGACAGAACCACCGCTGGTCAGGCAGGGGGGGCTACACCCAGAAAGCCAAGGGAGCAGCCTCCTCCACGGGCCCGAGGCCCTGACACAGGCTCGTGTTGACAAGATGAAAAGGCTCCGGCCAAGCGAGGGAGACAGGGACGTCAGCTGGGAGGGCCTGTGCTCAGCGGCCAGTGAGCCCCCAGCGCCCACAGGCAACGGGAAGAGATACTCCCCCAGGCTGTGGCAGCTCCTGGCACAGAGCTGGCCTCCACCACAGGCCCCTCCCGGAATGAGGTCCTGGGCTCCGCACCTGGGCCGTTGGACCCCCTCCCCACCCTGGGCCTGTCCACACAGACAGGCCACCTGCTCTGTGCCCCCCTCCCCGAGGGCCACGCCACCTGCCCGACAGCTGTCTCTAGGCTCCAGAGCCGCTGCGCCCACTCTGCTGGGAGCAGGCCTCACAGACTGGGCATTCCTGCAGCCTGTCCACTCCCTGAGCCACACAGAAATTCCAGCATGCAAACCTGATGTGCCCTTTGGCCAGGGAGTGCTCTCTGCATGAGGCCCACTCACCTCCACGGGGGCCTCCCACCCACAACTCTGCCTCTACCCCGCATGCCAAACAGTTTCTTCCCATTTTTCTCCCTCGTCTGTGTCCAGCCCACAGCTGACCCTGTCAAATGGCTTGTTTCTCAACAAGCTCTCTTTCAACTGGGTGACCTCTGTCTGACTTGCAGCTAAGTGTGAGTGAGACAGAGCAGGAAGGCATTGGGAGGTGCCTCAGGGAAGGTTCCATAACACTGGGCCAGGTAACCCGGGAGAGTCCTAATTTTCCCATTCCACTTTCACCTTCTCTGCTCACCAATGCAGAGATGATGACACGATGGCTGGTACTCCTGCGGCCACCGTAGACGACAAGGTGGCCTTGCAGAATGAAGCCACTGCTGAGGAACAAGCAAGGAGAGACCCTGGATCCCTGAGGGCAGTGGGGGTCCTGATGCCACTTCAGGGTCACGCTCCCCTGGGCTCCTTCTTTAAGAGAGAAAGGGACTCTAGCCGTCACTGCCATCTTTGTCGCTGTCCAGTCGCTCCGTCGTGTCCAACTCTTGGTGACCCCATGGACTGTAGCACTCCAGGCCTCCCTGTCCTTCACGATCTCCCAGAGCTTGCTCAAACTCATGTCCATCAGGTTGGTGATGCCATCCAACCATCTGATCCTCTGCTGTCCCCTTCTCCTGCCTTCAATCTTTCCCAGCTTCAGGGGTTTTTTCAATGAATTGATTCTTTGCATCAGGTGACCAAAATATTGGGGCTTCAGCTTTAGCATCAGCCCTTCCAATAAACACTCAGGACTGATCTCCTTTAGGATGGACTTGTTGGATCTCCTTGCAGTCCAAGGGACTCTTGAGTGTCTTCTCCAACACCACAGTTCAAAAGCATCAATTCTTCGGTGCTCAGCTTTCTTCATAGTCCAACTCTCACATCCATACAAGACTACTGGAAAAACCACAGCTTTAATTATATGGATGTTTGTCTGCAAACTGACATGTCTTGCTTTTTAATACAGGGTATAGGTTTGTCGTAGCTTTTCTTCCAAGGAGAATGCATCTTTTAATTTCGTGGCTGCAGTCACCATCCACAGTGATTTTGAAGCCCAAGAAAATAAAATCTGTCACTGTTTCCACTTTTTCCCCATCTATTTGCCATGAAGTGATAGGAATGGATGCCATGATCTTAGTTTTTTTGAATACTGAGTTTTAAGCCAGCTTCTTCGCTCTCTTCTTTCACCCTCATCAAGAAGCTCTTTAGCTCCTCTTCGCTCTCTGCCACTAGGGTGGTGTCATCTGCATATGTCACCTTAGGGTAGCTTTCCTGGGAAATGTTTGGTTATCACCCAGCCAATCATAGCAATTCTAAGATCCTGAGTTTTGCTGGTCAGTCTGTGCTGTGCTGTGTACAAGCTCTCCCCCTCCCGATGGCCCCTCCAGGCACAGTGGCCCCGGCTGTGCCTGCCCTGTGCTGGGCGTGGGCCCCTCACGCTGCCAAGACCAGACCACCCCAGGCCAGCCACAGGCCCCTCCTCTCCAGAGACCACCAGCTGTCTCTGACTCTGGGGGAGTCTAGCCATCGTGACTCCCCACCCTGTCCTGGAAAATAACCTTTGGGTGGTGATGCAAGGAGCCAGTCACCTCTGACCTTTCACTCAGGACCCCCTCAGCCTATCCCGGAGGTGCAGAAGGCAGGGAGGTCAGCCTTCACACACCTTTATCTGGCTGCCCGTTTATCTGCCCCCCAAACCCACAAGCCCAGCCCCCAACGAATGCAGCTTACATCCAGCCATATGGCTGTTCCATCAGCCATAAACATCTCCTCTTGGCAGAGAAACGAGGGGCGAGGCAGAAGGCAGTACCACCCTGCCCGGGAGGTGTGTTCTGGAGCTGGGTCTGTGTGAGTCCAGCCTGGAGGAGGGGTCGGAGAGGCCCTTCCACTGAAGGACAGGTTCCCACAGCAGGGCCAGCGGCCACTCCCTCCGCCCTCCGCCCTAGGACCAGCTTCCCCAAGGCACTGACGACTCCAGACCAGCTCGGACAGGCGGTGGAGAGACGCGCCAGGAAACCAAGTACCATTTCCACACAATCACCCCCCAAGGGAAGCAGCAAGAGCCGCTCTCCCGGTGGACACGCTCTGGCCTCCTCCTCAGCTACACTCGCCCCCCAGCCAGCGCGCAGGGGCAGCACCCACACGGGGGCCTCCAGTGGAGCGTGAGGACTCAGACCTCCCGCAGTCCCAGTGGGCCCCCATCCGCCCCACCTGGACCCGGCTGGCTCCCGGAAGCCCCCACCCTGACCCTGGGCCAGACAACAGCCCGCTTTGGGCAGGGGTGGGAGTGGAGGAGGCAAGACAGCCCAGGGAGGCGACAGACCTGGCCACCAGCTCAGGGTCGGGGGTCACAGGTTCCACCCGAGGCCCCCCAGCTGATGCTTTGCTCCACCAGCCTTGGGTATGGGCAGCAGATGAGTTAGAACAGACAGACAGACAACCAGGGAGAGAGCCGGGGGCAGAGTCTGTCTCAGTGCATGCCGGGCCACCCTGCCCCCAGATCTCCGCAGAGGGGTGCACTACCTGCATCCTGGGCCCTACAGCCCACCCGGGGGCCCGAGCCCCGGCACACGGGCAAGGTGCATACATGGGGCTGCTGGCAGCAGGCGGGGTCCGGGGGCAGCAGGCGCCGCAGCCCCATCCAGCTGTTCCATCCCAACGGTGTTTCCCAACGTCCACGTCTCAGCACCCAGCCCAGCTGCTGCCAAGCGAGGGGCTGGCACCTCCCCCAGACCCCACAAGAGCCAGGACATCGAGCAACAGAGGAAAGGGGCAGGGGACCCAGGCGGTGGGCAGGGCGCCTCTGACTGAGAGCACCCCAGCCCTGGAGGCAAGGCCGGCCCGTCCGGGGGGTGGTGCCTCCGCGTCCGCCCCAGCTGGCCTGCCTCCAGAACCTGGGGGCTGCCCCTCAGCCGCCTGGGCGACTGGCCAGCGAGCACTGCACACACCCTTAACACACAGCACACACAGAGCTGCACTCTGCACACGTACAGGCAAACCGCCACACACACCTACACAGCCCGACCCACACATGAGCACAAGCCTACACACAAACACACTGCACACAAAACACATTCGTGCGGGCGCCTGTACACACGCAAACACACACACCACGCATGTGCCTGCCTGTGAACACATGCATGCCCACACACACGCAAAAATGGGCACGCGCACACAGACACACATTCTGGGAATTTTAAACTATAAATCTGCATTTAAACTCCTAACAGCATTCTAGCAATTTCAGAAATGAAGGGGACCCCACCACATGAGCAAATAACCCAGCTGTCTTTACTCTTGGGCATAATGAATGATGAAAATATGTCATCTTCATTTTTCAATTTGATTCTTGCATTGGGCAGATAAATTTGGTATTCTTTTTTAATTTCTGGGAAATGCTTCAAAAACAGGATAGAGCAGAAAGTTTTTATTTGCAAACACTATTAACCATTTCCTGTTCCAACCTCAGACTGGCTGTGAACTCACCACCCTCCTGGTTTGGGGCATCATTTCCCTCTCCAAGTGTGGGTCAGGGGTCGCTGACCTCACCATCCTCTGGCCCCACAGAAGCAGTTTCGGTAGACCCCCCTGCTTCCTGTGTTTCCCCCGTGATGGAAACGTCCCTCCAACGCCAGCGGCCTCTCAGGAGCTCGGGGATCCCCTCTTCCCCACTTTCTCTCCACCCTTGTCCTCCTCCAGTGTCACCTCAGCCAGGCCAGGCGCACCTTGGAAGCCCCAGGTCCCCTCTCGTCAAGGCCGAAAGATGGGAACCCAGTGCCCGCCTAGCTGAGAACCCTGCGGGCCCTCTCGCTTCCTTCACTGCTGGCCCCTGGTCTTCCGCGGTCGGTCTAGCAGGAAGCAGCCGGCAGCCAGACAGACCTGCCAACGCAGCACACACCCCACGGCACCAGGGGCAGCGGGGACCAGGGCAGCTCACCAGTCCCTGCCCGCTGGGCCCCCCCAGGGGGGCCTCCGCAGAGAAGAGCCGGGCGAGCCCCCCAAGGGGCACAGTGCAGAGCTCAGCGGGGCACGTGAGCGCGTGGACCGCTATCCGTGGGCTCTGCCGCACGGCCGCCCCCCTGTGTACTGTGTGGAGACGAAACAGATGCTGGAGAGTGGGTGCAGGGAGAGAGGGCAGAGGCGGGGAGCGGCTCTCGGGACGCGGGAGGCAGGCCGGCGGGAGCGGAGCAGGGCCGCTGCACCCCTCAGTGGCCGCAGCCGGGCAGGCCTGGCGCGCCAGCGGGCGGCTGAGCGAGACGCTGCCCCTGAGAAGCTCTGGCCCTTGCGCGGGCCCAGCCTCACCACCATCACGCCTGGAGCCCTGCAGTGACCCCCTCCCCGGAGGCCACGGCACCGGGGCCCCGGTGGCCTTAGGATCCCAGCCCCCGCGGGCCTGAGAGAGGAGCACATGTGGGGCCAGGGACGGTCAGCCCGCGGCGAGCCCGGCTGAAATGGCCCACACCTGAGGGGATGAGACCAGGACACAAGGCCCAGAGCACAGGCCAGCCAGTGCGACTCAGGGAGGGGCAGGCGGGGCCTGACCGCCCTCCCTCCACGGGGAGCCTGAGCTGTCCCAGCAAAGCGTGGGGATGCAGTGGGGCACAGTGTGTGGGGACGCTGTGTGCGCAGACGGTGTGTGGGGACTGTGTGTAAGGGGACGGTGTGTGTAGGGACGCTGTGTGCACAGACGGTGTGTGGGGACTGTGTGTAAGGGGACGGTGTGTGTAGGGACGCTGTGTGCGCAGACGGTGTGTGGGGACTGTGTGTAAGGGGACGGTGTGTGG
>SJYF01001681.1:205586-216211 GCA_006410515.1 Procapra przewalskii
GCAGGACAGTGGGGGCTTGGGCCTCCTTTCTCCGGAGCAAACCGAGCCCCCACAGCAATGGGCGGGGAGTGGCCTGTCAGTGCCAGAGAGACCCCCCATCACCCCAACCCGCCCGCTCGCAGCTTCTGCGAACTCCCCCAGGTGCCTTCACTGAGTGCCCTGCCCCCCTCACAGCCCCTCAGGGTCGGGGCCCGGAGGACGGCTTGGAGCCCCACGCCCCCGTTCTTGGCCTCCCAGCATCAGGAGCCCATCTTGGGTCCTGTGCACCTCCTGCCCATGACTGGGCTCTCGGTCTCCTGAGATGGCCTGTCTCTGACCGTCAGGATGGGGGTCCTCGGGCGGCACAGCCCTGGGCTGCCCTGCAGACTTGGGAGCTCTTGTTCGGGGGCCACAGGGCCCCCTGCAGAGGCGGGCATCTCCGTGTGCCATCTGCCCTGTGCCGGCGACCCTGCAGGCAGAACTGGAGGCCACCCCACAGACAGCTGCTGCCCAGGCCCCAGCGCCCACTCTGCGGGGCCTGGATGGATGGGGGACAGCTGTGCCGCCCTGGGTCTCCACAGCCTGGCCTTGCTGGCGTCAGAGGCCTTGGCCCGGCGGCCACAGCCAGCCCTCGTCACCCGGAGCACTCAGCGGCCCCGGAGGCCCAGATGCCCACTCTGTCCTGCTCACCTCCTCCCGCGTCCGGAGGCCACGGTGCTGCTGGCAGGGGCATCTCCCGCTCACACGCCCAGCGGCCTCCGCATTCCTCGTCTGAAGACTCAGGCCGGTCCCGCCTTTCAAGGGAACGCTCTCTCCCCACCCACCCCTCTCCTGCCCATACACCCACACATCGGGGCTGGGGGGGGGGTTGCCTTGCACCCCAGCTGCGGTCCCAGCACCCAGATCCGAGCACTAGGAGCGGGTCAAGGTGGGCAGCCCAGGGGCCACCGCTGCGGCCCCAGTTCAGATCTGGGCTGGCACCCAGAACGGGACACAGACAGGGGCTGCCTGGGCTCAGGAGTCACGGCGGGAGCCCCTGCGAGGCCAGGGGCTGGGGCCTCCTGCTCACCCCAGCAGGGCCCCAGGGGCCGATGGGACTCCAAGAAGATTCCAGCAAAGCCTGGGAGCAGGTGCGGTGGCACGGCCGGCAGAGCTGCACCCGAGGGCCGATGGTTGCCTCTGGGCTGAGGGCTGAGGCCGTGCCCCCACCCTGGGGTCCGCTCCCCTCCTGAGAGGGCCGGTTTAACCCCGCAGGGCTCTGCCCGCCAGGGCTGCCCACACTCTCCCTGGGCGGCAGGCACGGGGTCTGTGGGATGGGTGGCACTGGGGACGGGGCGGGAGGGCAGCCTGAGAGTGCGGCTCTGCCCCTGGGCTCCCCCCTGAATGGTGGCAGGGGGCCTCCTGTCTAGAGACCACAGATGAACCCCCCTCACCAGCCCAGGGCCGGGCAGCTGACCATCGGCGGCCCCTCCAGCTCAGGCTGGAGAACCCTGGGAGTGGGTTACATGCAGGGCGGCCCCCCCATCCCTGCCCCACCCCCAGCTCTGAGTCCAGGGTCCACAGAGGACCCAGCAGCCGCCAGCCGGCCACCCTGGGACCACCCGCCCATCTCCCTCACTGCCCCGACGCCTGGGCCATGGAGCCAGCTGCTGCTCACCCTGCCCAGAAACAAAGGGACAAGGCTGATCACGGCAGCTGCCCCACGGGACGCCCGGACCACCTCGGGGGAGAAGAGAGGGGAAGAGGCCCTGGGGAGACAGGCCCGCGAGGGATGCCCACAGCTGCTTTCTCACATGCCCCTGCAGGAGCCGCTCCGGAAGCCTGATGGGACGGACTGGCCTGCGGCAAGGAGGGCCGAGGCTCCTGGGGGAGCAGGAGTCAGCAAGGGCCGTCCCGAGTGCATTCACCAGGGTGACTGTCCCAGAAGGGGCCACGTCCCCACCACCGGTGAACGGGAGGAAACTCAGCCTGTGCTCTCGGCCCACGGGCTCTGAGGTGCCTGGAGCCTAGGACGGCAGGCCGTGGGCCAGGCAGCAGTGGGGCTGGTGGGGCCGCCACCCCTGGTCCTGGCGGAGGTCCGTGAAGAGAAGGCTAGGGGGGCAGGCCAGGGCCAGCATCTAGCGTGAGTGAGGTCAGGGGTCAGGGCCACCTGCACCCTTCTGGGGTCAGCATCCTGATGGACACACTCAGGTTGCCCACCTGCAGGGCCACAAGGCCACCAGTCTCCCCCCGAGGCTCTGGGCTCCGGAGCTCAAGTCCAGCTTACAGGATGGGGGCTCTGCCCCTGCAGGCCTGGGCAGGTGCCTCCCGCGCGGGCGCAGCCCATCCCAGGGGCAGAGCAGTGGGATGTTCTCGCACCCCCAGGCTCTCCAGCAGCTCCCACGGCTGCCTGCAGCTTCTCCCCCCCAACCCCGGGGCCTGCCTGCAGCCCCTTCCTCACCACCCCGGGCCCTCCTCTTACATAACCTCTTCTCAGGTTGCAGCTTAGATGTTTTAAGGTGAAAATCAGCTTTCTCTAATCCAAACACAATACACTCTCAAGCCCTCCCAGGCACCTCAGGGGATTATCCCCGGGAAATCACAGGTGTGGGGGGGTCTCTCCTGCTAGACACAGGGCGTCCGTCTGGTCTGGAAGGTGGGCCTCTCACAGTCCAGCCTGCCTGGCGCCCTCTCTCTTGTTTCACTGACTCCAAGACACTGTGCACTGAGGCTCCAAAGCACAGAGGAGTCGGGGGCTCAGAGGCAGACGTGAACCATCACCCGCCGGGTGGGTGGGCAGAGAGGACGGCAGCCCCCACCCCAGCAGCTGTGAGCCCAGGAACAACACCCCCACTCTTGCACCCCCACCCTTGGGGTCACCCCGACCTTCATCATGCCCCCCACCCTTGGGGTCGCCCACCCACCCTCGGGGTCGCCCCCACACTTGGGGTCACCGCTCCCCACCCTAGAGGTCACCTCCACTTTCGGGGTTGCCCCAGCAGTAAATGCCTGATGCGAGCCTGCCTCCCAGGGCGCAGCCTCTGCCACCTCCTCCACTGGGGTGTCAGCCGCGCGTGCCCCCCGTCACAACCTTGAAACAGGTGGGAAATACCAGGCTGCAGCCCAGCTTTCAGAGTCAGAGGCCGAGCTGCAGGGCCGCCCGCTGGAGGCCGAGGCCCAGAGACCAGCCCCAAGGTGCTCGGGCAGCCCCGCGGGCCGCGGGCCGAGCCTGGGATGGCGGGAAGGGGACGGAGCCTGCTGCCGGGGCCAGCGAGGCAGGAAGGGCCCAGAGCCCCCAGTCCAGGAAGGCTCTCACAGGTGACCTGACCCTCTCTGGGCCTGGGGCCTGGATACAGGACCCTGGCCAGTGCCCTGAAGTCTTGCTGAGCCAAGACCCCCCCAGGGAGAACACCCATTTTCCCCAGGATGCACCCCTTCCACAGCCAGGGGGCCCTGACCAAGCAGGGGGCCTCCAGCCAGCCGTGGCACTGGGGGCCGGGCTCATGGCCCCTTTGGAGCCAGCTGAGGGCGGGCTGCAGCCCAGGGCTGACTCAGCCATCCAGCCCAGCGGAGCTGTGGGACCCGAGTCAGCCTGTGCCTGGCACGTCCAGGTTTGATAATACAACTGTACCTGCTCCCACCAGAAAAAGAAGGCAAAGCCTCTCGAAGTATAGACAACGACGTCTCCTCCCCACCGGACCCCACCTCCAGACCCTGCACAAAGTGAGTCCCAGCCACGGTCTCCACGCAGGAAGGTTCTGTTGGAAGTGGTGTCCAAGGGTCAGAGTCCTTACTTAGAAGCAGCAGTGAGCGGCCCTCCGTCCTCTCCTCTCCCCAAGGGCCTCAAGGGCCACACTTGCCTCCTCCTCAACAGGTACAGGGCCAGCGACCAGCCGCTGGCTGACCCCAGCTGCACACAGTGCTCTGTTCACGGCCTGGGGGCACAGCTCACTGCCATGTGTGCCCGTGAGCCGTGTGCATGCCCGTGAGCCGTGCGTGCCCATGTGCCGTGTGCGTGCCCGTGAGCCGTGCGCGTGCCCATGTGCCGTGTGCGTGCCTGTGAGCCATGCGTGTGCCCGTGAGCCATGCGTGCCCATGTGCCATGTGCATGCCCGTGTGCAGTGCGTGCCTGTGTGCCGTGTGCCCATGAGCTGTGTGCATGCCCGTGAGCCGTGCGTGCCCATGTGCCATGCGTGCCCGTGTGCCGTGTGTGCCCATGAGCCGTGTGCATGCCTGTGAGCCATGCGTGCCCATGTGTCGTGCGTGCCCGTGAGCCATGTGCGTGCCCGTGTGCCATGTGTGTACTTGTGTGCCATGCGTGCCCGTGTGCCGTGCATGCCCGTGTGCCGTGTGCGTGCCCGTGAGCCTGTGTGCCGTGTGTGCCCGTGTGCTGTGTGTGCACTTGTGTGCTGTGCATGCCCATGTGCCGTGTGCCCATGTGCCATGTGCGTGCCCATGTGCCATGCATGCCTGTGTGCTGTGTGCGTGCCCATGTGCACTTGTGTGCCGTGCGTGCCCATGTGCCGTGTGCGTGCCCATGTGCCGTGCGTGCCTGTGTGCCGTGTGCATGCCCGTGTGCTGTGTGTGTGTACACAGGTCAACATTGCAGGGTGAGCCCCAGTGGCAAACTGCAGGGCCAGTGGTCGCCGCTTCACTTTTGACATTCAAGTGGGCTGCTTTGTCCTGCAAGGAAGTGGGGGTTTCCCCTGCCATTGCTCCCTCCCACCCCCAGTCACTAAGCCACCTTCTCAAAGCACCTCTGTTGCTATAGCAGAAAATGCCTCCAATTGTTAAGCCTTCTAATAATTTATGCATTTTACTTTAATTCTCTAAAATAAACTTGCTGAGTCCTAGTACTTCTTATGGGAAGTCTCTCTGCACCACAAAGTTCCCCACTGCACACTGCAAACAGGACCTGACCACCTCTGGCAACTTTAGGAAGCCACGAGAGGCCACACCTCAGGGGCCCGATGAGGCGGGCCTCCCAGTCACACAGTGCGGGACGGGGGACATGGCATGGGGCCAGGGGCCGGGGCAGGGATGCCCCCACACACGGGTGGTCAGGCCCCAGGGCCTTGAATTTCCAGCACTCAAGAATGTGGTACACAGGCCCTTCACCCAGCTTGTGAGGCCACTTTCCTAGGAACAACAGGGAGGAGAGGATGCTGGTTAATTACACTTTTATTGGAAGCTCAAGGCACCAGAAAGAAGGCGAGTGCAGCCTCTCAGACCTCCAAGCCCCAGCAGCTGCCCCAGGGGAGCACCCGCTCGGCGTGACAGGATGCCTGTGGCTGGCGGGGCTTCTCACCCAGCACTACTGACGTTTGTGGTCAGGGCAGAACCGGAAAGACATCTCCATGGACGCGTCACAGCAAGTGCGAGAAACAGGCAGCTGGCTTCTGAACCGCCGGGCCTTCCAGCAAACAGGGCCACGACATGCCCAGGGTGGGCACACCTGCTCCTCTGGCTCAAAGGGGACCAGCTGTCATCCAGAAAGAGCCCGATGTCTCGGCTCTGCTGGTCAGTGCGCGAATGGACCCACCTCTGCCCCGTGACCCACGTGGAGCTCATCCCCTCTGCCCGAGGCCCCTCAGAGGCTTGCACCAAAGGGGGGGCCAGTGGGACGACCGCCCTCTCAAGGATGTACCCCACAAGGCAGGATCCCACGGGCCACAGGCAAGCAGGGGTGACCTGGTCGACCCCAAGTGGGCAGAACCATATGCCCACCTGGCCTGTCCAGGACCTGCGGAGGGATGGAGTGTCTGTCCAGCAGGCAGGCATAGTGGATGGACAGCTCTCTGTCCACCCAATAGAACAGTGGGGCTCTAAGGGACTCCTGCCAAGACAGCTGTGTGGCCTGGGCTTCACGGGGCCAGCTTCAGCCCCCCGGACCAAGCGGCCAGTCGTCCAGCTTGCTGCAGGCTCTGCGGGCCCACCCCACAGGCAACGCCAAGATAAGATGGAGGGGGCCATCAGGCGTGGGTGGGCAGCATCTTGTAGGGGTTCAGGATGCCCTTGGGGTCCAGGAGGGCCTTGAGCTGCCTCATGAGCTGCAGCGCCTCGGGGGGCTTGCTGTAGCCGAGGACGTCCTTCTTCTTGAAGCCCAGGCCGTGCTCAGCGCTGACACTGCCGCGCTGCCCCGCTGTCCACTCATACACATAGGGCTCCAGGGCGCCCAGCAGGGACGCGCTGAAGGTCTCGGCCGTCACGTTGAGGTGCAGGTTCCCATCCCCTGGAAGGGCAGGGATGCGCAGGTCAGCAGGGCCTCCTCTGCCCCTTGAGGCCCTCTACTCCCCAAAGCCCCCACTCCCAAGAGCCCCCAGCCCCACCCTGCAGCCCTTCACACCACTGGCCGCTGACCTGAGGGTGGGCACTCCCCTCCTCCAGAGTTTGCAGCGCCCCTGGCCACACACACGTTTCTCTCTGAGTTCTCCCCAGCCCTCCACCCCACCCGCACAGCACCCCCTCGCTGAGGGTCCCCACCTGAGACAGACAAACATCTGCCCAACCTGCACGAGCCCAGCTGGACCACTGAGGCGGCCACAGACCCAGGTCCCCCAGCACCCAGGAGGCCTCTGACCGGGTGACCTGCAGCCTCTGACCCAGTGACCTTGGACCACTGACCCTATGACCTGAGACTTCTTATGCCCCCTCCTCCATGCACGTCTGTCAAATGTAGGAAGCAAACCAGGGACCTGTCTTCCACCAAACGTGGTTCCCACAACACAGCCGGGGTGAAGGCTCTGAAAACAAGGGAAGCCCTGCAGAGAGAGAAGCTGGGCTCCTCTGATACTCTCTGACACCAGCAGCCCCCTTCAGGGCCTAGGGGAGCCACACGGCCCCGGGGCCCTCCACATGCCTTGCGCACGCAAACTGCCTCCAACTCAGCCTCCAGTAATCCCCACAGATAACAGCCTGAGACACATACACACACACCACACAAAGCCTAATCCCCACAGAGAACAGCCTGAAACACACACACACACACACACGCACATACAAGCCTAATCCCCACAGATAACAGCCTGAGACACACACACAAAGCCTAATCCCCACAGATAACAGCCTGAGAGACACATACACACACACACACACACACACACGCCACACAAAGCCTAATCCCCACAGATAACAGCCTGACACACACACACACACACACGCACATACAAGCCTAATCCCCACAGATAACAGCCTGAGACACACACACACACATACACACACACACACACGCCACACAAAGCCTAAAACAAACATCACAAACACACAGAAAGGAAGCCATGAAGACTGAGACCCACAAGGACCTGCGATGCAGCGACTTCCAGAAAGAGAAGATAGACGGCCCGTGTGCTTAAAGAAATACGAGAGAAGATGTATAAAACATGGACCAGAGAGCGCTTTTAAACATCCAGGTCGATCTAGAAACGAAAAAGGTCACCGAAACGTCAACGAGCAGAGAGAGATGTAGCGGAACGCAAAGCAGACAAGCACACAGAAGCCTGGGGCCACGGATGGGAGAGGGGACGCGCTGTGAGCCCACGGGGGACGCCCCGGGGGACGGGAAGACGGTATCCGCAGGGACAACAGGGGAGCGGTGTCCGAAGGCAGAGCCCATGGACTCCAGCTGACAGACCCTGACCCAGCTAGACAGCGCTGAGAGGAGCCAAGGAACTCCAGGACAAGGGACAGATCTTAGAGCAGATTTCCCTCCGTGGAGCACCGCTAGCCCCCGGCCACCTGCCAACAGCCGTCAGCGACGCCTGCACTCTGCAGAGAAGGGGACTGTCAGACCAGAGTCTCAAAGTTCACTGCGGAGAAACCGCTGAAGAGCAGAGTGCATACACGTTCAGGCTAAGAAAGCCCATGATGTGCTGCCACCTGCCTCCCCACACCACAGGAAGCTCTAAAGGCAGGGCTGGGGCACCAGGTCAGAGACGGACCCGCAGTGTGGGTGAGTCTGGTCAGACACGGGCTCACACGGTGGCAACAGCGCTGCCGCCAGGGCCAGGGAGCGTCACGGCGCCAGGCACACTCCAGACCCAGCAACCAGGAGCGGGCGGCAGCGCCCCAGGGGCAGGCCCCAGGCCCAGGCTCTCAGGGAAGCAGCGCCGTCCTGGCAGGGGGGAACCGAGAGCCGAGCCTACGGAGCTGGCCCAGATGACTGTGGGGACATGGTCAGCCCAGCCCCCAGGGCCAGCCAGCAGGTGGACACCCAGAGCCCAGCTGAGGCCGCAGCTCCGGTCCAAAGGCCTCTTCCGTGGGGCATGCCCGTGTCCTGTGGCCTGGGACTTCAGCTGATCAGGTGAGACCCTCCCACATGGGGAGGGTGGCCTGCTTTACTCAAGGTCTGGGGATAAATGCTAATCTCATCTTAAAGCCGTCTTCACAATATCCAGACTGACATCTGACCAAGCAGCTGGGCACAGAGCCCGGACAAGCTGACACACAGGTCGGCACGCTGTTTGGGAGGAGGGTCATGATACTGATTAATCTCCAACTCTTTCAAGGGAGGGCCACCCTGATAACTCCGCCAGAAGAAATGTCAACAACCTCAGATATACAGATGATACCACCCTGATGGCAGCAAGTGAAGGGGGACTGGAGAGCCTCTCGATGAGGGTCAAAGAGCAGAGTGAAGACGTGGCTTGAAGCTCAGTGAGACCATGGTGTTCGGCCCCATCACTTCATGGCCAATAGAAGGGGAAACAGTGGAAACGGGCAGACTTCATTTTGGGGGGCTCCAAAATCACTGCAGATGGTGATGCAGCCGTAACATTAAAGGATGCTTGCTCCTTGGAAGAAAGTTATGACAAATACAGACAGTGTATTAGAGATCAGAGATCACTTTGCTGACGAACGTCCCTACAGTCGAAGCTCTGGTTTTTCCAGTTGTCATGTACACATGGCATAGCTGGACCATAAAGAAAGCTGAGCGCTGAAGAGCTGACGCTTTCAGACTGCTGCTGGAGAAGACGCTTGAGAGTCCCTGGGACTGCAAGGAGATCCAAGCAGCCCATCCTAAAGGAGATCAGTCCTGAGTGTTCATGGGAAGGACTGATGCTCAAGCTGAAACTCCAACACTCTGACTACCTGATGAGAAGAGCTGACTCACTGGAAAAGACGACGATGCTGGAAACACTGAAGGCAGGAGAGGGGGCGACAGAGGACGAGGTGGTCAGACAGCGCCGCCAGCTCGGAGGCCGTGGGTCTGCGCCGGGCTCCAGCTCCCCGCGGCCAGGGGCTCAGCCTGGAGGGGTGAGCAGTGTTAGCCGGAAACAGGACAGTCTCCCAGTTTTCTCGGACTGCCTGTTTATTCCAAGTTTAAAATTCTCTTTTATGCTTTTACAAAAACATTAGGTCAGAGGTTTGACATTTTCAGATTCCCCTCACCCAGATTTATTCTCTCCACAAATGACTGTTGCACTTCGAACAGAGTTCCTGCTTCAGCGATTCTCTCAGAATCAGCTTTGCCATCTATTATCTACTTCCTCTTATGTGTCCTATAGTTAACTTGTGATTACACTGTAACTCACGCTACATTCCTCAGTTTATTTCTTATCTTTCTAAATCCCCTTTGTCCCTAACATCCTGAGCTCACTCTCTCTTAGAAAGGCTTCCACCTACAGCGTCTCTAAAATGCCTAACCTCTATACGCTACAGTCCAATATACTAACATTACATTCCTTAAATCTTTAGCTTCTAACTATTTTAATTATTTCTAACCCCTAAATACAGCAAACTCCTTTGCCACAAACATTTACCTCACAAACCGTCCTCAGAGAGCAGTCCCTCCCATGGCCTCAGGCTGTGGCCTATGTGCTCATCCTGGAACACTCTTTCGTAAAAGTCCTTGAACAAACGTCAATGACTAACTTTATGAATCATTTTCTGAGCACAGCTGCAGAAGGCTTTGTGCCTTCTCATACTCCTCTCAAGAACAATAAGCACCTTCATATTCCTTTTCAGTCAGCTCAGCCGAGGAGAGGAAAAGACAAGGAAGAATCACAAGGCCCAACTCCTTCAGCCCGGGTCCATGCCTGCAGGACAAAGAGAGGAGGTTGGGGCCATGCCTCCATTTTGTCAGTAATGCCTAACGCGGCTCCCGACAAATCTGAGTAAACTCCAGAAAAGAGTGGAGGACAGAGAAGTCTGGCATGTTACAGTCCAGGGGGTCACAAAGAGTCGGACACAACTAAGCAATTTAACAGCACTCCCACCGCCCTGAAAAGATGCAATTCCAGGGACACTGCTGAAAGGACAGATGGGCACAGTTTCTTATTAGTAAATGGAAACAAACTCTACAAGATAAAGCACCAACCAAAAGAAGGTGATTCAGTTCAGCTCAGTTCAGTCGCTCAGTCGTGCCTCTTTGCGACCCCATGGACTGCAGCACTCCAGGCCTCCTTGTCCTTCACCAACTCCCGGAGTGCACTCAGACTCACATCCATCAAGTCCATGATGCCATCCAGCCATCTCATCCTCTGTCGTCCCCTTCTCCTCCTGCCCCCAATCCCTCCCAGCATCAGGATATTTTCCAATGAGTCAACTCTTCGCACGAGGTGGCCAAAGTACTGGAGTTTAGCATCATTCCTTCCAAAGAAATCCCAGGGTTGATCTCCTTCAGAATGGACTGGTTGGATCTCCTTGCAGTCCAAGGGACTCTCAAGAGT
>SJYF01001681.1:244494-254525 GCA_006410515.1 Procapra przewalskii
AAGCAGGGAATCGGCTCCTGCAGGCTCCAGCCTTCCAAAAGGATCTCACAAGTCAGTGTGTGAAACAGTGCCTTCCCATCAGTACAGAGGGAAAACCCTCCCTCCCCTACCCCCAGGTAAAGCTACAGGCGTGTTCAGATATTCATCTGCTAAAGAGACGGCACGTCACATGAGGGACGCAGCAAAGGGAAAGCTAAGAGGCAGCGGCCAACCGGGCGACATGGACACACCAACTGGGTAAACAGAAGGGACCCAGGTCCCCGAGGGACCAACTGCTCTCCCCTTCCTCGGGCACTGTGCCCTGGTCAGCTGCACCCTAGCCCCCCAACGTGGCCCGCACCCACGGGGCCGCGCCGACTCCGCGGGACCCGCACACAGCCATACCCATGGTCCATCTACCGCACCCCGCCACACAGGCTGTAGAGCCCAGCCCCTGGACTCCAACCAGCCAGCCTCTCCCAGGCCCCGCGACCAACTGGGGGGACGGCAGCAGGAGAGCCTTGCCACAGGCGGCAGACGGGCGCTCTGGCTTCCCCCCCTCGCCACCTTCCCACCAGCCCCCACCAGGCTCCATCCACCTGCACCGCACGAGGGCGATCCTTCAGGGAAGCGCAGGCGCTGCCCTCTCCACGACCTGCGTGCGCCTGCAAGGTCAGAAGAGGAGCAAACCGTGTGCCCTAAGGGACCAAGAACACAGGCGTGGGCACCAGGAGGGCCTCCTGCTGGGCCAGTGGCCAAGAAGCCACCTGCAACGTGGCAGACACAGGCCTGAGCCCTGGTCGGCAGGTTCTTGCCTGGGAAGCCCCATGGACAGAGAAGCCTGGCGGGCAGAGTCCGTGGGCTTCAGAGTCAGACACGACTGAAGAGGCTAAACGCCACCGACCAGGAGGGGCGTGCACAAAAGCATCGAGTGCTCAAAGGACCAGGGGCTCAGACGAGCAAAGAACGGCTTCAAACGCGCTATGGAAGAAGCGGGGCTAAGGCATTCACGCATGGAGACATTTCAAAACAGAACTGAAACCTGTGAATTTTTAAAAGGACGTCAAATGATGCTCTAGAACAAAAATCACAATATGTGAAATTAACAGCTGACCTTTGAACAACATGGGTTTGAACTGTCTGATTCCACCTACATGTAGATTTTTTTCAGTAAATACGTGCTACAGTATTATGTGACCCTTGGATGTGGAACCTCAGATTCAGAAGGATATCAGGTCAGCATACCTGCACACGTGAGGGGGGCCACAGCACACCTGCACAGGTCAGGGGGAGGGGCCGTGGTACACCCGCACAGGTCGGGGGGAGGGGCCACGGCACACCTGCACAGGTGAGCATGTCTGCAGCCTCAGCAGTGACTAGTGGTGTCATCCTGAGCAAACACAAACGTTCTCTGGGGAAAAAGAAAAAAAGCACCTCTCACCCTCCTTTATGCTTCTTCTTCTTTGGGGTGTCATCTTCTGAGGTCCTCCTGCCGCGACCCCTGGAGCCCCTCTTTTCTTTCTGACCTCGACCTTCTGAAACAAGACCCCAACTTTGTTCACAGAATTCCTGACGCAGGACAAGGTTTACCCAAATATGGTATTTACCGTGATATTCCTAACACATTTACCAGACAAAATTCTTCAAAACTCCATGGTTAATAGTAACAAAATGAAGAAAAATTAGGACTTGCTTTTTAGCCCCCGTCCTCCAGCGCTCTCGAAGTCACTGCCCTCCAGCTTGTCCTTCAGGTCCGCCTCAAAGCGAGCCAGGTCCGCGTCCAGCCTCCGGATGTGCTTGTCCACCTGCACAGAAGGACGCTCACACAATCCACGGGGCTCTCGGGGTAAAACGCCCCGGGAATCGCAAACGCTCCCGGCGCCAGCCAGTCAGTGCCGTCTGCCCAGGCTGAGTCCTGAATCAACGATGCTCTGCTAGAGCAGGGCCCACTGCTTCCCAGTTGACGCAAAGGTCTTTTTCCCCACATGTGACCC
Source organism: Procapra przewalskii (assembly GCA_006410515.1). Classification (NCBI taxonomy): domain Eukaryota; kingdom Metazoa; phylum Chordata; class Mammalia; order Artiodactyla; family Bovidae; genus Procapra; species Procapra przewalskii. Next base: position 246,468 of record SJYF01001681.1, read on the forward strand.
ATCAACAGAATAAAGCCTGCTGCTGCGGCGGCCACTGCTAATCACTTCAGTCGTGTCCGACTCTGTGCGGCCTCGTGGACTGCAGCCCACCAGGCTCCTCCATCCATGGGATTTTCCAGGCAAGAGTATTGAAGTGGGTGCCATTGCCTCCTCTGAGAATAAAGCCTACCGGGGAGAAAACCTTGAAGGGATGAGAAACAGCTGTGAGGTGTGGAGTAAGGGCTGAGGACACTAGATACCAAATCTTAATGTAAGATGTGAAGAGCGCACAGGTCGTTAAGTAGAAAATGACTTAAATTTTAGGTTCTGGATGGATTTGGAAGGAAGGAGAAAGAGGTGGGACATCACCCGTGACCACACAGGATAACATGGGAGGGGCCGCTCCTGCTGAGCAGCTGCAGGGACATCACGGGAAAAGCGCCTGCTGGTGGTGACAGGCACCCAAGGCCCCTGCGGCAGCCTCCCAAGCAGGAGCCACGCGGCCCCCCCGGGAGTGAACCCGACTCCGCAGCTTCGTTACACATCAGAGAGAAAATGGGAGTGCCTTAAAGATGCTGACCGCACCTAACTCTCAGGAAGACAGGCTGCTGACTCAAAGGGCTTACTGCTTCAGAGCATCAAAACCCCAAACATAAGCATTAAGCTCTCCTCTGAGCGGCTTCTTTCTCAAACACAGCCGAGGTTGGGCTTTAATAAACCATTGCTGTCTTCCTGCGGGAGGCGAGGATGCGGCACCTCAGACAGAGCCCCACGTGTGCCACTTCCTGAGCCTCAAGCAAGGCAGACCTGAGAGGGAGGCGGCCAGAACAAGCTCTAGGGCCTCACCTAAAGCTGGTAGAAACAAATATATCCATGCACACACACATGCGCCTGAACGAGCTGAAGGGCACGGGCCGCGAGGCTGCACTAAGCTCCCAGGAGGAGGGCCCTCCAGGCGCTCCTCGGCGGGCCGCGCCGCGCCGCCCGGCCTGGCCTCCGCACCCGCGCCCGGGCGCCACTCACCATCTCGTAGGTCTGCATGGCCAGCTGCACCTTGTCGTCGCTGTACTCCCTGCACTTGCTGTAGGCGCTCTGGATCTTCTGCAGACGCTCCACCCGCTGGTCCGAGGACAGCGTCTTCACGGTGGAGATGTACTCCGCGGCCAGGATGTCAATCTCAGCTTTCTTATCTGAGAGAGAAATGGTTGAAGAGCTATTTCCCGTGTGCGATCCAGGACAAGCTCACCACACTGGCAACCAATGAAGCCTGCCGATGACAAGTTCCCGCAAAGAAGTGGTTGGCTCGAACTGGCCGCCTGTGGTGACAAGGGAACAGCCTTCCCAGACACGGGGATCGGGGCCACAGGCAGACACCCCAACCGGGGCAGTGTGCCCAGGACAACCCAGCGTCTGATGCTCCCCAGCCAGGGTGCTCTGTGCCTCTCTGGGCTCTCAAGAGTCCCCGCTTCAATGAACAACGAGCTCACCCCACCTATGACCAGCATGCTGCTCTCAGGGGCATACCCTAAAGATTTAGAGGCCAGGATACGCATGGGGAAACAGGCATAGCTACAGATGACAGGAAACAATTCAAACACCCAATCTAGGGTCAAACAAATACGCTGCGGTCCATTCACGGAACAGAGTGCTGCTGCTGCTAAGGCGCTTCAGTCGTATCCAACTCTGTGCAACCCCACAGACGGCAGCCCACTAGGCTCCCTCATCCCTGGGATTCTCCAGGCAAGGACACTGCAGTGGATTGCCATTTCCTTTTCCAACGCATGAAAGGGAAAAGTGAAAGGGAAGTTGCTCAGCGTGCCCGACAGCGCTAGCCAGCAGTAAGACACGACACCACCTGCCAACCCCACTGACGCAAGGAAAACACACACCACGTGATGATTCCATTGTCGTTAAGGGTGGAAACAGACGCAGGCGTCAATGGTTCAGTTCAGACAGATGAAAAGGCCATCCTTGCAGGTGCTGGCTCAGGCTGCGCTCCTCAAGGGAAGGGGGCCTGTTCAGGAGGCGCACAGGCCCTGGGCACCAGGGCCCTATTTCTCCATTTGGGGAAAGGGTCTCTGGGTATTATTTGCTAATTAATTTATAAATGTTTAAACCACTTCAGTATTCTTGCCTTGAGAACCCCATGAACAGTATGAAAAGGCAAAAAGATAGGACACTGAAAGATGAACTCCCCAGATCAGTAGGTGCCAAATATGCTACTGGAGATCAGCGGAAAAATAACTCAGGAAAGAATGAAAAATTGGAGCCATAACAAAAACAATACCCAGCTGTGGATGTGATTGGTGATAGAAGCAAGGTCCGATGCTGTCAAGAGCAATATTGCATAGGAACCTGGAATGTCAGGTCCATGAATCAAGGAAAATTGGAACTGGTCAAACAAGAGATGGCAAGATGAACGTCGACATTCTAGGCATCAGCAAACTAAACGGACTGGAATGGGTGAATTCAGATGACCATTGTATCTACTACTGCGGGCAGGAATCCCTCAGAAGAAATGGAGTAGCCATCATGGTCAACAAGAGAGTCCAAGATGCAGTTCTTGGATGCAGTCTCAAAAACGACAGAATGATCTCTGCTTGTCTCCAAGGCAAACCATTCAATATCACAGTTATCCAAGTCTATGCCCCAACCAGTAACACTGAAGAAGCTGAAGTTGAACGGTTCTATGAAGACCTACAAGACCTTCTAGAACTAACACCCAAAAAACATGTCCTTTTCATTATAGGGGACTGGAATGCTAAAGTAGGAAGTCAAGAAACACCTGGAGTAATAGGCAAATTTGGCCTTGGAGCACAGAACGAAGCAGGGCAAAGGCTAAGAGAGTTTTGCCAAGAGAACGCACTGGTCACAGCAAACAACCTCTTCCAACAACACAAGAGAAGACTCTACACATGGACCTCACCAGATGGTCAACACCGAAATCAGACTGATTATATTCTTTGCAGCCAAAAATGGAGAAGCTCTGTATAGTCATCAAAAACAAGACCAGGAGCTGACTATAGCTCAAGTTATGAACTCCTTATTGCCAAATTCAGACTGAAATTGAAGAAAGTGGGGAAAACCACTAGACCATTCAGGTATGACCTAAATCAAATCCCTTATGATTATACAGTGGAAGTGAGAAATCAATTTAAGGGCCTAGATCTGATAGACAGAGTGCCTGATGAACTATGGATGGAGGTTCGTGACATTGTACATGAGACAGGGATCAAGATCATCCCCCTGGAAAAGAAATGCAAAAAAGCAAAACGACTGTCTGAGAAGACCTTACAAATAGCTGTGAAAAGAAGAGAAGTGAAAAATAAAGGAGAAAAGGAAAGATATACCCATTTGAATGCAGAGTTCCTTTGAAAAGCAAAGAGAGATAAGAAAGCCTTCCTCAGTGATCAGCGCAAAGAAATAGAGGAAAACAACAGAATGGGAAAGACTAGAGATCTCTTCAAGAAAATAAGAGATACCAAGGGAACATTTCATGCAAAGATGGGCTCAATAAAGGACAGAAATGGTATGGACCTAACAGAGGCAGAAGATATTAAGAAGAGGTGGCAAGAATACACAGAAGAACTGTACAAAAAAGATCTTCAGAACCCAGATAACCACAATGGTGTGATCACTAATCTAGAGCCAGACATCCTGGAATTTGAAGTCAACTGGGCCTTAGGAAGCATCACTATGAACAAAGCCAAAGCTAGTGGAGGTGATGGCATTCCAGTTGAGCTGTTTCAAATCCTAAAAGATGATGCTGTGAAAGTGCTGCACTCAATATGCCAACAAATTTAGAAAACTCAGCAGTGGCCTAAGGGCTGGAAAAGGTCAGCTTTCATTTCAATCCCAAAGAAAGGCAATGCCAAAGATTGCTCAAACTACCGCACAATTGCACTCATCTCACATGCTAGGAAAGTAATGCTCAAAATTCTCCAAGCCAGGCTTCAGCAATATGTGAACTGTGAACTTCCAGATGTTCAAGCTGGTTTTAGAAAAGGCAGAGGAACCAGAGATCAAATTGCCAACATCTGCTGGATCATGACTATGCCAAGGCCTTTGACTGTGTGGATCACAATAAACTGTGGAAAATTCTGAAAGAGATGGGCAAACCAGACCACCTGACCGGCCTCTTGAGAAATCTGTATGCAGGTCAGGAAGAAAGTTAGAACTGGACATGGAACAACAGACTGGTTCCAAATAGAAAAAGGAGTACGTCAAGGCTGTATATTGTCACCCTACTTATTTAAGTTATATGCAGAGTACATTATGAGAAACACTGGGCTGGATGAAGCACAAGCTGGAATCAAGATTGCCAGGAGTAATATCAATTACCTCAGATATGCAAGTGACACCACCCTTATGGCAGAAAGTGAAGAGGAGCTAAAAAGCCTCTTGATGAAAGTGAAAGAGGAGAGTGAAAAGGTTGGCTTAAAGCTCAACATTCAGAAAACTAAGATCATGGCATCTGATCCCATCACTTCATAGCAAATAGATGGAGAAACCGTGGCAGACTTTATTTTTGGGGGGCTCCAAAATCATTGTGGATGGTGACTTCAGCCATGAAATTAAAAGACGCTTACGCCTTGAAAGGGAAGTTATGACCAACCTAGACAGCATATTAAAGAGCAGAGACATTACTTCGCCAACAAAGGTTCATCTTGTCAAGGCTATGGTTTTTCCACTGGTCGTGTACAGATGTGACAGTTGGACTACAAAGAAAGCTGAGCACAGAAGAACTGATGCTTCTGAACTGTGGTGTTGGAGAGGACTCTTGAGAGTCCCTGGGACTGCAAGGAGATATAACCAGTCAATCCTAAAGGAGATCAGTCCTGAGTGTTCATTGGAAGGACTGATGTTGAAGCTGAAACTCCAACACTTTGGCCACCTGATGCAAAGAGCTGATTCACTGGAAAAGACCCTGATGCTGGGAAAGATTGAAGGCAGAAGGAGAAGGGGACGACGGAGTTTAAGATGGTTGGATGGCATCACCGACTCGATGTGCGTTGAGTTTGAGTAAACTCCGGCAGTTGGTGATGGACAGGGAGGCCTAGCGTGCTGCAGTCCACGGGGTTGCAAAGAGTCTGACACGACTGAGTGACCGAGCTGCACTGAACACATATTTCTGAATATAAGTGGTCTATCTGACAATAAAAGAAGTCTCTGTATTCACTAGTCAGAAAGCTGTACCTCAGTCCAAAACCACAGTTATTCCAGTCTCACAAAATATGTGCCTAACCAACGTGTGAAAAAAGTGTCCACGCCTAAGCACATTATCATCAAACATAAAGCCTCACAGATAAAGTGGAAAGCCTAAATGCTTCCAAATAGGAAAGTGGAAATAAAGATCCCATTTTCAAAGGACCAGAAATCCAAACGATAGCGGCCTTCGCAGTAGCAACACCCGCCGCGCTCTGGGGGAGACGCCCGTCAACGTGGGATTCTACACCCAGCCAGCCACTCACTGCTGCGGTGTCAGGCACGCAGCATTTTCCACCGTCCTCTCTACCCTTTAAGGCTCCCCTGAAAGAAAGGGGCAAAGCAAGATGTGGCACGCTTAACAGTCTAGCAAACAGGGCCCTGCACGGAGGAGCAGCCGAGGGAGGGAGAGGAAGGCCTGGGGCCAGGTGTGCAAGTAGACCAGCCGGCAAGCTCCAGCGGCCCCCGGGGAGGGCGCACGGTGGGTTGGCAGGTGCCTGGCACCGCGCACCAGGGAACGTGGAAGACAAACCGACCAGCAGAGCAGTGAGGGACGCCAAGAGGAAGTCAGGCCAGGCAGGGCACGTGAGCACAGCAGATGGTCAGCTACCAACACAGGGGCCCTGACGGACACGGCGTGAGGACAATGTGACCTCTGTCCCACGACACCCAGGAGATGGCAGGAAGGAGCTGTGTGCACATGAGCTGGCTGGGCGCAACCAGAGACATCAATCCTCACTTTCTGTAATAACCAAACAGCTAAAGTCTAAAACCGAAAGGAAATAAAGTAAGAAATGCAGCAAAAACGAGCTGCTTAGAAATAGGAGTTACATACCGAAAGGTCCAAAAGCACTGTATAAACTACACACACAGAGTGCGAAAAGAGAAAATCTTTTAAAGAGAAGGTAACAGAGACTTTAGCTGCAAGGAGGGGATGAGGGCTGTAAAGACAAAACGTAGGAGCACCAGGGACGCAGTCTGATGGCACAGACTTGGCACTCTCTCCGAGACACCACCCCGTGCCCGCAGCACCTCTGCCCCAGCGTCCTGCCTTGGGGAGCTGCTCTCCCCACCCTGGCTGCAGTGAAAGGCCTGCACCCACCTTCTGTCCTCTGGTCCAGCTCTCGCATCAGCTGGAAGTTCCTCTGAAGCTCACAGGGAAGGTTCTCGATACCTGAGACAGAGACACAGCAGGACAAAAACTTACCTTCTCAGCCTCACACCTCAAGGCCACAAGGGGTAAGCCCACTCCAGCTTCTGTTTGCTAGGGTTTGGAAACAAGAAAAATCGGGTTATCTTTTCCCAGGGACGTGCTCTAAGCACCAAACACACCCTGGTACAGGTTGACGTGCTTGAGCACTTGTCAGAAACTCAAGAAGTTAGATTCAAACAGAGGACAGAGGGTGCCCATGCGACACTCCCACCCCAGACAACTCCTCCCTTGCAGACACCCGGTCACAGCGAACAAACCCAAACCCCAGGGTCCTCCTCCAACTTTACTCTGAACTTGGGGCATCGGGAAGTGCCAACCGGGGCTGTGTGGGGGCATGTGATGCCAAGATGGAGCTGCCCAACACAGAGGCGCTGGGGCTGCTGGGCACCTGAACTGGGGCCAGCACCACAGACGGACTGAGTTTCCCACTTTATGAGAGTTCACTTAAAATCAGACAGACCAGGAGGGACAGCACAGTGAGCACGTGTACCACACTGGCCTCCTGTCCCAGGTCCCAGGTCCCAGCCTGTGCCAGGCTCCTGGTCCGGGCCAAGCCCGCCCCGGCCTGCAGCCAGGATGGGCCCCTCTCGTCAAACAAAGCTGCTGCTTAAGCTGCATGGCTCCCTGGCTCAGCAGACAGCGAGCAGAGCCCTCAGAGCCTCTCTGTGGGACCCCCCCGGGGTTCCTACAGCAGCAGTACCCCTGCACTCTCAGACGCGCTAGGCTCCTTCATGACCTTTAAACTCCTGTCCACCTACCCCAACTGACAGCATGTCCCAGGAAAATTCCTGGTGCACAGCAGGTGCTTAGGGAGTGAGCAGGGGCTTCTGTCCCCAGGCCTTCACACGGGTGCCCCACAAACGCCAGGAATCATACTCCTCGGACTCTCCTTGTGGGCCCCACCAGGCAAGCACCAGGAAAGAGGAGGGCAAGCTGCAGTGCCCTCCCCCCCACCACAGGCACCTGGGTGCTCTCCCACCCAGGACCTGTGCTCAGGCTGGGCCAGGACTGGGTGATTCCCTGCGGATCACCACAGTCTCTCAACAATCTCAGGTGGGGGCCTGGGGGCTGTGACCCCCAGTACAGCACAGTGCTCTACAGCCATGGGGCCCGACGCCCACTAGCCCCACCCTCCCCAGGCCACGCCCCAGCAGAGGCCAGCCTGGAGTCAGAACGGAGGACTCCAAAGCGGGCTCGCCGCTCTCCAGCAGGAGACCTCAACAAGCTACCTGGCTTCTGCAGGCAGCATCACCCGCTCTGTAAAATGTGGAGGAAAAAAGCCACCTGCTCAGGAGTTCTCCACAGAGGGCAACATGTGCAACGCGTCGGGACATCTGGCCACGACGATGACCCCTGCCTTGAACACCCTAACCCAGGCCAGTAAGTAGCGCCCCCAGCCCCTGGGCACGGACCAGTACCCTCAGCGACCCTTCGCGCCTGCATGCCTTGCAGATGCACGAACTGAGGCCTGGAACCGAGGCACAACCTAAGTCACATCGCAAGCAGGCACAGAACCCCCAACTCCGAGGCCCTGGGCCCCCCAAACCCGACCGAGTCCCAGGCGATTGGGACTCAAACATCTTGGTGGGCCAGTCCCGCCCCCAAGGCGGGGCGGGGCTCGGAGGGGCGAGGCCTGGCCAGAGGGGGCGGGTCCGACAGGG
>SJYF01001681.1:255663-274587 GCA_006410515.1 Procapra przewalskii
TGGGAGGGCTGGGCGGCCCTGGCGGGCGGGCGGGCCTGGCGCTCGGCCGCGGGGCCCGGGAGCGCGCCTAGCGCCTGGAGGGGCGGCTTCCGGGGCGGGCCCGGCGTTCTAAACCCCAGGCGGACATGTAAAAGAGGGAACGCGTTCACTGTTGTGCCAGCTTCACCTGCATTATACAAACTCAGGGTGTACGGAGATGTACAGCTTCCACACTCCCGGAGGCGCGGGCCTGCGATCGTCTTGCACACTCTTCGATCCAAATGATACCAATGTCTGTGCAACCATCCCCGCTCCATTTAATGCTTGGTGTGAAAATTCACACGCGCGCTCCCGTGCGCTGTTGCACACCACCCCTATTTTATTGTTTCGAGTAGATAAGTGTTCTTATTAATAGAGTTTATTTTTAGAGCGGTTTTTGGCTCTCAGAAAAATTGACAAGAAAATACCAGAGTTCTTATATACCCCTTCCACGCATACAGTTTTCCTTATGAACATTTTCCATGGCTGAGGCACATTTATTACAATTGATGAAACAGTATTGATATAGGATTATTAAGGTTTCCCTGCTATCTCTGGTAAAGAACCCACCTGCCAATGCAGAAGACTCCGCTTCGATCCCTGGGTCGAGAAGATCCCCTGGAGAAGGAAACGGCAACTCACTCCAGTATTCTGGCCATGGGACGTCCCATGGACAGAGGAGCCCGGCGGGTTACACTTCATAGGGTCACAAAGGAATCAGACGCAACTTAGCGACTAAACAACAAAAGGAAGGCCACGGTTTACATTAGGGTTCATTCCGTGTTGCGCATTTATGTTGAGTGGCACCCATTACAGTATCAAATGTAATAGTTGCTCTGCCCTAAAAATCAGCTGGTTCTCCCTTCTCCCTACTGGGGAACCCCTGGCAAACGCTAATCCTTTCACTGTCTCTAGTTCTGCCTTTCTCAGAATGTCATATAGTTGAAATCACAGAATGTGTAGCCCTTTCAGATTAGCTTCTTTCACCTAGTAACATGCATTTTAAATTTCTTCCATTCCTTTCCATGGCCCGAGAGGTGCTTTTTTAAAAAAAGCATCTCTTCATTTGACTGCGCCAAGTATCGCAGCACTCGGAGCCTTCACCGCATCACGTGGGAGCTTTCCTTGTGGTGCAGACTCCAGCTGTGTCTCTTGGGCTCAGTAGTTGCAGGAAGCAGACTTTGTTGTTCCACAGCAGGTGGGATCCTAGTTCTCTGACCAGGGGTTGAACCCAGATCCCTTGTATTGCAAGGCAGATTGTCAACCATTGGGCCAAAAGGGAAGTTGTGCTGGTGTTTGCTTAACACTGATAAGCATCTCATTGTCTGTGCCACAGATCATCCTTCCCCTATTGCTTGTGCCCAGGGTCTGATGAGGAATGACGCTCCTGTCACCATACATGTTCAGGTTTTGGGTGCACACACTTCAATTCCTTTGGATAAATACCAAGAACTGTACTTGCTGGATCAGACTGTGAGGTTTAGCCTCGTAAGAAACCGCTGGAGGGTCTTCCAGAATGAGCTGAGCCACTCTGTGTTTCTGCCAGCAATGCCTGCGAGTGCCTGTGGCTGCGAACCTTCGCCCGCATTTGGTGGTGGTAAGTGCTCTGGTGTGGGGCCATGCGAAAAGACGTGTAGCGGTGTCTCCTGTTTCCAAGCCTGGAAAGCCTGGCATGCTGCAGTCCGTGGAGTCACAGAGAGCTGGACATGATTTAGTGACTAAACAATGACACGCGGTGTTGGGAACCTTTTCACGTGCATGTTGCTGCCTGTATGTCTCTGGTGAGGAGTCTGTTCAGATTTTCTGCCCAGTTTTTAAAATTGAGCTGTTGGGTCTCTTAACTGGTGAGTCATACTATCCACTTTTCTACCATTTACATTTTTAACTTAATATTCTTCCCAAATTCTGGCCAGTTCCGTTCAGTTCACTCCATCATGTCTGACTTTGCGACCCCATGAACTGCAGCACGCCAGGCCTCCCTGTCCATCACCAACTCCCGGAGTCCACCCAAACTCGTCCATTGAGTTGGCAGTGCCATCCAGCCATCTCATGTTTCGCTCAGTTTTATGCCATCCTGGTTACTGGATGTGTTTCACTGGGTTACTGAACTATACTTTAACAGGCTCCTTACAGAGGAGCAATATTTTGATGGTTTCCAGTTGCTCATTACCATAAACGTTAGGGTGAATATTTGTTCGTACAGTTGTTTGGATCTGTCTGTTCTAGCTATCTACTGCTACCTGATATACCTGTAAACTTAGTCGCCTAAAAGAAACATTTTATTGAAGCTCACACTTTTATGAGTCAGGCATCCCAGCAAGGCTCAGTTGGGTTATTGTTTTGTTCTGTGCAATACGATAAAGATCTCCAGAGCAGCTAGAAGGTGGCATTCAACTGGTACCAGCACCAGAGCACCTAGAGTGCGGCCTCTCCAGCCCAGAGCTTCTAGAGAGTTCAGAGAGGCCCCGGTGGAAGCTGCCAGACTCTTTGACCTCACCTGGGTCATCCCAAGACGACACCTCACCACATTCTGTTGGTCAAGTGAGTCCCTGGGGCCAACCCAGACTCCAGGGGAGGGGAAGCTAGACCCATACTTCTCAATGGGGGGAGTAGCACTGTTGTGGCCATATTAATCAGCACATCGTCTTATTAGTTCTTTAAGATTAAGCTCAGAGATTGTATTGCTGGCTCAGAGGACATGTTGTAAGTGCTGGTATTTCTAAATGCACTGGCCGAGGGGACAGTTAAACTGACACTCAACTGAGTGTGTTTCTACTACAGTGAGCCCTAAATTTCATCAGGCTTTATTATCTTTGCTTAACATGATATGGGGGGAAAAAAAAGAACCTCAGTGTTTGTGTCTCTTTGATTTTAAGTGTGGCTAAGCAGATTTTCACAATTTGTTGGCTGTTTGTAGTTATTCTATCATGGTATGTTCTTCACCATCATCTGTGAAGAAACAAAGGATAGTGGCCTTCACACATCAAAGACACAAACAATCTGTCTTCTTTCATTCACATAAGAAGACTCGATGAATTCTCTTACAAAGACCATTTTGCTGTTTAGTTGCTAAGTCATGTCCAACTCCTTTGCGATCGGACGGACTATAGCCCGCCAGGCTCCTATGCCCATGAGATTTCCCAGGCAACTGGAGTGGGCTGCCATTTCGTTCTCCAGGGGATCCTCCCAACCCAGGAATTTAAATCCACATCTTCTGCACTGGCAGGCAGATTCTTTACCAGTAAGTCACCAGGGAAGCCCAAAGACCATTTTAGAAACTGCAAAGATGAGCGATGATTCTCACTATTGTCGACTGAAGAAAAAAACTGCACAACCTAAACATTGAGAATGAAGTTTTACCTGGAGGACTGAGAGACTGCTTCGAGGAGGCAAGGAAGGAACCAGGATATATGAGAGCTTTTGAGCAAAAACCACATAGTCGAAACATCAAAAGAGTACTATTGATTACCCAGACATCTCAAGTGAGTCAATTTAACGCTCTTCTGTGTATGGGAAGATGCAAGCGTGGGCTCCTTGGACTCACTCCTCTGGTGTGCGCCGTAATTCTCTGGGGCCAGGATCCTGCTTCTTAGGGGCAGCTGCAGCTGCTGCCGGCTTGACGGTTGCCACTTCCTTTGTTGACTGATACAGCAGGCAGCATTTTTCATCCCTGCCTTTTATTTCTGTGAGCTCTGATAAATCTTTGATAACAGATTTCACCCTTAGGACTACTGACATTCAGCCCAGTAGGCCTGTGCTCGTCGAGGGCTAGCAGCACGCCGGACCTCTCGCACTCGATGCTGCCAGACCTGCACCCCAAGTCGTGATGGTCAGAATGTCCCCCAGCTGAGAGCCGGTGCTTGAGGGTAAGGCTAAGCTACTCTAACAGAGAAATCCACTCAAACTCAGTAGCGCAGGAAAGATGGAACTTTACTTCTTCTGGAACAGTCCAGGAGGCGGGTAGCCATGTTCCATGGCGTCACTCGGGGACCTGGACTCCTCCCAGTGTGGCATCTGCCCCCAAAGGGCCTTGCCATTGTCTCCGCAGTCAACGCTGGAAACGCGAAGACAGGGCTGGGGGCAGAGGCAGAGGCGCAGTCTGCCATATGAAGGAGACACACCACAGCTGCTCGCGCTCCCGGGCAGGATAGTCAGAGGGCCACGTCTACTCGCAGGCAGGGCTGGGAGGTGGTGTCCCACAGGGCAATGGTGTGCCCAGTGCATCTTGTTCTTCTGCAAGTGCACGAGTGCTGCAGACTGAATATCCCCCCTCAGAATTCACAGGCTGAATCCCTGAACCCGCAGTGCGACTGTGCTTGAGAGATACCTGAGGAAGAGAAACCAGACCTCTCCACATTTGTGCAGCAGGAAGGCTGTGTGTGGACCCAGTGAGAAGGTGGTTATCCGCATGCAACCCAGAGACAGCCCTCCTGGCACCTTGAACTTGGACCTCCAGAACTGTGAGGAAAGTGTGCTGTTTAAGCTGCCCAGTTTGTGGCATTTTGTTCTTGCAACCCAGCTGAGACAGGGAGAGGTTTTGGTGGATAGTGAAGACTGGCCGATCCCTGGGATGGAAGGTGCGCCACTAAGCAACAGGCGCGGTCAGGGCTACAGGGCCTCCACTTAATGGAGAGTCTCAAGCCCAGAAAAGCAGAGAGAACCCGACGGGCTCCATGTGCCCACGGGCCGGTTTCAGCAATCACCAGCTTCCCTTCAGCTGCCTCCAGGCACGTGCAGGCCCAGCACCCTAGCCAGGGTCTCCTGCGTAAAGCAGAGGCGCCTGCCGCCTGCCAGGCCTCCCTGGCGGACTCGCACTGCTCAGGGCGGACTGTGCTGAGAATCTGCCACGAGACGCAACTGTGTGCGCAGCAGGGCACAGAGGAACCGGACACACAGACGCCTAGGCTCTCCCACTCCTGTGTCAGGGTGTGAGGTCAGGGCCGGATGCGCAGAGGTGCCCCAGCCCCCGTGGCTGAGGGACACGCTCAGAGAACACGTGAGTTGCTGACCCAGCGTCTGGGATCACTAGCAGCAGAAACAGCTCTTGGCCTAACTCTGGACTCTGTGTTAGGAGAGTTAACTATATATCCCGATGACTTAAGCCCGTGAGCTGGCATTCCGGCTGTTGGTGGTGCTTAGTCGCTGAGTGCTGCTTCTTTTAGCTAAGTAAGAAATTTCACTGAATGTTTGCTAGTATTTCCTGCTATTAAAAGGGCATCCACGGCTCCCCAGCATGCAGGGGCAGACCAGCCAGGCTGCCCCCATTCCCATGGGTGACCAGGAAGGCTGAGCTCTCACAAGCTGAGGTACTGCCTGTGTTCCTGCCTGTCAGCCTGGTGAGCTCATCCTGCTGCTGTGGTATAAGGCTGTCCAACCTCAGGAGGGTCTCTACTGTAAGCCCATCATCCTTTTGAAGGGAAGATGTTAAGTTTCAGAAAAAGTTAATCTAAGGCAATATTGTGGTATCAGCGACCTTTTGTAGATTGTACCGCAGTAACAAAAGACCCCAAAGTCGCCGTGGACTTGGCTCAAAATTGTTTATTTCTAGCTGGTGCTCCCTGTCAGGGGCACTAGTGTAGCTTGGCTGTGTTCATTCCAGAAGTTAGTGTTAGTCGCTGAGTCATACCCGACTGCAGCCCTCTGTCCATGAGATTTTCCAGGCAAGGATATTGGAGTTGCCACTTCCTTCTCCAGGGGATCTTCCCAACCCAGGACTCGAACCCAGGTCTCACGCATTGCGGGCAAATTCCTTACCAACTGAGCTACAAGGGAAGCCCAGAAGCCAGGGTGAAAAAGCAGTCCTAACTGTGCAAGTGCAGTTCTCAGACTAGGGACGGGAAGAGGCGGGTGGTGACCTGCACGACAGCTTTCTTCCTCAAAGTCGGCTCCGGCTACTTTACAAGCTCAGCATGAAGGACGAAAGCCAATAATTGGGGATATTGGAATCTACCACCCTTCCAGGATCCACAACCCAATCAAGCAAGGGCCCATCAGGAAAACGGAAAGCTACCACAGGGGTCTTGGGTCACAGCGAAATCAAGGGCTTGCACAAGTGAGGTGGGGGTTGCCAGGACCTCAGCCCCAGCACTGAGGTAGACCGTCTGCAGCTCGCGGGGGCCGCGGCTGCCCCCAGGCCCCTCGGCGGCCTCTCGTCAGGGAAGCTGGCGCTTCTCGAGGACTCCCTGGAGAGCAGCCCTCAAGTCCACGGCCACATTTCTAGCCGTCTCCGAGGTGCTCCGCGGCCAACTCGAGTGTTTGAGTAAGTTCTGGGAAATGCGGCTCCCAGCACGTAACGGGCCTGACGCTGCTATCCGCACCAAACTCCTAGGTTGAGGTCGGAACTCCCACGAGTGTGCCTGGGGACGAGCCGTCGGAGGCCACGAAGCCCCGAAGGCAGGACCCCTAGACGGGAAGGCAGTGTTCGCGCCCATGGGACGACAGCCGCCCCCCTGACGGAGCGCTTCCGGGAGCCCAGCCGCTGGCCCTCAAGACTCCCGCCGTCGAGGAGTGGGCAACAGGTAGGCCCCGAGGCTGCAGCCCCGTGCTTTCTCTGCAAGAGCGGACGCCGCGCTAAAGACGGCGGCCCACGCGCGACACTGCGCGCCGACATTCCGAGCCGGAAGAGGCGGTGCGACAGAGGCACTCCCGACCAGTCGCCCCGCTTCCGCTGTACTAGTCCCAGCCAATCCGGCCACGCCGGCCCAAGTGAGCCAATCCCGTTGCGCGCCGCAGACGCCGGCCCGTGTGAACCAATCCCCGTGCGCGCCGCGGACGCCGGCCCGCGTGAGCCAATCCCCGTGCGCGCCGCGGACGACCACAGCCAATGGGCGGTCCGGACGGTCGGGGGCAGTGGTGGCGGGAAGGCGCGGCGATGGCGGGTCGGCGCGGCGCGCTCATCGTGCTGGAGGGCGTGGACCGCGCGGGGAAAAGCACCCAGAGCCGCAAGCTGGTGGACGCGCTGTGCGCCGAAGGCCACCGCGCCGAGCTGCTGCGCTTCCCTGGTAGGCGCGGCGGGCCGGGCGAGCGGCGGTTCCGGGGGACCGGGGATGGGGACGCGACCCGCGGCCTCTCCGGGCCCTGAGGGTGGGAAGCGAAGGCCTCGCGGGCCGGGCCCGCCCTCGTAGGTCCGCGGGTCGGTGCGCAGGGGCCGGGCCCTTGTGGCCCCTGAGCCTCAGCCGGACGCGTCTGTGGTCATTAACGCGCAGCGGACGTGCAGTCAATCAGGTCCTGTGTTTAGTGAGTCTCAACACGTGTACAGCCCAGAAGGCGTCTTCACAGCCAGGGCGGTGACTGTCAACCCCCTAAGTTTCCTGGCGCTGCTTTGTAACCCAAGTCTCCGTTTAGTTTTGGGGCTCCTCCGCCCGCCCGCCCTTGAGTGCTTACCTTCTGACTGGTTTTGTGTCATATTTTTAATTTTTAACCTAACACATTGGTCTTGAAAACGCTTGTAAGAATATCATCAATACTTAGGTATTCAAGAGAAGTTCAGGGCTTACAAACCAGAGGTGGCAGCGGTAGAGGGAAAATGCTTCCTTGAATATTTATCGTTTTAATCTTTAAGCAAGACAGTCTGCAAATCTGATACAGTTGACCCTTTGAATGACATAGGTATGAGCCGCTTGGGTCCGCACGGACACCTTTTTCAGTAAACAGTACTCTACAGCACTCTGCAGTCCTGGGTTGCTGGACTGCGGGGACGGAGAACCTCGGATACCAAGAGCCAGCTGCAGCACTTAAAAATCCTTTTGGTGTCAAGGCAGGTCCTGGAAGCAGTCCCCCTTGGCTGGCTCTGCCTCTGGTTGCTGCTTCCTACCTGAGCTCCCTCCTAAAGCTTTGTTCATCCCAGTGGCTGCACGCTGCTGCGCTTCCTTGGGTAAAGGTGTGAGCCTGTCCAAAGTTGCAGTAAAATAAACTTCAAAGTTGGACGGGTCAGGGCCAAAAGTTCTGCACAAACTGTTCTTAATGTCCATGGTGAGCCTGATCTCATTTTCTGTGTTTTCTCTCGTTTTAGAAAGATCAACTGAAATTGGCAAGCTGCTCAGCTCCTACTTGGAGAAGAAAAGCGAGGTGGAGGACCACTCGGTGCACCTCCTCTTCTCTGCGAATCGCTGGGAGCACGTGTAAACACCTTGGCCCGCCACCCTTCCTGTACTTCCCCCGCGACTCTGGGCTCTTGCTTCTGAGTGGCTAAGTCAGGCTGGAGGCTGTCCCTTTACACGTTCTTTACTCACAAATCCCCAAAGCTCTAGTGAATACCCCCACCCCACTCCTTTTGTGACGTTAGGTCATTCCAGGCGCACAGAAAAGCTGATGGAGACGCACAGAGCGTCCCTAGCTCGTCCCCCTACCTGGAGTCGCTCTTATCTATGTCTTGGGTGAAGCGGTGTGACACGCCACTGAGGCTGACAGTTGATGTTGGGGTTTGCCCTCTCCCGCCCCTCTTTGCTTTACATCATCTTGGTGGGATTCCTCTGTGCCTAGCACAGCTGTTGACAGAGAGCCTGTGGGGCACACTCCCAGGTGCTTCTGTTCCCGTCTGCACACGTCTGTGTCAGCAACACGTATATCCAGGAGGTGTCCTAACGAATAAACGGGTCCTTGGGGACAGATCACCTCACGGCATGCTTCCTAACTGCCTCGCGATCTGCGTTCCGCTCACCTCTCAGCTCCTGCGGCCTGCTGTCCGGAAAGGCTGCTCCGCTGTGGATGGAGCAGTTCCTGCAGGTGGGCGCACAAGGGGCTGTGCCTGGCGCCCTCCCATGAGCAGGCTGGCACAGCTCCCTCTGGCCTCGGTTAAGCCAGGGTCTTGTCTGGAAAGGCCTACCCCTTCCATGTGTTAGATGAAAAGGAGACCAGGTTTTTTTGTTTTTAATTTTCTTTTTGGTTGCACTCAGACTTGTGGGATCTTAGTTCCCCAACCAGGGATTGAACCTGCGCCCTCTAGGTGGAAGCACAGAGTCTTAACCATCTCGCTTCATTGGGATCACCAGGGAAGTCCCAGTGAGGCCATATTTATAATCTTTAGCACATGTAGTGTTTTTTGACCTGGGTGTTCTGATTTTTGCTTTTTGTGGGTTAGTAGAAAATAACGTCTGGAGAAGGAAATGGTAACCCACTCCAGTGTTCTTGCCTGGAGAATCCCAGGGACAGGGGAGCCTTGTGGGCTGCCGTCTACGGGGTCGCACAGAGTCAGACACGACTGAAGCGACTTAGCAGCAGCAGCAGCAGCAGAAAATGACGTCAGATCAGTTCAGAATGAGAAACAGTACTGCTCGCCACCTCAGCCCCAGCCCTGCCAGCCTGTGCGCCCCGGCCCATTCTGCCACGAGTCCCCTTCAGGTCGCCCCGCCCCCCATCAGGTCAGTTCTCTGGCCTGCGGCAGCCCTTGGCTGACAGGTTGGATTCTGGGCCACTGTCTGGCACCGTCGTCCGCCACATGCGTGGCCTCGGTCTTGCTTGGCGTCCCAGCCGGAGCTTCCTGGGCAGTGTGTGGGCAGAGCACCCCTTGCCCGCGATGCTGTGTTCTGGTACTGCCTCCAGCTCCTCCCCGTCTGTCAGAACCTGCCGGTCCTCCAGGGCCGCCCAAGCATTTATCCCTAGAAATGAGCGTTCCCTTTTGCTGGGATTTATTCCTAGAAGCAAGCATTTTCTCCTGCTGTCCGTGCAGTTCAGCAGCACCTTCCCAAGCCTCCCCTTTAACAGTGTGCTATCGCATTTGTTTACACCATCCTCTCTTTAAAGATCACAGGCTGCTAGTGAAATGCTGGGTTTATGTTTCCTCCCGAGTGGATTTGGGTTTGCATTTTTGGCGCGGTACCACAGAAGTGACTTGGGTCCTCTAGAGGGCAGGAAGTCCCCACGTGAGCCCACTGAGTGCCCGTCTTCCTGAGACCCCGGGGCCCCCTGTGGAGGGTGTCCTTAGCTCCTCCCAGAAAGAGACGCAGGCATCCATTGTCCCCTCCGGGCCGCGCCCAGCCTTCTCTCCCCTCGCTCTGGCTTCTCCCTTCCCGGCAGGGCCTGGCCCCCTGGGCCTCTTCCGGCACCGGCCATGTTCACGCCCCTGGTGGACTTGCCTTTCTGTGCCCGGTGTTGCTGGGCTGTCCACGCGGCTTTCTGGGAGGAGGATCAGAGCTCTGGGGAGTGAAAGCCCGGCCACACGCTGCCTGGGTGCGGCCCTGTCCTCACGTTGCTTTCTGAGCTGCTCTGTGTCTGCAGGACTCTGAGCCTGAGACTCAGGAGCTGTGAGGCTGGGACCAGGGCTCACGGGCATTCCCTCTCTCGTAGGCCGTTCATGAAAAAGAAGTTGAGCCAGGGCGTCACCCTGGTCGTGGACAGATACGCCTTCTCCGGGGTGGCCTTCACCAGCGCCAAGGAGGTGAGTGCCGCTCGGCCCGGCGCGGACTCAGCGGTCCCCGTGGGTGCAGAGCCATCACAGCAGAGGCTCCGTGTCCGCCCCCCAGGGCTCTGTGATTCCCCTGTTCTCCGGTCACTTGGACAGGACGAGCAGCCTCTCTGTAGGTGCGGGTTTTCCCACAGACACGACTGCACTTTTGACTCGGCCGACACATTTCACATCAAGTCACGCAGGGGTCGGTGGGCAGACCTGTTTCATCCAGCGCCTTGTTTTTAGGAGAGACAGTGAGAGTATCTGGGGTGCTGTTCTCTTGAACCCCCATTCCAGGAAGCTGCTGTTTCACAGGTACAATGGCCCGTGTGACCGCACGGCCCTCTGTCCTGCCTTTTATTGAGGATGTTCCGACAGACCCCAACAGAGAAAGGGCGCCTCCAGCACCAGCACCCGCCTCAGTGCGCTCGTCTCTGACCCGCCAGACATGGCATCAGACCCTCGTTCCAACCCCAGCGAGTGGGCAGCCATCCCCCAAAGTCCTTCAGCCCGTGCTCAGGGGTCCCGGCGCCCAGACACTGTTTGTTCACCTTATTTACAATTAGGTTGAACCAGAGTTTGGCTTATTAGGTTCCATTCTTCAAATGTCCCTTGACACTGTTAATATGTAGGTTTCTGCCTCTCTTTCCTTCTATTTAAACATTTCTTGATGTTCGCAAGGCTCCTGTCCAGAGGCACACTGTGCCCGACCGTCCTGTAACAGTCTTTGAGTGAGTGAAGTCGCTCAGTTGTGTCCGGCTCTTTGCAACCCCATGGACTGTAGCTGCCAGGCTCCTCTGTCCATGGGATTTTCCAGGCAGTATACTGGAGCGGATTGCCATTTCCTCCTCCAGTAACAGTCTTGGATCGTGGTTAATTCACAAAAGGTTGCAGAATGCTGACCCTTTAATTCTGCCTGTCTTCCCAGCACAAGCAGCGGGGTCCTCCTTTAGGAGAGTCCTCCCGAGGGTCCAGCCCCTCAGCTCCGTCTGTGAACGTCACCCACGGGAAGGGTGGACCGGTGCCCTCGTCCTGTGTTCGGGGCTCTGAGCCCACAGCTGGCTTCTAACCCTCAGGCTTTGCTGTGGCCCTGGGTCACATGCATCCTGGGTTTTCCTCCAGAATGGAAACACTGCTCCTAGAATTGCAAGGGTGAAGGAGAGGAGGCGTGCCGCAGAGGGCACTTGGGGTACTGGCGAGGGTCTCCCCCCTCCTCGGGACAGGGGGCCGCCCTGGCCTGGGCTGCCTTGTGGCTGGAGGGCATGGGGTCCTGGGCCCCGGGCGCCCATGGACAACACTGTTTCAAGAGAGAAACCACACGCAGCCTGAAGGACACCCGCTGTCGAGTGAGAATTCGACCCCCATAGCCCAGCTCCCTCTCCCCCTTCTTGGTGACTCTGGAACCAGGAACGAGACTGCGTTACGCTGGCTACCTCTCAGGGTGGGTCTTTGTCCCCAGAATTTCTCCCTGGACTGGTGCAAGCAGCCGGACGTGGGCCTCCCCAGGCCCGACCTGGTCGTCTTCCTGCAGCTGCAGCTTGCGGAGGCAGAGGCGCGGGGCGAGTTTGGCCGTGAGCGCTACGAGAGTGGCCCTTTCCAGCAGCGTGCCCTGCAGCGCTTCCAGCAGCTCCTGGCAGACCCGAGTCTGCCCTGGAAGGTGAGTGCCGCCTGGGCCGCAGAGCTGGTGCAGGAGGGGCCACCGCCAGGCCAGGCCAGGCCAGGGGAATTGGGGCCGCGGTGCGGCAGCTCATGCCTGCTGGGATCCAGCTAGGGGCCTCCCCCGTCGCCCTGGCCGCCACCTCTGGCATGGTCCCCATAGCCTCGGTGCTTACCAGCCCATCTCCAGCCTCCCTGAAGCCCGTGCCCACAGCTGCAGCGGGCCGCACACCTGCCAGTTGGGCTCACGCGTCTCCCTGCCCTGCGTCCGTGCCTCCCAACTGCCCTGCTGAGCGGTGTGGCCAGGGCTCCCCATGGAGGTTTAAAGCACCCCCCTGACCTTGCTGTGCCTCGAGTGCTCAGGGCTGGGGGGAAGGGCGTGGCTTTATCCAGGCAGAGGCTGCAGTGTGGGGCCTCAGCTGCCCTGCCCTCTTCGGGACGGTTCTGTCAGCTACCCAATGCCAGAGCTCTCTGTTTCTGTTCGGTTTTCTTCAGTCTTGTTTTTTTTTCTTGATTTGTTCTCACCAGTTTTTTATCTTTTGCCATGCCCTGCGGCGCATGGGGTCTTAGTTCCCCGATGAGGGGTGGCGCTCAGCCCCTTGCAGTAGAAGTTGCAGAGCCCTAACCCCTGGGCCACCCAGGAGCTCCCTCTCTGGTCTTCTTACTGCACGTAGTGTAGATGGCCCATGATTTATACTGTTTGTCAGCACCTCCTGGGAACAAGACAGGAAACCACAGCATCGGGAGTCGGGGAGGGAGAGACCCGTGGCTGCCTTTCTGCCGAGCTGTCCTCTGAGCTGGGCTCCCAGAGCTCTAGGAGCTTCGCTGACGTGCCTTGTAGGGCAGGCCCCCTCGTAGTTTCGGCTTCTGTTGATCTGAAGCTTACTTTAGTGTTTTTCACATCCTTAAAGCAGTAACAGACTTAGAGAAGACTCTTCCAGGGACCGTTTGACGATGAGTCTCAGTACCTGGCGCCGCCCCGTGTGGGCCTGGGCCATTCGCACGGGTCCTCTCCCGTGGCCCGGATGCCGCATCCCCGGGCTGATATTTGTGACCACGGACGTGGTGCCCGGCTCGTCGCTGGTCTCCTGCCTCTGAGCATCTCAGCTCAGTTTTTCTGAAGCCCACGGGTTCCTCATCGTTGAGCCTCAGCTTGCTTCGTGGTTGGGGTCAGGTTGTTGCCTTTGCTGGGTGGTCGCTGCCAGGTCGTGGGGCGCGCGCCTTCTCCGTTCCAGCCATGCTCCTCTTCACCTCAGTCACGTGGTTCGCGATGACGTCCCTCTGAGGAGGGGCTTTGAGTCTACGTGAAACCACACCGCCCACAGACTGGTGTGCAGGGCTTACTCACCAGCAACCTGCCTTCCTCGCCATCCAAGGCCCACATTGCCCAGGTCTGGCCTCCGGGAGGCCACTTGATGTTGGCCCTCTCCGGTCCCGCGCGTTTACGGGCTCATCCTGGGCCTCCCTGGCCCAGCATCTGCAGTGACCCTGGCTCCACCCTGTGGCGAGGCTGCGGGGCACCATGCGTGAGGTCACATGGGCGCCGCCACCGCTGAGGCCCGCACGGGGGATTGCAGTAGCTGAGGGCCTCTGTTCCTGGGGCTCTTCCAGAGCTTGCTGCCCTGCGGCTGCCGAGAGGCTCTTGACACCCCCAGGGCTGAGCCTTGGCAAAAGTAAGGTCCCGGGCATGCCAGCCGTGTGCCCAGTACGTGGTCCTCTCTCAGGCGGAGAGCAGTTCCTCGTGGGTTGGCTCCCTGGTGACCAAAGGTCCCATGCAGTTCACCAGGCAGCGGGGTCTCAGCAGTGGGGCTGCAGGTGGGGAGGAGCGGACACAGGCCTGCCTGGGGCTCCGGGTGGTCCAGGCGCAACGCGGAGGGGTGGCTGCCTTCACCATGTCTGCTGCTGGCACCAGGGTGCCATGGGGCACCACGGAGTGCGGGGCAGCTAGGGGTGAGGAGCCAGAGCCGTGTCCTCTGGCCTAGGCCGTGCACTGAGAACATTAACGCCTTGTGTCCCCCGCCCCGCACAGATAGTCAACGCCTCCAGAAGCATTGAGGACGTCCACCGGGAGATCCGCGCGCTGTCTGAGGACGCCATCCGGGCGGCCGCACACAGGCCCCTGGGGCAGCTGTGGGTGTAGGAGGCCGGCCCCCTGTGCCCCAGAGACGCTCGTAAATCACTATGCTTTCCTCGCGGAGGTCTCACAGCTGCACCCAGCGGTCCCATCGGGGTTGCTGAAACCCTCAGCGTGTCCTCAGGTGCCATCAATAAAGACAAATGGAGACAGCAGTGGCGGCTGGGGGCCCGGTGCGGCGCAGCATCCTTGCCTGGAGCCCCTGTGCTGTTGGCCGGCCTGGTCGCGCCTGGGCTGAGTACCAGCCTCGCAACCTGGCCTGCAGGGCCCGGCCCGGCCATGTCGGGGCAGCATCTGTCTCATCTGAACACGTCTGGCACATGCTGGTCATTCCCTTGAGATGGGAGATGCAGCTGTATAACCCTCTGCATCCCGTCCCGCAGTTACTCCAGGACGAGCCCTGCGGTGGGAGGCGGGCAGGGTCCCTGTCTACAGGGCAGCCCGGGGCTCAGCGCTTCCAGGGTGTGGGCCAGAGGCTGGGTCCCAAGCAGAGCAAGACCACGTGACAGGTCCAGGGTCTGGAGCTAGGGGAAGGCCCACGTGCCCCCTGCATGGCGGAGGTGGTGCCCAGGCCCCGCTCCTGCACAGCAAGGGCGACCCCCAGCCCAGCTGCACAGAGGAGGCTGTCTGCCCACAGGCTTGGGCAGGAGGAGCCGCCCAGCCCTCAGGGGAGGACGGAGGGGCGAAGGTCCCTACACCTGGATGGCCGTGTGGCTGCTTCACAGAGGGCCCCACCGCAGGGCTGGGCCAGCCTTGGGTGCGTCCACCCACCCGGCAGTGCACACTGGAGGTCGGGGCAACAGGTAGGGGCCGCGCGTGCAGCTGGACCACTGCGTCCAAGAGTGAGGGCTTCTACAGGGATGGTGGGCGACTCCTGACCTGCCTTCTGCCCTCTCACACGACTGAGGCCACATGCTGGGGGAAGAGAACGCAGTGTGGACAGGGGTCCTGAGGGCTGGCCATCAGGGAGGCCACGGGCCTGGGCATGAGGCCCGTCCCTGCTGGGCAGCCCTCTGGCCAAGGACGGGGCCCCGCAGGCAGAAGGGTCTGGTCAGGGGATATGCTGTGTTGCGTGTGGGAGCTGGACAAGGGAAGGAGCCAGGGCCCCAGGGACGGCACTGCTGACTTCTGACCTCCAGGGTCCGAAGAGGAGCCTCAGCTGGAATGTGGAGGCTCCGGAAGCCAGGCCTCGGGCTCTGGTGCAGCACTTCCTGCCTGGCTCTGGTCCCCGCTAGCCCACCACAATGGGCAGGAGCAGGGAGCGGGAGGGCTCGGCGGAGCTCCCCTCCTGCCAGGGCCTCCAGGGCGCCAGCAAGTGGCCCTGCTCAGTGCTCCCTGGCGGCTCACTTGGGGGTGGCCAGCTGAGGCACCCACCCATGAGGGAGGGAGGGAGCAAGAGTGACCTCTCTGCACACCTTGCTTTAAATGCAGACCACACGGGGGGAAGGGTGCCCAGCCATCTCAGTCATGTCCAACTCTGCGACCCGGTGGAGTGCAGCCCACCTCCAGCCTCCTCCGTCCATGGGATCCTCCGCAAGAATGTGGCAGTGGCTTGCCATGCCCTCCTCCAGGGGATATTCCCGACCCAGGGATGGAACCCGTTTCTCCTGCATGGTAGGCGGATTCCTTACCGCTGAGCCACCGGGTGGTTTTTCCAGCAGTCGTGTACAGATGTAAGTTGGAACATGAAGGCTGACTGCTGAAAAATTAATGCTTTCAAATTGTGGTGTTGGAGAAGACTTCAGAGTCCCTTGGATTGCAAGCAGATCCAACCAGTTCTCAATATTCACTGGAAGGACTGATGCCGATGCTGAAGTTCCAATGCTTGGGCCACCAGATACAAAGAGCTAACTCCTTGATGCTGAGTAAGACTGAGGGCAAGAGAAGAGGGTGACAGAATGAGATGCCTGGGTGGCATCACCGACTCGATGGACATGAACCTAGGGAAACTAGGCGGTGGTGGCGGGAGGGAAGCCTGGCGTGCTGCTGTCCACGGGGTCACAGCCGGATGCAACTGAACACAAGAACCCGCACCGTGCAGAGCAGGTCCACGCAGGGGGCACCGCCTGCCCAGGCCTGGGAGCCATGAGCTCACCATGCGTGTCCACCAGGTCCTTCACAGAGGTCCTGACAAACAGAAATACCATCCCTGTTCTCACCACGTCCAATCAGAGCTCCGGGAAAATCAAGACACAAATTCTGTTTTCTATTGAAACTGTTATTTGCAGTAAAGAACCGCAAACTATACGACTAAGAGTGAATACTCTTCAATAAGCCTTTCCCAACACACACAAGACAGTCCCCTTTGGTCCGTGGTCCCCCGTCCGGCACCCCTGCTGCCGGCTGAGTAGAGGAGACCCCGTGCGTCAGCGGGAACAGAGACCCCCAGCTCTGCCTGAGGGATGGAGAGGGGGAGGAGGCAAAGGGAGACGAAATAACTTAGGTGGACAACACCTGGGGGGCAGGGTGCCTGCTGCCAAGCTGGTGGGGGCTCCTGGGAGGGAGGCTGCCCCCACCTGAGCTCCCAGCCAGCCCACACTCCCGGGTGGGACACGGCCATCGGTGGGGCCTGAACGCCGGCTGTAGGTGGCAGGTGGCCCCAGGTCAGCGTGAGCAGGTCCGGGTGTGCCCCTGCCATGAGGGGTGTCACGCCCACCTCACGCCCCAAACCATCTGAAGCTGTGCCGACCAGGAGGGAAGCCCTGACGAGGGGTGAGGTGGGGGGTGCTCCGGGGGTGTCCAGCCCCCGCCCCAGGGAAGCGGGCGAGACAAGCAAGCAGCAGCACGGGCCTGGGGCCTCCCCGGGGCTCCTGCCGGGCAGCACTGCTGTCTGGCACAGCGTGCAATGACATCTTTGGACCTGGCTACCTGCCCCCACGCCTCTCCTCCCAATGTGGAATGCCCACCATGCTCTTTGGCCCCTTTTCCCACAGCACCCTGCAGACTGCGTCTTCAAAGCCCGTCTAGGGATACGCCCAGCGGCAGCCACGTCCATCATGGAGCTTCAGACAGGGCTTTAATTCCAAGATGAGCGGCCGGGCCAGGAGGGCACGGGGCACCAGGCAGGGCTGGCAGTGTGGCGGGAGCGCGCGCCCAGGGCTTCCATCACGCAGAGGCAGCTGGGCTGGGGCGCTGGGCGGAGGGCAGCGGGTGGACGAGGCGCGGCGGCCAAGCGCCCCTGCAGGGCTAGTGAGACCATCCCCACCTGCAGGACTCTCAGAGGGACAGGATCTCAAAGTCTTCGTCTTCTGAGTCAAAGAATCTTTCCAGCCGCTCCGCGTCAGAAGAATCTAGAAAACATGAGACAAAACCTCGGTAGACGCAAGAGTGGGTCACTCAGTCTGGGGTGTGGGGCTGAGGGTCAAGTGCCCGAGGGAGCACAGGCCTCACCCCACGTCCCACCCGCGTGCCCCATGAGGAGCACATCCTGCCCGGTGCCCAACTGGCTGTCAGGGCGGCCTGGATGCAGATGGGGGGCGGGGCAACCGAGACTGCCCAGCTGGGGCGCCCTGCTCCTGCCAGGGTCTGAACAGACAGCAGAGCCCAGTGCTGAGACTCAGGGGCAAGAGCCCCCACAGGAGGGCGCCCAGCCGTACCACACGGGCCCCTCTGCCCAGAGCTGCACGCACACTGGAAGGTGCCCCAGAGCCACGGGGCTGTAGGGACCGAGCGCCAGCAGCTGCGTCACCGCAGAAGGCCTAGCCCATCCCGCTCCCAGGAGCCCGGGGAGCACGAAGCGGACTCGCGAGGTTGTGCCCCCAGGGGGTCCCTCACAAAGCCCCAGGGAACTGCGCTGGGGCTCAGGCCAACGTGAGAGGCCACAGCTCAGCACAACAGGCCCTGGGGAGGCAGGGGAGGCCAGCATCCCGCAGAGCGCACCCTGGCCCGAGACCCTGGGCCTCTGGACTCACCTAAGGACAAGTTGAGGACGTCGGGACAGGCCAGGTGGGAAGGCTGCTGCTCCACCAGCTCAAACATGGGTAGGGCGCCTCCCAGCAGGGACAGCTGTCGGCAGACTACACATCAGGCCACGGCGGAGGGAGGGCCAAGCAGAGGCAGGACTCACCAGGCCAGGCGGCCTTCCTGGGCGACCCCAGGGATGGGAATCCCAGGGGGTCTGTGACCACAGCAAGCATGGCTGGGCATCCCGGGGCAGGCAAGGCAAGTGTGGCCCCGAAAAGGGCGAGGCAGCTGAGTGGGGAGCTGGACCCCAGACCCCCGACCAGCCTCCAGCCCGCACCTCACAGGATGCGAGGCACCACCCACCTTTCTCACTTGCTGACACCAGTCGTTAAAGTCGTCCTCAGTCTTACAGAAGAACCCCTGCAACCAATACCCGCCGTGAGCGGGGCTACGCGGCCCGTGGGCCCTAGGGTGCACCCTGGACACGCCCGGCCTGCCTTGCTGTCTGGCTGTGGTGCCCAGCCCCCTACACCCAGACAGACTCAGAGCCAGCCTCGTTCTCACGAGCTCACAGGCGGGCTCCTGCAAGACCCCTGCTGATGCCCTCCCAGGGGCCACGGGCCTCTGGGCATGACCCAGACCCATGGGCAGTGCGTCTGCGGTCGCCCCTTCTCAGAACCAAACGCCTCGTGTCCAAAGCTTGGGTGACCCGTACGTTATTCTGATTTCTAGGGGTCCCTGCTGCTGCTGCTAAGTGACTTCAGTCGTGTCCAACTCTGTGCGACCCCATGGACAACAGCCCATCAGGCTCCCCTGTCCCTGGGATTCT
>SJYF01001681.1:313700-323885 GCA_006410515.1 Procapra przewalskii
TCAGCCTTCACAGGGAGCACAGCGTTCCCTGTGGGCCTTTCATGTGCAGCCTTTTATCATGAAGATATTCAGCTTTGTCAGATGCTTTTTCTGCATCAGTTAAGGTGATCATGTGGGTTTTCTCCCTCACTCTATTTATGTGACTTGTCGCACTGATGGATTTTCACATTTGGAAGCATCCTCGCTCGCATTCCAAGAATAAACCACACTGGGTCATGCTGTGTGATCCTTTCACTGCTCGGCTGAGTTTCATTTGCTTGTTTTGTTGAAGATTTTTGTTTCGGTGTGCATAAGGGATGCTGGTTCGTAGTTTGCTTGTTGTCTGTGTCCGGCTTCGATATTGGGGCAGTTCTGGCCTCTTAGGATGAGTTAGGAAGTAGTCCCTCGTCTTTATTTTTTACACGGTCTGAGAAAGGTGGCTTTTCTCTGACTGTGCCGGGTCTCGGCTGTGGCGCGTGGGCTCTCCGGTCTCGCTTGCAGCGTGCAGGGTGCTGGGAGCGCGGGTCTTTCGCCGCTGGGCCGCTCTGGAGTCAGCCCCCCACGTTTAGAGCCTGACCTTCCACCACGAGCCCATCGGGCCGAGGGCTCTCCTTCGTCATCAGGTCTCCATCACTGCCCCGTCTCCAGACAGGTCACAGGCCTGTCAGGGTCTCCCTCTCTCTTCACGACTCGGGCTCGGCGGGCCCCTGCTCTCGGGGGCTCAGCGCTCCATTCAGGCTGCCTGCTTTGCCCGTCCTGCTCCTGCAACCCTGGTTTCCGTCCACGTGGCAGCAGTGTCCCTAGTGCCATCTGTGAGTTTAGCAACTTGAGTCTTTCGTCTGTTTTTCTTTGTCCACTGAGCTAAAGCTGTGTCGTTTTTGTTGATCTTTTTGAAGGACCAGCTTTGCTCAGTTACTGCTCTGTTCTCTACTTACCTGTGCTCTTACCTTTATCGTTTCCTTCCTTCTGTTAGCTGTGGGTGTTAGTGTCTTCTTATTTTTCTAGTCCCTTGAGTTGTAGAGTGAGATTACTGACTGGAGATCTTTCTTCATTTTGAAAATGCAGGCATTCGATGCATAAATTTCCCGTTTCGCACTGCTTTTGCGGAATCCATTCAGCATTGATGTGCTGTGGTTTTGTTCTCAGTCATCTCAAGTATGTTCTGATCTCCCTTCTTTGATTTCTACATTGAGCCACTGGTTCTTTTGAGTGTTATTTAATTTCCACAGTTTGGTTATTTTTCTAGCTTTCCTTCTTAATGGTTCCTAATTTTATCCCATTGTAATTGGAGAAGACGCTTTGTCTGACGTCTGTCGTTTTAAACGCATTGAGGGCTTGTCTTCCGCGGAACACGTGGTGTGTCCTGGGGCTCCCCGGTGGCTCACACGGCAGCGGATCTGACCACACAGCAGGGAGCCCAGGCCCACTGCCCGGGCCGAAGAGCCCCTGGAGAAGGGCATGGCTGCCCACCCGCTGTCCTTGCCTGGAGAATCCCATGGACAGAGGAGCCTGCCCTGGGGCGGCGCCCGTGTGCGTGTGCGTCTGCTTGTGTGGGGGCTGGAGACAAGACCGCTCTTCGGGGGCCGCTGGGTGCGTTACTGGGCTGGTTGGCTCTGGGCCTCTCGTGAGCGTCGCGCCTCTGTGCTGGCGAGGCGCCCACAGGGTGAGCTTCAGGTCTGCCGGGTCTCTTCTGAGCCAGCCTTTGCCGTCTGGCTCCTGACAGGGGCAGGAGGAAATACGAAGCAGGGTGAAGGGGCGTTGGCCTGTTAACCCCCGGGCGCCCTGGAGAGGAGGGCCCCGGGGGCCGCCCGCCGCCGTCTGCACGGCAGAGCCCAGGCCTGTCACGCCTGCGCCGTCTCTCGCCCGGTGTGCGGGTTGCTGGCTGTCGCTGCTGCAGTTTCCCGCGGCGCTGTGACTGTCTGCCCTCCGCAGCTCCCGTCACACACACACGGGCTTCTGTGTCGCTCCAGTCTTCGTCTCTGCCCTCTGCCGCTCCTTGCCTAGGTCTCTCCTCTCTCCAGCTTGCTGCTTCGCCCCTTCCTGGTTCTGGGCCCTCTTCCTGTTGGCTCCCACTGCCTCCCCTGCAGGGCTCGCCTGTCCTGTCGGCCTTGGGGGAGGGGCTGGTTACAATCACGAGCTGTCTCCACGGCTGTAGAGCAGATTTGTGCTCACCGGACCTGCCGGGGCAAGGGCACGCCTTCACCAGGTCGGGAGCCCAGGTGATGCCAAGATGAGGAGACGCTGCCGCGTCCACAGGGGAGCGGACCACAAGGACGGTGTGTCTTCCACACGCCATAGAGGAGTGTGACACGGCCGTGGAAAGGAAGGAAGTTCTGCCATTTGCAGCAAGACAGATAAACCTTGAGGACATCGTATTGAGCGAAGTGTGAAGACAGGTGCTGCATGATTTCATTTAAAAAGGAAATTTAAAAGAGGAAATTCACGGAACAGACAGGAAGGTGGGAGCAGTGGACAGACGTCACTCGGGGTGTGAGCTCCCAGGTGGGGGGTGAGTCGGCTCCGGACGCCGCGGGCAGCACGCACGGCGGATGATGGCACTGCGTTCTCTTCGCGAAGTTTGCTTAGCGAGTGGACCTTAAACGACCTCACCTCACCCAGGAGAGATGTGTTAACTAACCGTATTGCGGTAAGCATCGGGCCGTATACACGTGTGGCGTGATCACGTTCAAACGTGAACCTGAACAGTGTTACATTTCAGTTTCAGGTCAGTAGATCAGGGGCAGAGCCGGGGAGAGAGCGGTGCGGGGGCTCACCAGGGACAGAAACACTGCGGCTCGCCCACGCCCTCGCCCGCGTCCTCCGGCAGCTGGCCCCTGTGCGCGCCAGCTCCCTTCTCCTCAGCGCAGCCCCTCACTCACGCCTCTTGCGCCGCCTGAGGTGCCTTCCTGGTGTATTTCAGGGCCTAGAATAAAGTCAGACATTTCCTGCTCTCTCCCGGCCTGTCCTGCTCCGCGTTTCTCCCTACTGGGCAAGACACTGGTGCCACTCATCACAAAGGCATGTCCAGCTCTTCGCAAGCCCACGCACTGCATCAGGGCAGGCCTCCCTACCCTGCACGCTCCCAGAGCGTGCGCAAACTCATGTCCACTGAGTCAGTGAGGCCGCACCAACATCTCATCCTCTGTCGTCCCCTTCTCCTCCTGCCTTCAGTCTTCCCCAGCATCAGGGTCTTTTCCAGTGAGCCGGCTCTTCCTATCAGGTGGCCAGAGTACTGGAGTTTCAGCTTCAGCATCAGTCCTTCCAGTGAACATTCAGGGCTGATCTCCTTTAGGATGGACTGGTTGGATCTCCTTGCCATCCAAGGTACTCTCAAGAGTCTTCTCCAACAGCACAGTTCAAAACCATCAATTCTTTGGCACTCACCCTTCTTCATGGTCCAGCGCTCAGTTCTGTACACACCCACTGGGAAAACCATAGCCTTGACTAGACGGACTTTTGTTGGCAAAGTGATGTCTCTGCTTTTTAATGCACTGTCTAGGTTTGTCGTAGCTTTTCTTCCAGGGAGTAAGCGTCTTAATTTTATGGCTGCAGTCACCATCTGCAGTGATTTTGAAGCCCAAGAAAATTGTCACTGTTTCTAATTTTTTTCATTCAATGTCAAGTTTAAGCCAGATTTTTTTACTCTCCTCTTTCACCCTCATCAAGAGGCTCTTTAGTTCCTCTTCACTTTCTGCAATTAGGGTGCTATTATCTGCATGTCTGAGGTTGTTATTTCTCCTGGCAATCTTGACTCCAGCTCGTGACTCATCTCCAGCCCAGCGTTTTGCATGATGTTAAATAAGCACGATGACAATATACAGCCTTGTAATACGCCTTTTTGAACTAGTCCACTGTTTCATGTCTGGTTCTATTCTTCTTGACCTGCCTTACGGATAACTGAGAAAAGAAGAGAAGTTAAAAGCAAAGGAGAAAGGGAAAGATACACCCACCTGAATGCAGAGTTTCAAAGGATAGCAAGGAGAGATAAGAAAGCCTTAAGTGAACAATGCAGAGAAATAGAGGAAAACAATAAGAATGGGAAAGACCAGAGATCTCTTCAAGAAAATTAGAGATACTAAGGGAAGATTTCTTGAAAAGATGGGCTTGATAAAGGACAGAAATGATATGGACCTAACAGCAGCAGAAGAGATTGCGAAGAGGAGGCAAGAATATAGAGAAGACCCGCACGAAAAAGAGCTCCACGACCCAGGTAACCACCCTGTGTGATCACTCACCCAGAGCCAGACACCTGGAATGCGAAGCCACGGGGGCCTCGGAAGCATTACTGTGAACAGAGCTGGTGGAGGTGATGGAGCCCCACCTGAGCGTTTCAAACTTTGAAAGATGATGCCATGGAAGTGCTGCACTCAATATGCCAGCAAATTTGGAAAACTCAGCAGTTGCCACAGGACTGGAAAAGATCAATTTTCATTCTAGTCCCTAAGAAGGGCAATGCCAAAATGTGTTCAAATTACCAGACAATGGTGCTCATTTCACATGCTAGCAAAGTAATGCTCAAAATCCTTGAAACTGAGCTTCAACGATACATGAACCAAGAACTTACAGATGTTCAAGCTGGATTTAGAAAAGGCAGAGGAACCAGTGATCAAATTGCCAACATTCACAGGATCAGAGAAAGCAAAGGAATTCCAGGAAAGTGTCTACTTCTGCTTCATTGACTACGCCAAAGCCTTTGACTGTGTGGTCAGGCCATAACAGGAAGAGGAGAAGCCCTCCCTGAGAAGGCGTTAAACGCTGAGGAGTTCTGGTGTCAGGCCCGCCTGTGCCGTGGAGGCCGCGCTCGCCTGGCTGACTGGGCATGCGCGTCGGCGTCGCGGTGACTCTGCCTGCGCCTCTGAGGCTCCCGGGCCTGCTGACCCATCGTCTGTCAGTGGAGCTGAGCTCCCAGCTGCGCAGCCTTCTCTGCACAAGGAGGCCCCCACGGCTCCTAGCACCCTGGAGCCTGAACAAGCTCCACTTTGAGGCTGTAGAGGCAGACAGCTGCTTCCAGCCCTGCCTTGTTTGAAGGAGGTCAGCCTGCAGCCCGGAGGGATCCTCACCCTGAGCGGAAGTGTGGGGTGACCGCCCGTCGCCGTTGGCCATGGGCCACAAGAAACATAAGGTACAGCTTGCCCCAGCCGTGGGCTGTTCCAAAGAGCTTTCACTTGAAGAGGAAAACAGCAGAAGAAGTTCCGTCCAGGGGCCACAAAGCCCAGAGGAGCCGAGCAGGTGGCCTGCGGCCCTGCTTGGTGGCCGTCCCCACGAGCAGAGCTCCTCGGTGGGGCCGGGGGCTGGGGGCCCCCCAGGACTGTCTCCCGCTTCCTGCTGCCCGGCGACGGGCTCTGGGGTGAGGGGGCTGCCACTGGGTGTTCATAGCTTCCAGCTGAAGGCCACAGGAGAAACCACACTCGGGTCTCCATCAGTGAAGCGGGCTGTGTCCACATGGTGTGGCCACACGCCGTTGCAGCAGTGTGGAGACAGGACCGCGGGTGCTGGGCGCCCTGCCCCTGCTGAGAACCCAGATGCTGCCTCAGCCCGCTGGGCAGGCTCTGTCTGGCAGATGGGCAGATGCCTCCCCTTTGCCCTGGGAAGGCCCGCAGCACGGGGCCCACCTGCGTCCCCCTGTGCCCTGCCTGCACTGCGGCAGCAGGAGGGTCAGGGGCGTGTCCCACGGTGCCCGCGGGCGTCCAGGGCCCTGGGGCTGATGGATCTGGAACGGGGTCTGCTGTACTGGGTGCAGGGGGCGATTCCGAGGCTGCAGGTGTGGGTCACGCCTGAGCCCCTGCCTCTCCCGCAGCCTGGGGGGGGTGGGCCTGGACCCCTGATCGTGTGGCCTCTGCTGCCCTCACGCAAACAGGAGACCGCACAGGGGTCTGACCGTGTGTCACAGGGTTCCATGCATCTCTTTGTAAAACCTGAAGAGCTGCCTCTAGTGTGTTCTGTAAGGAGGATGGGGCCCTCCTGGAGATGGAGTCTCTGGATCTCTGTCTGAAAGTGTCTGCTTCAGTGTCATCTCTGAAGGGTGTTTTGCAGCCAGAACACCAGGGGTATGGTCTCTCTCATGGCTTTCAGGATGTCCCTCCATTCTCCTCTGGTTCCATCCCTTCCGTGACTTCCCTGAATTGCGGACTCATGTATGGGAACAGTGCATACCTGAGGCTTTGCTTGATGTTACCTTCCACAGCCGGCAGACCCCTGCTTCCCGCGGTTGGGCCAGGAAGGGCAGCTCCTGCTCACTAGAGACAGAGCTGCCCGTGTGTTTCTGGGTAACTGACTCTGGGGTGCAGCCCTGCGGGGGTCCCGACCTGTGCCGCACAGCCCCGGGCCTCAGGTGCCTCCACCTACTCCCCGGGCTTCAGGCGACCTCCATGCAGGCCTGGGGGCAGCTGCTCCAGGCTGTCTCCCCCGCACACCCTTCTGCCTGAGACCGTGGCCTTGCAGCCCGGCTGGTTCTCTGAGGCCTTTAAATGGGCTCTCTGAAATCTGACTTTTCTCTCTGTGGAGGGCTGGTGAGTGAAGAGCAGTGGCCTGGCCTGGCCAGCACGCCTGTTGTGACACTCGTGGGTCCCCAGCCCAGCTTGGCGCCAGGTAACAGCAGCTGGAGGCGCTCTGCTCTGTTGACGGTCTTTTCCGCCTCCTGCGTCGGCAGGCAGGTTCTTTGCCACTGGCGCCACCTGGAAGCCCAGTGTTAACGGGCCTTGGCCCCGGTTCCCTTCCGGGGCTCGGTTGCCTTGGCTCTGTGTTCTTGTTGGTGGTCTGGCACTGGTGGAGCTGTTTCCCACCTCCGGCTTCCATGCCAGCTGTGCGGAGAAGGCAGGAGGAGCTGAAAGGACACCCTGGGGTCAGCCTGTGGCCAGACAGCAGGACAGTGCCCGTGCCCACCTGCAGTCTCCCGGGGCAGCTGAGGGGGGCGGCAGAGGGCGCAAGCCGGGGGTCAGGACGCCTGTCGGGGCTGCCAGCCATAGGTCTGTTGCCCCCTGGCAGGGCCCCTGACCGCCGAGATGGGTGTCGCGGCCACTGCAGGAACGCGTGGCCTGTGCTGGCCCAGCAGCCCTTGTGGAATCTTTGGACGATAAAAACCAAAGTGTTTGTTTTCTTCTGCTCAGATTACCCGAAAATTCAGGCTGAATTCCGAAGGCAAACTTGAACAGACAGTCTCCATGGCAACCACTACGCAGCCCTTGACTCAACACCTGCACGTCACATACAAGAAGGTGACCCCGTGACCCCAGGTGGAGCTGCCTGCCTGGGGCGCTGCACCGCAGGTGTGGGTGTGGCCACAGGCCGGTCTCCGTGGGTCAAGGGTGTGGCCACGTCTCCTGTAACGGCATAGAGCAGCCAAATAAAAGGCCTTTATTTTTATGGGTGAGCATTTTCAATCTTATCGCTTGCGTAGACTACATTTCTTTCATCTGCTGGTGATTATTTGTTTTCAGAGTCTTCCCTAAAAACTTTAAAAGGGGTGACGTTCTCTCATTTTTTCCTGCAGTTTTGACAGTATGCTTCCGTCATAGTTCAGTCAGTAAAGAATCCACCTGCGATGCAGGAGACCTGGGTTCAATTCCTGGGTCTGGAAGATCCCCTGGAAACAGAAATGGCAACTCACGCTAGTACTCTTGCCTGGAAAATCCCATGGACAGAGGAGCTGGTGGGCTACAGTCCCTGGGGTCGCAAGAGTCGGACACAACTTAGCAGCTAAACCACAACCAAAACACTTACGAGTCTTCCGTAGTCAGTAAAAGCTGGGGACACAGGTTATGTTTAGGAGCTGAGCACGTGAGACCCCCATTTTCTAGTGGACAGAGGGCGTTCCCAAGGCATGAGGGTGGATGTGCGCTGATTCTCACTAACACACACCTTCATTTCTTCCTGTGTCTAATTTACAGTGGAATCTTCCACACACACACTGGCCCTCGGCCTTCGCCCCACGCCCGCCAGTGCGGGCCCCACACCCGTGGCTCGCGTGCGCTCTCCCCTCGCGTGGCTGAAGCGTCTCACGGTGAATCCCACATTTCGCCATTTGTCTGAAACGCTTCAGCCTCCGAGCAAGAGCGAAAAGCCTCTGTCTCTTCTCGCTGGCTCGGCCTCCGCCACTCCCTCTTCAGCCTCTGAGCAAGAGCGAAAAGCCTCTCTCTCCTTCTCGCTGGCTCGGCCTCCGCCACTCCCTCCTCCTTCCTGTTTGGCCCTCTTGGAGGGGACACGGGCACAGCTGGTCTCACCAGGAACGTAAGTAGACACGGGGCAAGGGCGGCTGTGCCGAGGGCAGGGGTCGCACACCTGGGGCACAGGCGTCGCGGGGGACT
Source organism: Procapra przewalskii (assembly GCA_006410515.1). NCBI lineage: Eukaryota > Metazoa > Chordata > Mammalia > Artiodactyla > Bovidae > Procapra > Procapra przewalskii. The sequence goes on from SJYF01001681.1 coordinate 321,983, forward strand.
GGGGTTGCCAGCGCCTGGTGTGCGAGCAGCTCAAGGCTGCAGGGGGCCCCCGTGGCCCAGGCCCGCCCTCCAGGCCCCGCACCGCCCTGCCCCACGGCTGGGCCGGAGCAGCTCCCCCTCCCTGCGTGGAGTCCCGTCCTCCCCGAGCCCTCCATCTGCGGCCCCCCTGGTGGGGCTCTGCCGAGGTCGTGAACCTGAGGCTCCAGGAGGCCCCATCCTTCAGGGTCCAGGGAAGGTAGCAAGGCCGTCCGTGGGGTCGCAGAGTCAGACACAGCGTAGCAACGCGACAGCAACCCGCAAGGCCCCAGGGCTGTCGCATCCTGCACGCTAGCGCAGACAGACACCCCCTCTGGGGGCAGCCACCTCCGCCACCCACAGGACTATGGGGGGCAGGCACAGCCTTGTCCTCTGGGCCCCGTGGACGGACACCCCACCGCACAGTCTCCGACATGCCTCGGTAATCATTTCTCCATAGTCTGGATGGTAGGCCCTGACTTCGGGTTAGGTGGCTGCTTGTCACCCTGCCGTTTGAGGGACTTGTTTGTCACTGACCAGTACCAACCTCCTTATCAAGCTGGGCCACACTGTGAACTGTCTGAACGAGGTTTCTTCCTACTCTCAATGTCAGTAGGCTGAGGGTTTTCCAAATTTCAGGTTTGGTTCTTGGCTGACGGGTTTCCCAGGTGGCTCAGAGGTTAAAGCATCTGCCTGCAATGCAGGAGACCTGGGTTCGATCCCTGGGTCGGGAAGATCCCCTGGAGAAAGAAATGGCAACCCGCTCCAGTGTTCTTGCCTGGAGCATCCCACGGACGGTGGACCCTGGTGGGCAGCAGTCCACGGGGCCGCAGAGTCACGACCGAGCACCATCAGCCTCACTTCCGCGTTTCTTCTTGGCTGACAGCTCTGTCTTCACATCTTCTTGGCTCTAACTGTCTGAGGGGAACAGGCACTTGCGTTTTGCTTGGCACGCCCAGCGGGCACCTGGGCCACTGCCCGCACGCTTGGCCTTCTGCAGCCTAGGACTCACTGCAGCCAAGCTCTTGACAGAAGTCCCCGCTCCCATCTGAGATCTCACCAGACTGGCCTTTACACCTGCTCCAGTCAGTAAACGCAAGCCTTGCTAAGCTGCAGCCAGGAGGGATTCCCTAGCGGCCCAATGGTTAGGACTCCACTGTCACTGCCCAGGATCTGGGGCCAATCCTGGGGCAGGAAGCTCAAATCCCACAAGTTGCACAGCATGGCCAAAACACTGTGTTAATTTAAAAAAATGTCGAGTGGGCAGGCCCCCAGGGAGTGCTCTCAGCCAGCCCCACTGGATGTCACCACAGGAGGGGACCACCTGGACTCCAGCCAGAAGCCGGTCACCACCCGCAGGGGCCCGGCAACAGCCCAGCCAACCAGAAGCCTCCACGCTTCAGGCCCGGTGCCTCCAGCGGACTGTTTACAGCAGCCGCGCAGACCTCTGTTTCCTGTGAAAGCTTCCTCTCCTCTTCCCTGGGCTTGCCTATGGTTCACCAGTTTCTGACCTGAAACACAGTGCTTTGCTGTTCCTGAATAAACCCATTTTGTCAATAAAAAGTGGGCTGTTGATTGTTTCAGGTCAACACATCCCCGTTTCTCCTCACGTTCTGCTCAGGCCACTCAGGTATTCTCTAAGAAGGCTGAGGCTTCCTGCACACTCTCCTCTCCTCTTGGGTCCCCAGCATCGCCCCAACCGTCCATTCACAGCACTGGATGCTTTATAGCATCCATCTTCAAACTCTTGCAAGCTCTGAGTTCCAAAGCCACCACCACATGTTTAGATAATTAAGCCTTTGACTGTGTGGATCACAATAAACTATGGAAAATTCTAAAAGAGATGGGAATACCAGACCACCTGACCTGCCTCTTGAGAAACCTATAT
>SJYF01001681.1:324554-338449 GCA_006410515.1 Procapra przewalskii
GGCAGGAGGAGAAGGGGACGACCGAGGATGAGATGGCTGGATGGCATCACGGACTCGATGGACGTGAGTTTGAGTGAACTCTGGGAGTTGGTGATGGACAGGGAGGCCTGGCGAGCTGCGATTCACAGGGTCGCAGAGAGTCGGACACGACTGAGCGACTGAACTGAACTACGTCTCAGTAACAACTTTCTGACTTGGTCCGTTCAAACTGCTTTAACAAGAATACCACAGACTGGCTGGATTTTAAGCAGCAGGAATTTACTTGTCAGCGTCCTAGAGGCCCAGGACCACGGTGCTGGTGACCGGCTGACAAGGGCCTTTTCTCCTGGATGGCTGCCTCTGGACCTCACGTGCGGAAAGGCTGAGCTGGCTCTCTGGGGTCACCCAGGCAGGTAGTCGTCCCAGTCACAAGGTGACTTTAGGACCTAGTCCCCCACCAAGGCCGCACCTTCTCCTCCCATGATGTTGAGGCTAGGACTTCAACATCTATATGAATTTCAGGGAAGACAGACATTCGGACCACAGCTCCAAGGTCAGACCAAGCTCAGCCTGGAGGCTGAGGCCAGAGCCGTCTCTGTCGCTAGAATGATGCCAAGAGGCTCTGGGAGCACTAAGGAAGTCCACTCCCTCCCTCCTATGCTTCAGGCTCCTCCGTCTCACAGCTGGGTGGGCGCGGGAGGGCTGGGCAGCCCCGGAGCGGAGCAGACAGGTGGGGCATAAGAGACAGAACCGGGTAGCCACGCGGCCCTCTGGTTGTCTCCCCCCACACGCCCCTGTGCCGCTGGCGGGCTGGGGAGCCGGAGGGCATTCCCAGCCCCGGCGTTCCTCTGCCCTGCTTCCTGCAGCCTGGAGGGTGGATCACCCTTCCCAAGGGCTGCCCAGCGGTTGCCCGTGCAGTGTCCGCCCGCCTCACAGGGTTGATGCCACAGCACAGACGTGGCAGCCTGCCCGCTTCATTCTGTTTCTCTCACCCGCTTGGACCAGCACCTCAGCAGAGCTGCCCAGGGGCCGTCTCCTAAGCCTGTCCTCACGCCTACGTTCGGTAGCAGAATTCTCTTAGAAAATCTTCCCTCCATCCAGTTAGGCTCAGGTTCAGTTCCTCTGAAACAGTTCACGCTGGAGGCAGTGGAAACGCTCATCTCTTCCCTCTGATGTCCAGTGTTAGAGCAAGCACAGGGACACCGGGGCCGGCCCGGGACCAGCCTCCTCGCGCCACACCTCCCCCCACCCCTCCTGCTTCTGCTACAAACCCAACACTTGGTATGTTTGATGCGATCTAGTAAAGTCCAGTCTTTCTGTGGCAGAAGGAGGGGCCCACGTGACCCTACAGTTAGCCGGACGGAGACGCTGATGGCCTCTGTGCCCACTTCCTGCCCTGGCACCTCCGTTCTCTCCCGCAGGGGTGGGGGTGAGAGGCCTGGGCAGGATCAACTCCCTTTACAAACAGTTTGCTCAGGTATTTCCACTGAACTGTTTGCCATCACGCAGCCCTTCACTCCCTTATGCTTCAGCATGGGATACGTGTATTCTTTAAGAAAGAAAAAAACTGTGTGCCCACACTGATGTTTCCCATTCTGATTCTTAGATTATACAATTTCTTACGTAAATCCTTCTATTTCACCTCTTTTAAGAAAAAGCCTTCTTTATCATTATTTGCTCTCTCCTGCAGGATCCTTAGGGCTTCCTGATGGCTCAGTGGCCAAGACTCCGCCCACAGGGCAGGAGGCGCAGGAGGCCCAGGGCAAACGCTGAGCTGGAAAGATCCCCCCCAGAGAGAAGGCAGCCAGCTCCAGTATTTTTGCTTGAAAAAGTCTATGGACAGAAGAGCCTGGCAAGCTATACTCCACAATGTTGCAAAGAGTTAGACATGACTGAGCGCCCAGTGCTCAGGACTCGAGTCTGGGGCTGCAGTGCGTGGGCCAGAGCTGGGCACGACTGGGCAGCTGCAGCGCCGCGGGACACGCACGACTGTTCAGAGCAGCGATGCTGTCAGTCACACGACTCGTTGGAGTCAGTGTTCCGCTCTTGTTTTCACAGCTTTCACACTGACTATATAACGTTGAAAAATACCATAGTTGGAATAACTAATTTCTCTGGCTGCTTATGTCACCAAATCAGCCTACAAACTCATTTATTTCTAATGCTGACTGTTTCTTTTCAGTTAGCTTTGCTTATGCAAAACACGGTCGTGACCCTGTTGTCAACAGTGTGAAACGGGCTTCCCGGGTGGCCCAGGGGCTGGGGCTCTGCGCTCCCGGTGCGGAGGGCCTGGTTCCGCCCCTGCTCAGGGAGCTGGGCCTCACAGGCTGCCAGCGCGAATCCGAATGTCACGACCAAACATCCCCCACGCCACGAGGAGGACCAAAGCCCGGCTGCCACGAGGGCCCAGCGCAGCCAGACAGAGAAGTGAGAGCAGAGACCCTGTAAGTCCAGGCTCGTCTCGCTGCACGTGGGTGCAGAGCCCGCCCAGGCCGGCCTGCCGCGGTCTATCAGCAGACGCCCTGGCACTGGGCCTCGGGGCTGCTTCAGGCCTTTGCTAGTCAGATATTGTCACGGTGAATAACTGCATGCGTGTCATTTGGGGCTTCCGCCAGTGTATCTTCAGGACAGATTTCTCAAAGCAGCATTACCAGTCCGAGGGCGCGCGCGCGGGGCTGGCCCAGGTGGTGCCCTTCCCAGCGGGCACTGCGCTGTCTCAGCCCCCGCGGCAGGTGTGAGGTGCCCTGCCCCCAGCGAGTCTGGTCAGGTCTGGATGCGGCCGACCTGGTAGGTGAGGACTGGGGTGCTGCGGTCATAAACACTTTTCCCATCAAGTATATTGACAAATATGTTATAAGCATATATATAGATGTCATAAACACTTTTCCCCATCAAATATCTTTTCTTGTTCCTGGATTTTGTGTCTTACTATTCCTTAAACTCTCACGTATTGTCTCACGGTGGCCCTCCGCCCCCTCGTTGCAGAGGCTCTCTCCACAGTGAGCAGGGGCTGCCCTTCGCTGCAGAGGCCAGGCGTCTCGCTAAGGCAGCTTTTCTTCTTGCGGAGCCTGCGCTCAGTAGCTGCCCCACCGCGGCGGGTGGCATCCTCCCAGACGGGATCAGACCCCTGTCCCCTGCGCCGGCAGGCGGATTCTCACCCGCTGTACCATCAGGGACATCCGCTTGTTCTCGGATTTTAAATCACCTTTAGGAAGGTTTGCCTGCTCCCCAGTTACAAAGAAATTCACACATTGCTCCTGGCACTTGCTTCACTTTTCACACTTGGCTCTTGGACCCGTTTGTGACTTGTCTCGTCGGGTGTGTTGCCCGGGTTCAATCTGGTCTTTCTCCGTGTGCTGACTGCTCGTCACATCGCTTGCTGCCGACCTTGTCCCCTTCACCTCATCGTGGGCTTGGCTCTCCAGGCTCTGTCTCTGCGGGCCCTGCGTCCCTGCGCTCGCGCGTCTGCATGTTCCGGGGCCTCGGGGTCCAGGCGCAGACCCAGAGGCGGGGAGGTCCAGACCTTCCTCCTTTCTCTTCTTGGAAAGGTTTTCTCAGCTGTTTTTGTCCTTCCCCTCCTGTGAACTTTATAATTAGCTTTAGATCCAGATGGAGAAACATACTCTAATACTTTAAGAGGAAGAAGCTTTGCTCAATCATGTCCCACTCTTTTGTGACCACATGAACTTTAGCCCACCGGGCTCCCCTGTCCGTGGATTCTCCAGGCAAGAACACTGGGGTGGGTTGCCATTTCCTTCTCCAGGGGATCTTCCCGACCCAGGGATCGAACCCGCATCTCCCACTTTGCAGCAGAGTCCTTACCATCTGCAGGAACAAGCAGTTTCACAATGATTATGTTAAATTTACAAACTTACTCGTAGAGAAATGGCTTTATGAGAGACTGTTTTCTTCTAGAATGAGGGGTTTCCTCCGTCTGATCAAGTCTAAGGTGTCCTTGAAGAAGCTTCAGAGTTTGCCTCACACGGGTTCACATTTCTCCATCTTTCCTTCGCAAAGTCACCTGTGCTGCCAGAAAGGGTGCACCCCCCTTACCTTCTGCCCAGCACACCCCCCACGGCCAGTTTCCCCGCGGGGCGCCTGAAACCTGCTTTTCTGACTGTATCTGTGGCACCAGCTCCCAGGGCTGGAAATGTCCCAGGGGGCTGATCTCAGTGACGGGAAGCAGGGCGCTGGGGGACCCTTCCTCTCCCCCTCCCCAGCCCCTAGACTTCCAGCCTCGGGTGCCCATGAGATGCCCTCTCCCCGCGGATGGAGCAGGCAGAGCGGGGAGGCGGTGCGGGCCCTGCCTGCTGCCCGGGAAGGGAGCTGAGGAGAGTGGTCCCAGGAGGCCTGGGGCCGGGAGGTGGGCCCCGAGGGGGCGCAGGGCTGCCCGTGTGCACAGGGGCTGGCCTCTGGCTCTTCCCGCAGGAGGCGGGCCAGGCGGCTGGTGTGGCCGTCTGCTGCCGTCTGCTGCCCCCTGCCTGGTACAGAAAGGGAGCCAGGGCTGAGACGCCACATGCAGCTGTGTGCCTGCGGCCGGGCCGCCCCCATCAGGGCCAGGGCACTGCGGTGGGAGGGCGTGGAGAGGCACGGGCGGGGAGGCTGGCCACCACGGAGGGCAGGGCCGCGTTGCCAGCGTGCACACGTGCGTGTCTGCGTGGGCCCGGCAAGGCACAGGGTCATGAGGCGGCCTCCCTGAGGGGCCCGGGGCAGCTCTGCTGTGCTGATCCATCACGGTGGGGCTGCCGCCGTCTGTCGTGGGAGGGGGGTGCAGGCAGGCAGATGGGCGCCCTCCATGGCCACTGCACTTTATTGGGGTCAGACACACACCGTCATCCTCACCCACGGGCTCTCACGCCCACGGTTCCCTGCCACACGGGGACCCCGACACACACGTGGGGCACACATCCCCCCAGGAGTAGATCAGGAGCCGCCACAGCAGCCTCACACTCGGCACGCAGGCTCAGCCGGCCCCACGGCGCCCCCAGCTTCAGCCACGCCAGAGGCGCCTCCCTGGAGGACCGAGGCCAGCCCCAGTCCTGATGCGGCCCCGGCATGGCCGGGGCTCCCACTTCCTGCTTCAGGGCCGGGACGCGGTGCAGCCTTCTGGCCCAGGAAGAAGGGGGCGGGCAGGGCTTCCAGGGGCAGCGAGGCAGAAGGGTCGGCACTGAAGCCCAGCTCCAGGCTTGGGGGTGACCCTCATGGCTCCGTCCAGAGGGCCTGGGCTTTGGAGGAGGGGCTCAGGGCAGGGCCTCCAGCGTCCACTCAGGGGCGGCTCCGAGGGTCTCCCCAGCTGGGGTGGGGCGAGGGCCCCTGGGCTCCTGGGCTCCTGCCCGAGCCAGCGTCTCATCTCTCTGGCAGCAGCATGAAGAAGGCAGCCTTCAGGGAGCGGCCAAAGCCGCAGAGCGCAGCCACCAGCCAGTGAGAGCGCAGGCCTGGGTCGGTGCTGACCACACACTTGAGGACGTCCGTCTGGGAGGGGAGAGGGCACAGTCAGGGCACGGGGGGTGCAGTCCCATCCCACCCCACCCGAGGCGGCCACACCACTTGATGGGGTGCCTGCCGTCCAGCTGGACAAAGGCCCGAGGCCGGACATGAAGAGGCAGGAATCTGAGCAAGGCACTCCCCGTGTCCCCTTGCAGACGCCATGGGGGACGACCCCTCAGAACAGGAGCCAGCGGACAGCCACGCCTCACTTCCCTGTTTCTCCCTCGTCCTGCTAAGGAGTGCAGCCCCGGAGCCTGACCTCTGCCTGCGCTGGCAGCCAGCGTCCTGGCTGCCCCAGTGCCCAGTCCCGCCGGGCCCGAGGATGGGACAGGCAGGGCACGGAGCTGCCCGTGTCCCACCTGCCGTGAGTCACCCTGGCAGCCAGGCCCTCCCTGCCCCCACAGCCCGCCTCCACCGTGCTCCAGCCGCAGCCCGGGGCTGACCGCTGTCCCCATGCCGGGGGGCTGCACACACCTCTGCCACCACCCACTCTACGAAGAAGGCACCGCTCCCAGCAGCCCCCCGGCCGGGCCAGTGCTGGGCAGGTGATGGGGGAGCCAGAGACAGGTGGGACGTGGCTCTGACCCCCCCAGGGGGCAGGGCAGCAGGCATAGCTCTGGGGGGCGGGCACACCCCAGGTCAGCCTTGGGGGCAGGGAGGCAGCCCCAGCCACGACCCCCTCCCCTCCAGCCAGTCACCTCCCCCCTGCCCCACAGGTGCCCTCACCCATCCGCCACGCCTCCGCAGCCAGGTTGCCAGCGTCTTCCGCACAAACTCCCCGAGACAGTCGACAAGGGCGTGCACCAGGGCGGGCTGGGCCTGCCGCACACAGTCCACGGCCAGCCCCGCGGCCACCGAGTACAGGGACACAACTTTGCCCCACGTGATGCCTGCAGGGAGAGAGAGGGATGCTGGCCACCAAAGGCCACCAAGACCCCGCTTAAGGCCAGCCCTCAGTGTCACCTGAAAGGGACGAGCCTCCCGGAGCCACGTGCCCACCACCCCGAAGGTGACTGGGGTCAGCACGCAGGGCTAGCCTTGACCACCAGCTCCCAGTCAGACAGGGAGCCACGTCACCTGGTTGCCGTGCAAGTCCCAGCCGCCATCTGCTCAGGTCAGCTCTGCCAGCCCCATGGGCCGTTCCTAGATGTCCTAAGCTTCTGTTCCACACCTGCATGCCTGGGCCAGAGCCTGGCGAGGACCCAGCCCACCTCTGCTGGAGAAAACGGTGGAGTAGAGAAGCAGCTTGGCAAAGAGGGGCCTGAGCTGGTCAGCGGGGCTCAGGGACCCGGCGCTGGAGGCGCTGAACAGCAAGCAGCTTCGAGCTGCACCGGCCCCAGCCTGGTCCCCAGAACAGAGCGGGGCACTCGCCACGGGAAGAAGCTGAGGCCCAGCAGGAAGGGCCATCCCCAGACACCAGGCTGCTGAGGGCAAAACTAAGACGGAGCCTCCCTGGGGGAAGGACAGACGCGTGGCAACCTGGGGACGAACGCCTGTCAGTCATAAAAAGCTCCTTAACACATAAAGAGATTTCGTACACCAAGAGAAGAAAAGATCCCCTGGAGACAGGGATGGCTACCCACTCCAGTATTCTTGTCTGGGAAATCCAAACAGAGGAGGCTGGCGGTCTACACTCCATGGGGTCCCAAAGAGTCAGACAGGAAGGAGTAGCTAACACTTTCACTTTCAACATTTTCTAAAGAAATAGGAACACAAATTATGAATAGCTGATTCACCAAATAAAAAAATATTAACGATACAACAGACAGACGTAGTCGATAAAGCAGAAGTAGATGCTTTTCTGGAACTCTCCTGCTTTTTCCATGATCCAACAGATGTTGGCAATTTGATCTCTGGTTCCTCTGCCTTTTCTAAATCCAGCTTGAACATCTGGAAGTTCACGGTTCACATACTGTTGAAGCCTGGCTTGGAGAATTTTGAGCATTACTTTGCTAGCCTGTGAGATGAGTGCAATTGTTCAGTAGTTTGAACATCCTTTGGCATTGCCTTTCTTTGGGATTGGAATGAAAACTGACCTTTTCCAGCCCTGTGGCCACTGAGAAATCTGTATGCAGGTCAAGAAGCAACAGTTAGAACTGGACATGGAACAACAGATTGGTTCCAAATTGGGAAAGGAGTACGGCAAGGCTGAATATTGTCACCCTGCTTATTTAACTTACATGCAGAATATATCATGTGAAATGCTGGGCTGGATGAAGAACAAGATTGCCGGGAGAAGTATCAATAACCTCAGATATGCAGATGACACCACCCTTATGGCAGAAAGTGAAGAGGAGCTAAAAAGCCTCTTGATGAAAGTGAAAGAGGAGAGTGAAAAAGTTGGCTTAAAGCTCAACATTCAGAAAACAAAGATCATGGCATCCGGGCTCATCACTTCATGGGAAATAGATGGGGAAACAGTGGAAACAGTGTCAGACTTTATTTTGGGGGGCTCCAAAATCACTGCAGATGGTAACTGCAGCCATGAAATTAAAAGACACTTTCTCCTTGGAAGAAAAGCTATGACCAACCTAGACGGCCTATTAAAAAGCAGAGACATTACTTTGCCAACTAAGGTCCATCTAGTGAAAGCTATAGTTTTTCCATTAGTCATGTACGGATGTGAAAGGTGGACTATAAAGAAAACTGACTGCCAAAGAATTGATGCTTTTGAACTGTGGTGTTGGAGAAGACTCTTGAGAGTGCCTTAAACTGCAAGGAGATCAAACCAGTCAATCCTAAAGGAAATCAGTCCTGAATAGTCATTGGAGGGACTGAAGCTGAAGCTCCAATACTTTGGCAACCTAATGGAAAGAGCTGACTCCTTGGAAAAGACCCTGATGCTGGGAAAGATTGAAGGCAGGAGGAGAAGGAGACGACAGAGGATGAGATGCTTGGATGGCATCACCGGCCTAATGGACATGAGTTTGAGCAAGCTCCGGGAGTTGGTGATGGACTGGAAGGCCTGGCATGCTGCAGTCCACGCGGTCGCAAAGAGTTGGACACGACTGAGCGACTGAGTTGCACTGAACTGAATACACTAGACATGTGAAAAATGCTAACCTCATTGACAGTCTAAGAAGCATCAATTAAAACGAAATGTAAAGGATCGTCTACCAGATTGAAAGTTCAGAGTGGCAATGTGCGGACCCAGATAACTGTGCAGCCTGGCCCCTGTGACGGGAAAGACAGCTCGGGGCAGCTGCCATCACCGGAGAGAGGACACCCCCTAGGGGCCGGGCCCTGGTCTGGCAGGAGCAGCACAGGCGGGAAGAGCAGGCCCCGGACCCCTGCTCCCAGGGATGGTCGATCACAGGAGCACAAGTGAGCCAAATGAATGCTTGTTCAGCCACCAAGAGGTGGAAAGGCGAGACAGGAAGATATAGGAGTAGAAGCGCGAGATGCGCCACCTGCCCAACGGAAGGCCCTCTGGCCTCCAGAGGCAGGAGCTCTGATGGGGCCAGGGCCACGCCTGCTGAAACAGCACGTCCCTGAAGGATGCAGACACGAGTGTGAGTCCATTGCTGACGCGGCGGGGCCGGCAGGGCCGTGAGACGGTGGGCAGAGCGGTGGGCCCTGGGGCGGCAGTGACAGCTCAGCGGGCCTGGGCGGCGGTGGCTGCGCAGCCCTGCGGCTGGACTGGTGCCAGCAAATCACACACTCTAGATGCTTAACCGGGGCTTCCCGCGGGGCTCAGTGACCCAGACACCGAGCTGCCAGCGCAGGCCCAGGCGTCGGAGAGCTCGACCACACGCACCCGTGGTGAGGTCAAACAGTGAATAACGGTTAATCAAACACCACGTGAATTTCACCTCAAATAAACGAAAACGTACAAACCCCATGAACCAGGCCGTGTCGCGCCCCAGGCCCACCAGTTGCTCCCACCCCCTTCCAAGCAGGTCAACGTCTGAAGCCCCCGAGCCGGCCCCTGGCCCCCGGGACTCACTCCGCCAGCCTCAGCGCCGCTCGCGGGGCTGCCCAGCCTCAGGGCTCTGCTCACAGGCCTCCAAGGGGCTCCCAGGCCGTGGGGGCGCCACGTCCTGGGGGTGGCGCCATCACGCCGTGCTCCCCGTTCACCAGGTGCTCACGGCGCACCAGCCCTGGCAGGCCCCCCGGACTTGGCACCCCAGGTGGACATGTGGGCTCCACGCGACCGCCACACTGGGCCTGGAGAGAAAAGCTCTGGTCTGGGTGCTGCCAGCAGGCTGGTGTCCCACGTGGGTCTTGGGTATGTCCTATTTTCTCTGAGCTCTTAGCGTTGTTTTTTACGGAGATACGGTCTCACTCCCGGGCCTCCCTGGTGGCTCAGGGAGTAAAGCACCCGCCAGCCACGTGGGAGACCTGGGTTGGATCCCTGGGTTGGGAATATCCCCCGGAGGAGGGCGCGGCAACTCCCCCCAGCATTCTTGCCTGAAGAACCCCATGGACAGAGGAGCCTGGCAGGCTGCAGGCCATCGGGTCAAAACGGGGTGGACACAACCGATACCTAAGCACACAGCAGTCTCAGTACCATCAGTTCATCCTTCTGAAGCGTGAGACCCAAAAATGTGAAAAAGAAGACCCAGATGGGCCTTCCCTGGTAGTCCAATGGCAAGACTGCACTTTCAGCACACACACAAAAGCGAATCCAGTGTCCTTAGCGTGTTGATAATGCTCCACAGCCACGGCCGCTGCTGAACTCCAGGCATTTTTACTCCAAATCCCTGTCCCCATGAGAACAGCGTCCCTGCCACCCCAGCTCCTGGCAATCCCTCCTCTACTTGCCTCTGTAGACGACCTGTTCTGGACACTTCACACGAATCAGATCACTCAGTAGGTCCCACTCTGTGTCTGACTCCAGCCAGGGAGCAAAACGCTCTCCAGGTTCCTCGTGTCATCCTGCGCATCGCCACCGCGCTCCCAGTTCCGTGGAGCAAGGCTCCATCGCAGGACAGCGCGCCCGTCAGGAGGCGAGCCTGGGCGGGGTCCCTCTGCTGCTGGCGGAGCGTCTGAAGGCCCATGGACAAGCCCTCGTGTGGACATGTGGCTTCCCTTCTCGGGGGCGAACCCCAGGGCATGGAGCTGCAGGGTCAGGTGGGGACGCCATCAGTCACCCCACTGAAGATGCTGACAGGAGGTCCACCGTGGCGGCTCGCGCCTCAAGGCCTCCCGTGCGCTGGGTTCCAACGGCCTGCCTCCACCCGCAAGGGGTGCGAGCTGGAGTCTCGTGGCTGGAGGTGCATTTCCCTGATGACTGGCGAAAGTCAGCGACTTCTCAGGGACATCTCGGAAGAAACGACTATTCAGATCCTTTGCTCATGTTTACAGGAGGCTGCCTTTTAGCACAGATTTCTGAGAGTGCTTTATCTCATGAGTTTTTTATCTTTCCATGGTAAAATACTTTCTTCTTGCAATGAAAAGTAAAAAAGTGAAAATACTTGCCAACTTTATGTTTTCCCACGTAAGGGAACCGAGAAGCCCCTTCAGCCAAGACGCAATGGGAGCGTCACCCCGCCGCTGTGTGTAGGGAGCTCGGCAGCATCAGGGTGCTGGCACGTGGGGGGCACCCAAGCCCTAGGCTGCAGCCCTCGAGCCACCCACCCCTCCGGCCACAGCCACAGGGAGGGGCTGGCTCAGGAGGGTGAAGGGGACGCGGGTCCAGCCCGGGGTCAGCGGGCCAGGCCCCGCTGCGGGGAGAGGCGGCAGGGGTTCTGGGGTCCAGAGAGGTCGGGGAACTGCCTGCACACAGCGACGAGGACACACCTCCCTCCCGGCGTCCCGGGCCCTCCTGGAACCCACAGCCTTTCTGGGCTCGTCTCTGGTCCCCGGCCCTTAGTGGTCTGGGCAGGCAGGGCTGGACGCTCCGGCCGGACCCCACCCTCCCGCCACCACCCTGGGCCCAGCCCGCCCGGCCGCATTCCCAGAAATGACCCTTCCTTTTAAAGCCAGCCCTCGGCTCATAAACCAGCTGCCCGCCCGACAGCTCGGAGACACACAGGCGGCCACCCACACGCCGGCGTCAGGCCGGGATGGGCCCAGGGGATGGAGGGGAGCCCAGCGTGGCGGGCAGCCCTGGGTGCCCGCCGTGCCCCTTCCTGGCTGGCCCCTTCAGCTGCCTTCTCCACCAGGCCAGCCTGGATGCCCCCAAGCCCCACCCGGGGGAGGGCCGTCAGGCCCTCCAGGACACCCTGGTCTCTCCCCACCCCTCGGGGTCCTGCCCATGGTGACCGCTGGGCCAGGACCCGTGCTGACCCTGTGGAGGCTGGCCCACAGCTGGCGGTCCCATGTCCCGCACCTTCAACGCCGGCCTGCCCGCCAGCGGTCGGGAGGCCCCTCGGAGGGGGACACAGGAAGGCAACGCCCCAAGGGTGGGGTCAGCAGACGGGGCCTCTGACAGGCCTGCGGCCTGTCCATCTGGCCCCATCTTCAGTGGGTGAGCAGAGGGCCCCCTCAGGGCACGGATGGTGATCCCGGTGCCTCTGCCCGGAAGCCCTTTGGTGCTAAGCGCGCCTCGCCTGAGCGAGGAGCGCGCCAGGTCACACCACCGGTCAGCTAAGGGCTCGAGGCCTCCCGGCTGCCTGGGGCCTCCTCTGCAGCAGGTCGTGCCCCCAGAGCCCCAGGGGGCAGGGGGCCCCCCACTCTCATTGCTGCCTAGCCACTCACACCTGAACTCCAGCCGGGATGCAGCCCCGAGCACTCAGCTGTGGGCCCGTGTGGACCCCTCCCCCAGGCTGGGACCACCACCCGTGCCTCAGGGTCCCCAGTGCGGCTCCAGGCGCCAGGGGCACGCTGGGTCGGCCAAGGAGAAGGCGCTGCCCCAGGCGGGGCTCTGCTCCTGGACGCCCGGCAACGCCTGGCGCCTGCTCCGTGTCAGGACCCGGGACTGCGGTGGGTGCACCGAGCTGGGCACCGGGTCACAGGTAGGCCACAGGGAGCCCACAGGCTTCCCAGGAGGGGACATGGGGATGGGGGGGCCTGGGGACGCGTCCGAGGGTCTCCCGTGAGCCTGGAGGCAGGTGTGTGGACACGAGCAGCAGGAGATGCCCTCAGGTGAGGAAGTGAGGGAAGGAGGTGACAGGGATACACGTGGCCCACCGCCGGCGCCCAGAGGGAGGCTCTGGGAAACCCACGGGGGCTGTGGGCCAGCCAGGTGATCCAGGTGAGGCACCCGCACTGCAGAGCACCACTCCCGCGGGGGCGGCCGGCTGGCAACGTGCCTCTGCCCAGCAGACTCCGGTGCAGCAACCCCACGACTCTTCAGGTTCCAGGAGCCTGGCAGCGCCCACTCCGGCTGCCAGGGAGTGGGTATAGCACTGCGAGAAGCCCAGGCAAGCAGCAGCGCCAGCTGGCGGCCTGACACACGCCGCCAGCCAGGACTTCCAGCCAGGACAGCCCCGGAACCCCACCAGGGGCCCACCGCACTCGGACCCAGGGAGGCTCCCCGACAGCTCCCAGGCCCCCGGCCCCGCTGGCACCACAGGTCCCCGGCCTGGACACGAAGCCTCACCTGCAGAGAAGATCTGGGTCGCCACAGCCAGGAAGGCGTCAGTCACCACAGTCTCCGACTGCAGGGAGAGGTTCAGCTGGCGGGCCACGTTGCGGTAGACACTGGGCCGGATCAGCTCCAGCTCGTCCGCTGCTCGGGCATAAGGGTGGGTCAGCGGGGTCCCACAGGCCAGGGGGCCAGCCCACAGCTGCAGCAGGGGCCCTGACCCCAGCCTGATCCCTGACCCCCGACCTGTCCCATGCCCACCCACTTGACACCACCCCCAGCATCCCCAGGGACATGGCCAGGGAGGTGTGGTGGGCACCCCAGACCTGCCTGTGGGCTGCCCTTCTGACAAGTCAGCCACGCCCCCCCCTCCCCCTCCCAGGGGCAGAGCTGGCTGGGCCGGTGCGGCGGGAATCCCGGGCGTGCCTGCTCGATGACTCACAGCACACAGCAAGCTGCCCGGGCGGGCAGCCAGCCCCAACGTGGGCAGGGTGGGGGCCAGCGACCCCACACAGGTGGGGAACCCGAGGCTGCCTCAGGGAGGGGCAGCCTCACCAGGCCCAGCATCATTCAGGAAACCAGAGACCCAGCCACTGCCCGGAGGCGGCAGGCCTGGGCTCCTGGTGCCCGGCTGGGATGCCCGTCAGTGGAGGAACACCCTCGCGGGGCCCCGTCTACACCATGTCCGCAGGGACGCACCGGAACCCCTCTCGGCCCACACACTGGGTATCCCCCAGCCCGGCCACTTCTCCAGCCAAAGCAAACAGGGAAATGCTTCCCACTGGAGGTCCCGGTGATAAGGGCGACGCGTCAGCCCTGGGGCCAGCTGCACTGCGTCCAGTTCAGGAAGATCTGAAGCCAGAGCGGGACTGAGGCTGGTGGAGCCACGGGGGCGGTGGCATGGAAACTCCCAGAGCGGGCCTGGCCAGCCATTCCCACGTACAGACCCGGGGGGCGA
>SJYF01001681.1:349453-361024 GCA_006410515.1 Procapra przewalskii
GTGCTGAAGACTCATGCACAGGGCAGCCACGGGAGGTGGGGGGAGAGGGGCCGGTGGGGGAGGGGAGAGCCCTGCGGAACCTTCTCTCTGTTCCCCCGCGGGCACTCAGCCTGAGCCTCACTGTACCATCCAGTGGCAGCTCGGCATCTGCACCATGTTCCACTGGACGGGCCTTTTGCTCCCTTAGTCATGCCACTGGGTTCTGAAGTTCGCATTTTCTCACGGTTGAGCTAGATCGTGCGTCTCTGGTCACTTTCTCGGCCTTGATGCCCAGCATCCCTGCGCCAGCAAGGGGCGATTTGAAAGCTCCGCCTCTGGGCCTGCTGTGGGCCCCCTGGGAGGTCTATACCAGGATCTGAGCCCAAACAGGGACAGCAGGTAGGGCTCTGTCCAGCGGGCACGGGACAGCGGGCCCTCGGGCTGGAGCCCGACCATCTTTCTCCAGAGAGACGGTGCTGGCAGCGTTCAGGAGGCAGAGGCTGGTGCCAATCAGGAAGCTCTGGCTTCACCAAACTGGGTTTGACCATCTCCACTTGGCCACCTGATGCAAAGAGCCGACTCACTGGAAAAGACCCTGATGCCGGGAAAGATTGAGGGTAGGAGGAGAAGGGGGTGACAGAGGATGAGATGGTTGGATGGTGTCAGTGCCTTAGTAGATATGAATCTGAGCGAACTCTGAGAGATGGTGAAGGACAGGGAAGCCTTGTGCGCTGTAGTCCATGGGGCCACAGAGAGTCAGACACAACTTAGCAACTGAACAACAACGTTCTTCAGCGTTGGAAGGTGAAGCTGGCCACCTGAGGCTGGAGAAGGCGGCCCAGGCCCCGGAGACGCCTGTGAAAGTGGCCGACAGCACCACTTGCCCCTTGCCCGTCCTGGCCGCTCATCCTGACAGGTTTACAGGCCGCCTGCCTGGGGCAGGACTCCCCGGGGTGCGTACTCAGGAAAAACCACGCGCCCCCAACGCTCCAGACGCGGCACCACGTGGGCAGAGCTCGCTCAGGTCAGTCCCGGTCTCCAGGAGGCCAGGTTGTCCCCTGCACCCCACCCCTCATCCAGCTTGTTCTGGGTGTTCACCCAGGGCCACCCTGGGCCCTGCAGGCCAGGTGCTGAGCTCCCACACAGCCTGGCTAACCTTTGGCCACAGTGGACACTCCTGGTTGAATGGCTCCCAGGAGAGTCCAGCTGAGGCCGGTGGGGAGGGAAGACCTTCCCTCGGGACCCTGCCCAGCCCTGGTCTCAGAGTGAGGACTCCAGGCTGCTGCGAGGCTGGGCCCAGGCCGAGCTCCAGAGACAGAAATGGGCAGGCAGCCCTCAGGGGCATCCCAAGGGTCAGGTCTCAACTCTGCCTGCCTGTCCAGGGGCCAGCTAGGGTGAGGAGGGGCTCTGGAAGGTGGGCAGGGGGCAGCTGGTGACCTCTGCACCTTCTCAGGGAGGGTTAGAGGTGGGAGGAGGTGGGGCCCCTGCAGAGTGGGAGGGGGCCCAGGGATGGGCAGGCAGAGGGCAGGGCTCTGCCAGGGGCATGGGCTGCCTCCCTCCCTTTCAGTTTCCACACGTGGGAGGATCCAGTGAAGAGGGGGCCCTGAACCGCCCCCCGGCTCCAGGGGCAGCAGGGCACGCTGGGGGCCCCCCTCCCGCTGCCCACCTCCTTGTGGAGCTGGAGACCAGGGCACCCCCCTTCCCCCACTCTGACCTTGACCCTGCAAGAAGCCTCACACCCGCTCCCCTGAAGCAGTAAACTGTGGATGATTTTCCTCTCGTCTGCGATAAACAAATCAACCACAGGTGTGGACCTGCCCGCCAGGCGCCAGCAGGGTGGAAGGGTTGAGGGTAGCCTGCATGTGAAGCCTACCCCCGTGGGGCCAGAGGCAGCCAGGGGCCCCTGGCCCACGCCCACGTGGCACAGAAAGCAGGGTCCTCGGGCGGCCCCGGCAGTAGGGGCAGGCGTCGAGGGCCGGACAACCCCGGGGTCCTCTTCCTCCTCTCGGAACAATCCCTTTTCCCGACAGAAGTTCTTTTTCTTCCGTTTTTTCCCCCTTCCTGAAGTCTGGAGGCCCTCTTTATGCACAAATATGCTATTTTGAAGCACTCTGCATTGTTCTGAGATTTCAAAGTCACGGCCAGCAGCCAAAGACAACATACTTTTCTGATTCACTGTAACAGTGAATCTTGGTCCGTAAGTACGCTTGGAAACAGAGGAAAGTGCAGAAAAAGAAAGGTTTCAGTCTGTGCTGCTGTTAGAGGCCAGGACTGATTTCGGCCTGCCCTCGCTTCCAAGCAGCACACAGGCTCGCCAATGGCTCTGAAACCTTGCTTTGCCCTCAGGGCACCCCTTTAGTGCCTGGAGGTAACCAGAGGCTCCTGCCTCACCCGCGAGGCAAGCCTTCCTGGGAGAGCCCTGCCTTTGCAGCCAGTGCCCCCGTCTCCGGAAGTTGGGGCGCCCTGTCGCCCTTGGCAAGGCCAGGTCTGCCGGGCTCTAGACTTGAGCCTGCTGCAGGGACTGAGCGCTTGGGCTCCAAAGAGAGCTTTCCGGTCCCAGGGGCCCACCGGGGTGCATGTGGCTGGGAGACCTCTTCTCTCTGCTGGGGGCCCGCTCACCGTCCCTGCTGGAGCGAGGGGAAGCTCAGGCTCAGCATGGGCATGTGTGGGCAGCAGGGTCAGAGTCTGCAGGCGGGCAGCGACGCCGGGGGCCCACGGTGCCTGCAGGCCTGCATACTGGCCAGCCGGGGTCCCAGCAGCCCTGTGCTCTGAGGTGCCTGCTGCTTGGCTCCACCCGGCGCCCGCCCAGGGGCCGCTTTGCCCGGTGCCACCCCAGGATGGACGGCCCTGCGGACCCCGTGGCGCGAGCCGTCGGCGTCCCCACTCCCCACACACGCTGTCCTCTGCTCCTGCAGCACCCCCTCCTGCATCCCTGCATCCAGGGGTGGTGCTGGGGGCACCCCAGGCATGGCCCAGCCCTCTGCACCCCTCCCACAGCTGCGCGCGTCCTTGGAAGAGGCCAGAGGGGCGGGTTCCGCCCTGGGAGAGGAGGCCAGGCCGGCCCCGCCGCTGCCCGCCCAGCACCCTCGCTGTCCCCTCTCCACAGGGCCCACCTCAGGCTCAGCCCTCGGCCTGGCAGTTTCCCTCGGGGACCCGCTCCTGGGGCTGGGAGGCCCCACTGGGCAGCTGTCCCCGCTCAGGACGCATTGCTCTGACACCCCGAGGCGAGTCGGGCAGATCCCGGTGTGTCTGGAAGCGGCCGCCCTGTGCAGCAGAGCAGGGGCACCGACCCCACCCCGAGGCCCCAGACCCAGGCTCCCTGCAGAATTCTGACGCCAGCACCAGGCTCACCTGGCCACTGGCGTCGCACAGGCCACGGGAGCCCAGACAGCCCAGGAAGGGGCAGCAGGAACGGGCAGCTCGGGGCCTCCGGGCACCGCCAGGCTGGGCCTCACCGAGGGCAACACGACCTCTGGTGCAGAGAAGCCGCCCCTACAACGGCCAGCACTGGCGTCTGCCCTGGGACCCCTCCCTGGCTAGAGTACCCTTGTGCGGAGGCCTGGGTGCTGTCCCAGCCTTCCACCGAGTCCAGGATGACTCAGCAGCATTTTCCCACGCACACGCTCAGAACCTGCTAGCTTCCAGATGCACAAGCTGGATTTAGAAAAGGCAGAGGAGCCAGAGATTAAATTGCCAACATTCATTGAGTAAAAGCAAGAGAGTTCCAGAAAAATACCTACTTCTGTTCTATTGACAACGCTACAGCCTTTGACAGTGTGGATTACAACAAACTGGAAAATTCTTCAAGAGATGGGAATACCAGACCACCTGACCTGCCTCCTGAGAAACCTGTATGCAGGTCAAGAAGCAACAGTTAGAACCAGACATGGAACAGTGGACTAGTTTAAAGTTGGAAAAGGAATACTTCAAGATTGTATATTGTCACCCTGCTTATTTAACTTATATGCAGAATACGTCATGTGAAATGCTGGGTGGGATGAAGCACAAGCTGGAATCAAGATTGCTGGGAGAAATATCAACAAAGTTAGATATGCAGATGACACCTTAATGACAGAAAGTGAAGAGGAACTAAAGAACCTCTTGATGAGGGTGAAAGAGGAGAGAGAAAAAGCTGACTTAAAAGTGAGCATTGAAAAAACTAAGATCATGGCGTCCAGTCCCATCATTTCATGGCAAATAGATGTGGAAAAAATGGAAACAGCGACAGACTTTATTTTCTTGGGCTCCAAAATCACTGTGGTCAGTGACTGCAGCCACGAAATGAAAAGACACTTGCTTCTTGGAAGGGAAACTGTGACCAACTTGGACAGCATATTAAAAAGCAGAGACATTACTTTGCCGAGAAAGATCCTCATATAGTCAAGGCTATGGTTTTTCCGGTAGTCAGGTACAGGTATGAGAATCGGACCTTAAAGGAGGCTGAGTGCCGAAGAATTGATGCTTTCAAACTGTGGTGTTGGAGAAGACTCCTGAGAGTGCCTTGGACTGCAAGAAGGTCAAACCAGTGAATCCTAAAGGAAATCAACCAGGAATATTCATTGGAAGGACTGATGCTGAAGCTGAAACTCCAATACTTTGGCCACCTCATGCGAAGAGCTGACTCATTGGAAAAGACCCTGATTCTGGGAAAGGTTGAAGGTGGGAGGAGAAGGGGATGATAGAGGATGAGATGGTTGGATGGCATCCGGACTCAGTAGACATGAGTTTGAGTAAACTCCGGGAGTTGGTGATGGACAGGGAGGCCTGGTGTGCTGCGGTCCATGGGGTTGCAAAGAGTTGGACAGGACCGAGCGCCTGAACAGCATCTGCGACCATTCTGACTCAGGGTCCTTCCAGGGGTGCAAGCATCACTCAGCCAGGCGGGAGTCCAGGGGAGGGGCCTGGGAACTTGCTCATCCCCTCCCTCTCTGGCCCCTCCCGGATTCTCCTGGTGAGTCCTCACGGTCTTCCTGTTGAGAGGACTCAGGGCAGCAGGGCTGGCCACCTGCTTCGGCCAGTGGGTCCCTACCAGTTCCGTGCCGTCGGACCTGGCAGTCTAGATGGCGGGGAGGAGGCCGCACAGCACCTTCCCTGAGTGGCCTCGCCGCAGGCTCAGGCCATCCCCACGGGAGGCACCCCTACCCTTCCCCTGCCCTCCACACCTGCCTGCCCGCCGTTCCTTGAGAATCCTGGGATGAAACTGTGTCCCCCAAATTCATGTTGAACCCCAACGTGGCGGTGTTCGGAGATGGGCCCGTCGAGGTAATGAGGGTCGCTGAGGTCCCTGAGATAGGATTGGCACCCTCGCAAGCAGAGACCCCAGAGAGCCCCAGCTCCATTCGTGTGCCTGTCCTTCGTGTGAGAACACAGCAGAAACAGAGCTGCCTCCACACGATAAGAGGGCTCTCCCGGGAAACACCCTCCTAGCCTGGGCCTTGACCTGGCCGCCCAGCCTCCAGCTGTGGGAAATACCCGTCCAGCCTCTGAGCCACCCGGCCTGGGGGTCTGTCCTGTGAGTCTGGACCCAGCCATCATCTAGACTCTCTGTTTCCACGTCACTGTCACCCGAGCATGTCTGTGCCCCAAACCAGAGGCTGAAGCCCTACCCCCAGGAGGGGCGGGCTGGGCTCCAAGCTACAGGTCTGCCCCCTCCAAAATGCAGCCCCCTGCGGCCAGTGTGACACCCTCTGTGCTGGCGCACTCAGGGGACAGACACGGTAGGAAAACGGACAAAACGATCGAGTCGAGGTGCGTTCTTGAGCACCACTCAAAGCGTCTGTGCTAGTTGTTTGTAATGACTGCATGTAACGCCCTGCTCTCAGAACTCCTGAAAACTGAAGGACAAGCTCTTGGGAGTCCCTCCGAATTTCCCAGCTTCCCCTGGAGGCTGACTCCCCAGCCTCGGGACGCACCTGCTCCGCCCTCCCCCACCTTCCCGAGCTCTCGCCCTGGGGGGTCTTCTAGCACCTTCTCCACCTCCCTAGGTGTGGCTGCAGAGGAGCGAGGCACAGGCTGGGTGCGGCGGGGACAGCGTGGGCCCTGGGCCACGCCCGGGGCCAGCCCCTCTCTGGTTCTGGGGCCGCACGGTCATGGTTTAAGTGTGAGTCTGCTCCTTGGACAGAAGTGGAGGCTGAAGGACCAGGGAGGACCGGGCGGCTCCCGAGGTCTGGCCTTCCCCAGCCTGGGGCCCTGATCTCTGAGCTTGTGAGCAGCCCGCGGTCTTGCCCTGAGGCCTGGCCCTGGACAAAGGTCCACTGGGAGGCTGGTTGCCTCAGAGCCAAGTGAGCAGGCCCAGGAGGCCACCGGACTGCCCAGAAGCTGTGGCTCTCCTGACCTGAGGTCTGGGCGCAGGGGGGAGGGTGGTCCAGGGTCCAGGGCCCTGCACGGCGGCTTTGGGGCAGGCTTGCTTCCCGTCTCCTCATCATCTTCTCCTCTAGTTTCTCGGGGTCCTGCACGAGGAGGCCCCGGGGGTACACCCTTACCAGACACACTTCTGTACACCTCAGGGCAGTGCCACGCGGCTGTGGTGGGGCTGGCCTGGGTGGTGCGGCAGGGCTGGGCGTCTGGGGGGCTCCTCAGCACCCCGGGCTCCAGGACTTCCCAGAGGGGCATGCTGGGTCCCCTCCACTTTGGAGGAAGTGTGCCATCTGATAAGGGTGACTAGCAGCTGCTCACAGAAGCCAGGGGCCTGGAGTCCCCCGTGAGGTTCCAGGAGGGGACAGCGGCAGGCAACGTCGGGGGCGATCAGCAAAGTGCAGCCTGGGCACCTCCACAGAACGAGGGGCCCCGGAACGGTGACAGGAAAGGGAGACCAGAGGCAGGGCGCAAGGCGGGGGCCTCCCCGGAGCTTGATCTGAACCAACTGCGTGTGGTCACATACATGAAGCCACATCATATGGTCACACACGTCTGTGACACTTGAACACGGACTTTATATTTGATATTAAGGAGTCAGTGTAAAACATTTATCGGTGCAAAAACACACTAGCACGGTCTCACTGTAGAGTTCTCAGTTCTCTGAGCTTCTCTCACGGATGTGAGTGCAGGTCTGGGTCCCTCCAGCACAGGCGGGACGCCGAGCAGTCCCACGGCCTGGACCCCCAAACAGAGCCCTGGGCGGAGCCCGGGGCCTTTAGCCGCCGGCTCCCTTCTCCCCCAGGATGCCCATGGCCTCCGCAAGGTGCTGAAGTACCAGGACTTCGTTCCTGCTCCTTGCGTGGATGCTCCACGGAGAGGGGATGGACCCCGGTCAGCGTACTCACGCATTGATCCAGCTGGGTTGTTTCCAGTTTGGGCTGATTATGAACAGACATGCTGTAGCCATTCACATACAAGTTTTTGTGAGGAAATAAGTTTCATTTCTCCAACATGAATACCCAGGAGTGGCAATCTGGATCACGTGCAGTCTCTGCTTAATTTTTTAAGAATTGCCACATGCTCTTTGGGGTGGCCGCACCATTTTGCATTCTCAGCATTGACGGCCTGAGTGACCGACTAGCCGGCCTGCCTAGGACCTAGGGGCTTCCCGGGACGGGGGGCTCTCAGTCCTGGAGCTGGGGGCCGCGGCGGCTGGCCAGCCTGTCTCTGGGAGCGCTTGGCTTCTCAGTGCTCTTCATTTTGCTGTTGCCGCTGTTGTTCACTCAGTAAGTCGTGTTCACTCAGTAAGTCGTGTCCGACTCTGCGACCCCGTGGACTGCAGCGCGCCAGGCTTCCCTGTCCTTCACCATCTCCCAGAGTTTACTCAAACTCATGACCATTCCGTTGCTGATGCCATCCCACCATCTCATCCTCTGTCACTCCCTTCTCCTTTTGCCTTCAATTTTCCCCTTTCCCTTCATCAGGGCCTTTTCAAATGAGTCGGCTCTCTGAATCGGGTGGCTGAATTATCGGAGCTTCAGCTTCAGTTCTTTTGGGACTTCCCTGGTGGCTCAGATGGTGAAGCATCTGCCTACAATGTGGGAGACCCGAGTTCGATCCCTGGGTTGGGAAGATCCCCTGGAGAAGGAAATGGCAACCCACTCCAGTACTCTTGCCTAGAAAATCCCATGGACGGAGGATCCTGGTAGGCCCCAGTTCATGGGTCGCAAAGAGTCAGACACGACTGAGTGACTTCACTTTCACTTTTAGCTTCAATACAGTCCTTCCAATGAATATTCAGGACTGATTTCCTTTAGGATTGACAGGCTGGATCTCCTTGCAGTCCAAGGGATTCTCAAGAATCTTCTCTTGCACCACAGTTCAAAAGCATCAGTTCTTCAGTGCTCAGCCTTCTTTATGGCCCAGCTCTCACATCTACACATGACCACTGGAAAAACCATAGCCATGACTACACGGACCCTTGTCAGCAGAGTGGCATCTCTGCTTTCTAATATGCTGTCCAGGTTTGTCCTACTTTTCCTTCCAAGGAGCAAACATCTTTTAATTTCATGGCTGCAGTCACCGTCCAGAGTGATTTTGGAGCCTAAGAAAATAAAATCTGTCACTGTTTCCATTTCGCCCCTTCTATTTGCCATGAGGTGATGAGACAGGATGCCGTGATCTTAGTTTTCTGAATGTTGAGTTTTAAGGCAGCTTTTCTACTCTCCTCTTTCACCCTCATCAAGAGTCTCTTTAGCTCCTCTTCACTTTCTGCCATTAAAGTGGTATCATCTGCGTATCTGAGGTTGTTGATTTTTCTCCCTGCAATCTTTTTTTTTTAATCCCAGAAATCTTGATTGAAGCTTGTGCTTCATCCAGCCTTGCATTTCACATGATGTGCTTTGCATATAAGTTAAATAAGCAGGGGGACAACATGCAGCCTTGCCTATTCCTTTCTCAGCTTTGAACCAGTTCATTCTCTCCTGTCATGCTGGTTCTTGACCTGCATACAGGTTTCTCAGGAGGCAGGTAAGGCCGTTTGGTATTCCCATCTCTTTAAGGATTTTCCACAGTATGTTGTGATCCATACAGTGAAAGACTTTAGTGAGAAGAAGACTTTAGAAGAAGATGCTTTTCTGGAATTCCCTTGTTTTTTTATGATTCAGTGAATGTTGACAATTTGATCTCTGGTTCCTCCACCTTTTCTGAATCCAGCTTGTACATCTGGTAGTTCTCAGGTCATGTACTGCTGAAGCCTAGTATTTGAAGGGTTTTGAGCATTACCTTACTGGCATGTGAAACGAGCAAAACTGTTCAAATGGTGGCTTGGACATTCTTTGACATCTCCCTTCTTGGGGATCAGAATGAAGACTGATCTTCTGCAGTCTTGTGGCCATTACTGAGTTTTCCAAATTTGCTGACCTATTGAGTGCAGCACTTTAATAGCATCGTCTTTTAGGATTTTAAACAGCTCAGCTGGAAATCCATCACCTCCACTAGCTTTGCTCGTAGTAATGCTTCCTAAGGCCCACTTGACTTCTCACTCTAGGATGTCTGGTTCTAGGTGAATGACCACACCATCATAGTTACTTGGGTCATTAAGACCTTTTTTTTTTTACAGTTCTTCTGTGTATTCTTGCTGCCACTTCTTTCTCTTCTGTTTCTGTTAAGTCCTCACCATTTCTGTCTTTTATCACGCTCATCCTTGCGTGAAATGTTCCCTTGATAGCTCTAATTTTTTCTGAAGCGATCTCTAGTCTTTCGCGTTCTATTGTTTTCTTCTTTCTTTGCTTTGTTCATTCAAGAAGGCCTTCTTATCTCTCCTTGCTATTCTCTGGAATTCTGCATTCAGTTGGGTGTATCGTTTCCTTTCTCCTCGCCTTTCATTTCTCTTCTTTCCTCAGCTATTTGTGAGGCTTCCTCAAACAACCACCTTGCCTTCTTGCATTTCTTTTTCTTTGGACTGATTTTGGTCTTTGCTTCCTGTACAATGTTATAATCCTCCACACACAGTTCTTCAGGCACTCTGTCTACCAGATCTAATCCCTTGAATCTGTCTGTCACCTCCACTGGCTAATCCCTAAGCTCAGATGGTAAAGAATCTGCCTGCAATGCAGGAGACCCAGGTTCAATCCCTGGGTCGGGAAGCTCCCCTGGAGTAGGAAATGGCAACCCACACCAGTATCCTTGCCTGGAGAATCCCATGGACAGAGGAGCCTGGCAGCTACAGTCCACTGGGGTCACAGAGAGTCAGACACAACTGAGTGACCAGCATTGCTGCTACTGCTGTATAGTCATAGGGGTTGATTCAGGTCATACCTGATGGCTAACAGTGTCCCCTACTGTTCTCTATTTAAGCCTGCATTTTCCAATAAGGAGCTCATGATCTGAGCCGCAGTCAGTCCCAGGTCTGCTCAGAACAATGCTGCAGAGAAGCCTGGAAGGCTAGGTCCATGCTTATGCACATGCATGCACACCCAGTCGTGTCAGCCTCTGCGACCCCCTGGGTGGCAGCCCACAGGCTCCTCTGTCCATGGGATTCTCCAGACAAGGATACTGGCGTGGGTTGCCATTTCCTACTCCAGGGGAGCTTCCTGACCCAAAGACCTAGCCTGCGTCTCTTGGTCTCTAAGGTCTCTAAGGTCTCCTTATTGGCAGGCAGGTTCTTTGCCACTAGTGCCACCTGGGAAGCCCTGATTAGGTCCATGAATTAAGGTGAGTTGGACATGGTCAAGTAGGAGATGGCAAGAGTGAACATCAACATCTTAGGAATCAGTGAACTAAAATGGATGGGAATGGAGGAATTTAATTCAGATGACCGTTATATTTACTACTGTGGGCAAGAATCCCTTAAAAGAAATGGAGTACCTGTCATAGTCAACAAAAGGGTCCAAAATGCAGTATTTGGATGCAATCTCTAAAATGACAGAATGAACTCGGCAGGTGATTTGCAAGGCTAATCATTCAACATCACAATACTCCAAGTTTATGCCCCAACCATTAATGATGAATAACCTGAAGCTGAACGGTTCTATGCCCCGACCAGTAATGATGGATAACCTGAAGCTGAACGGTTCAATGAAGACTTACAACACCTTCTAGAACTGGCAATAACAACAAAAAATATGTCCTTTTCATCATAATGGATTGGGATGCAAAAGTTGAAGGTCAAGAGTTACCTAGAATAACAGGCAAATTTGGCCTTGGAGTACAAAATGAAGCAGGGCAAAGGCTTATAGAGTTTTGCCAAGAGAACGCACTGGTCATAGCAAACACCCTCTTCCAACAACACAAGAGATGACTCTACACATGGACATCACCAGATGGTCAGTACTGAAATCAGATTGATTTTTATTTTATCTCTTCTAATATGTGAGTACTTAGTATCTCATTATGGACTTAACTGGCATTTCCCTGAGAGCTATGATCTGAGCATCTGTTCACGTGATATTTGCCATCTACGTATCTCCCTGGTGAAGTGTCTGCTCAACGACTCTCATTTTTCTTACTGGGTTTAACAAAAGTGCTTACTGATTTGGCTGCCTTGGGTCCTAGCTGCGGCACATGGCACGTTCACAGGCGGCATGGGCTCTCTCTAGCTGGGGTGTGCGGGCTCAGGAGCTGAGCGGCATGGGCTCTCTCTAGCTGAGGTGTGCGGGCTCAGGGGCTGAGCGGCATGGGCTCTCTAGCTGGGGTGTGCGGGCTCAGGGGCTGAACGGCAAGGGCTCTCTCTAG
>SJYF01001681.1:364543-378636 GCA_006410515.1 Procapra przewalskii
CCGGGGGGCGGGGAGCCCCGCGTACCCGGAACAGGGCCCCGAGCAGGTCTGCTCTCCCTGCAGTTGACTGAAACGGCCCGAAGCGGGTTCCAGAGCCCACAGGCGGGATCTCGGGGCCTCCCGGGGACGCGGCGGATGGTCTGAGGGCCGCGCAGACATGGCTCACCTCCGGGGATTTGCCAGCCAGGTGAGGGTGGGCGTCTGGGCGGTGCGCGGGTATGCCCGCTGCCTGGGACGGAGCGCCGGCTGCAGAGTTCGAGAAAGGCCGCTTCACCAAGGACTGTCTTTTGAAAAGTGGTCCGGGGGTCTCAGAAGAGCAGCCCCTCTTAGGGCGCGTGTGGGAGGAGGGGTGGAGGCCTGGGCAAACCGCCAGGTGCTCAGACTTGGTGGGTGCAGGGTTGACTGGGGTCCGCCGGTTGGCAGCGTCCTGTGGGGCAGGAGCGCACCAGCCTGTCAAAGTGTAGCCTCAGTGCAGGGTCAGCTGCAGGTGTGCAGAGACCGTTGCTGGCACAGGGCTGGGCCATAGGAACTGGGTCTGTGCACCTGGAGGGCCGCGGAAGGTCAGGGTCCACGAGCACCTTGGCTGGGGGGGAAAGGGGCCTCGTTGGCCCTGAGGGGGACGAGGGGGGCTGGGAATGTCTGTGTGCCGGGAAGGCAGAGGACACGGCTGTGCTTTTCTCTTGCTGGGTGGAGAGGGCTGCCACTGGGCTGCGGAGGGCCTGCCTGGGAGATGCCCACTGTTTTTTGGCTGGTTGTTTCTCGAAATTACCAACCCCACAGCTCTTTGAGGGGTCTGGCTCTGTGCATTAACTGCCTGAGTCCAGGGGACCCTCCACAGCGCACCCTGGGGCTGATGGCTGCAGTTAGGCGGGTTGGGGCAGCCGCCATCAGGGCTTGTGGGCCACACTTCCCCCCCTTTTCTGTTATTGCAAGGCAGGTGTGAGTGGAAGCTGCTGGTAAGTAAATGCCCCAGCTGGTGCGGTGGTCCTTCATCCCAGCTGTTGGGATTTGCTCTTCTTAGCTGGTCAGCTCGCGTGCCGTTTAGGCTGAGGGCTGTGAGGTGGTGGGGGCGACTCTTGAAGAGAATTGAGCCCTCAGGCTCAACTCCCGTCAGCCCAGTTTGGGAGGACTGGGAGCCTGGGAGGAGCAAAAAGTGTGTGTCCTCGCGGGGAGGAGGAGCTGGAGTCAGGTCGGCTCTAGGTGCCTGGGCTCTTCCGAGAACCCCAGGGCGCCGCGCTGATGCTGCAGGCGGGCCACTGCAGGCTTCTGCTGCCCCGGACACGTGCGTCTTCCGAGTCCCTGGACCAAGATGCCGGGAGAGAAGTCTGGCTCCAAGTCAAGGGCTGTAGGAACGGCTCCTGTGTGCTGTGAGCGGCCCCTCATCTGGGTGCTGGTGGTGCTCGCAGCGGGGCCTGGGCGGCTGCATCTTGCCTGGGGACGAAGCGGGGCTCAGGGGAGCTGAGGAAGGGACCCCAGAGGAAGGAAGCCCCTTTTGTCCTTTCAGGGGTGGAGACGCTTGGTCTTTGTTGGTGACAGGAAGCCTGACAGGACGTTGTTTTCCTTGAGATGGTTGTCACCGTGGCCCTGTGAGGTGATCCCTGTGTGCGTGGGGCAGTGGTCTGCTCCCCGCAGGGGAACCCTGGGCATTGGGCCCCCGCCGGGCTGTGACTCCTGCCCAGGCCTGTGCAGCTGTGGAAGCGCCCTGTGCAGGTGACTGCCATCTGTCGTGGGGTGCATGGGGGCCGCTGGCCAGCCCTCACTTGGGGAGTGATGCCAGCTGCGGGCGTGGTGCTAAGTGGACGTGCAGGCGGCTGAGCGGTGACCACAGACCGGGCCATCCCAGGGCAGGCTCAGAGCACGGCAGTCTGGGCCAAGCGAGCAGCCTGAGCAGCTCTCCAGACCCAGGTCTCAGAAGGGCCGCCGCAACCCGGCCCTGGGCCCTGTCTCCCCTCTCCCCCGCGGGCTGCGAGCAGGCTGTCCTGGGGTGCACCATGGGGCCCTCTGTCCACTCAGGCGCCTGGCCTGCAGCCATGGGGCCCTGAAGAGGCTGAGAGCTGGGCCAGGCTCGCTGCCCACCTGCCAGGCCTGGCCTCTGGTTAGGGGTCTGCCCTGTGCCCCCTCCGGGGCTGTGGAGACCGGGGGGACCAGACCCAAGCCTGGCCTGGCCTGGGGGCAGGGGTGTCACTGGCAGAGGCCGGAGGCGGGGAAGGGGAGGCCGAGGGAGCGCTGGGGGGACAACAGTGCCCGTTAGTGCTGCCAGGCCAGCCGGCCCCACGTCTGCACTGAAGCCACCTCGGAGGTAGAGGAGCCTGTCTTTGGAGCACGGGCCGGACCGGAGGTGTGCTCTGGGCTGAGATAGCGTGGGCTCGGGCGGGGCCGAGGGGGCGGCAAGAGGTGGCTCCCTGAGGCTGCCGCCTGTGCCCTCTCCCACTCAACTGGTGTTCTGAGGCTGAGTGAGCTCTTCCCTGCTGGTGACAGCACGGGGAAGGTGGCTCTTGGCTGTCTTGGGTGGACACGATTCTTGATCTGGAGCCGGTGGGCCCCAAACTGTGCCCTGCCCGGGGGGAGCCCTGTGCCCCCGGACTCTGCTCAGAGCCTGTGAGTGGCCGCCCTGGCCCAGCCCCCTCAGTGCCAGGGTGCTCGCATGGACGGGTGGGTGTGGTGCTGCCTTAGGGGGGTGCCCGGGTGCCCTCTGGGCGGCGGTGCCGTCTGGAGGGAGCTGTGTCTGGTGGACTTGTGGCCCAGCGTGCTTGGGAGACCCTCTCTGCCCCTGTGTGGACCAGATGCCAGGCTCCCTGCCAGCCTGTCAGCGCCACTGGGGTCCTGATCTCCAGCACCTGCAGTGGGGGTGCAGGGTGACCTCGGCACCCAGGGGGCCACATAGGTGGAGGTGAGGGATGCCCTGCTGTCCTCCACGCAGCCCCATGCTGAGCTGTCTCAGGCCTGGACACTGAGGGTCAAGGTTGAAAGCCAGATTGCTCTGTGGGAGCCCCTGTGCTGCCGTGTCCTGGCGCTGGGCCTGTCTGAGGCTCTGCGCCTTGTCAGGCGGGGCTGTGCTCCAGTCTGAGTCCCAGTGGGGAGGGTGGTTTTCTGTCCATTTGAACATCCAGGAGAGCGTGGATTTCCAGCTCTGTGGTGGGGTGAGGGCATCACTGTCTTGAGGACTCTCTGTAAGGGGTGTGGCTTCCAGGTGTGCAGGGAGAACTCACTTAATGCTTGTTGTTTTTTTTTTCCTTTGATGAATAGGCTTCACTTTTTAGAGCAGTTTTTGGTTTAGAAAGCTGAGTGAGAGAGCTCTTTGCGCCCCGCAAGCCTTCCCTGGAGTTGGTTATGACTGATGGCACAGTGTGGTCAGGCTGTTGCCCACAAAGCCAGTGGCCTGCGAGGCCGGCCCCCTGTGTTCACAGTGTTGCCCAGCACCATTGTCCAACTGCCCCCAGCTCCCCGAGCTCCACTTCCTCGTCCCTACTGACTTGCCTCTCTGGGCCCTCCCCACGCCTGGGCTGTGGGCACAGAGCAGTGAGCTACATGGCCCTTCTGCCTTCCCTGTGACCCTGGCTTCTTGGCGAGAGCCTCAGCCTCTCAGTCCTCTGTGGGGACGTTTGCCCCTGTGTGGAGGTAACTTCAGGTTTTCTGAATGAAAAGGGATATAAGAAGCGAGGAAAGGATCAGGGGGTCTCCCTGGCCATCCACCCCTGACCAGGCTGCTCGCCCACGTCCCCAGCACTCGCGAGTGGACCCCGAGGAGCTGTTCACCAAGCTCGACCGCATCGGCAAGGGCTCCTTCGGGGAGGTGTACAAGGGCATCGACAACCGCACCAAGGAGGTGGTGGCCATCAAGATCATCGACCTCGAGGAGGCGGAGGACGAGATCGAGGACATCCAGCAGGAGATCACCGTGCTCAGCCAGTGCGACAGCCCCCACATCACGCGCTACTTCGGCTCTTACCTGAAGGTGCCCCCCGACGCGCCCTGCCCGCATGGGGGCTGCCGGGCCCCCTGTGGCCAGAGTGGGGATGGGGCTGGCGGGCCCTGTCTGCTCAGGAGACCTGGCTGGGTCTGCCCACCATGGGCCTGGTCTGCAGGGCTGGGGTCCCCACAGGAGGAACCATGGACTGGGCCCCCAGGAAATGACCACGCCCAGGGCCAGGGGCCCGGCC
Source organism: Procapra przewalskii (assembly GCA_006410515.1). NCBI lineage: Eukaryota > Metazoa > Chordata > Mammalia > Artiodactyla > Bovidae > Procapra > Procapra przewalskii. The sequence continues at coordinate 368,704 of SJYF01001681.1, forward strand.
TTGTCCTGAGGGGAGCCTGGGGGTGGCAGGGCGTGAGCAGGGAGCGGCTGGCTCTGGAGTGGCCTGTTTGTGCCCCTCCCGGGGCAGGGTGGGCCCCCTGGAGCCGCAGCCCTTCCCAGGAGCTTTGGACATGGGCTCGGCCCATCTGCAGTGTCTGCACAGGGGTGTGGCGAGGGGAGCCAGGCGGGCTGCCACCGCTGCTCCCGGTGGGCATCTTGGCTGGGTCAGTAGAGCTGGGCGCGTCGTGCCCTGTGCCGCCTGCTGACGCACGTCTCTGCCCCAGAGCACGAAGCTGTGGATCATCATGGAGTACCTGGGTGGAGGCTCCGCCTTGGACCTGGTGAGCTGGGGGGCCCAGGGGCTGGGCAACCCGGAGGGCAGGGCCAGACTGAAGAAGTTGTCTGGGGGTTGTCCTTGAACCCTGGGTTCCTGTGGCTTCCCCTGCTTCCCTGTCATGGTGGCTGACTGTTCCTCAGGACCCAGCTGAGGAACTGGGTCCTCTGCTGGCCTGTGGGGAGGAGGTTAGGCCGCCAGCAGGAGGCTCAGGAGTGTGGCCAGGTCCCCGTTGTCAGCTGTTAGCTCCCCCACAGCCGTCTGAAACTTGAACCAAAAGTGGGTGAGAAGGCTTCCCTGGTGGTCCAGTGGCCAAGACTCCACGCTTCTAATGGCCTGGGTTCAGTTCCTGGTCGGGGAACTAGGCCCCACGTGTCACAACTAAGAGTCCGCGTGGTGTGACCGTGGCCTGTGCAGTCAAGGCACAGTGGGTGAAGAGACAGGAGGCGCCCACGGCCGGGCCCCACCCCCGCGCTGAGGTGGGCGTGCTCAGGGCCAGTGCTGGGCCTGGGGTGCTGGGGAGGGGGTGTGGAGGCCTGAGGCCCTGCTGGCCCCTCGTCTGTAGCTGAAGCCGGGCCCCCTGGAGGAGGCCTGCATCGCCACCATCCTGCGGGAGATCCTGAAGGGCCTGGACTACCTGCACTCGGAACGCAAGATCCACCGGGACATCAAAGGTGCCTTGGGGCACGCGGTGGCATGGGCTCGGGGCCAGCGGTGCCCAGTGCTTGCTGCAGTCTCAGAGACCTGGCAGTCCCGCTGTTCCCAGTAACAGATAGGGCCGGCTCAACGCTGTGTCCCTGCACACGGCATAGCCGGCTCTGCACGTAGGGTGGGGGGCGCCGACTTAGCCTGTGAAGGTGAGGGGTGAGAGCAGCCATGCTGGTGGGCATGAGTGGCCAGGCCAGCCTGCAGGGGTGTGACTGGCAGAGCAAGGGAAGTCAGGGCCCCCCCGCCTGTTGAGCGATCTGGCAGGGAGGGCGGTTCCTGTGCGCAGGGTCTTCAGTGGTGGCTGTCACGGGCACTGGGGATGGCTGAGGGCACGCGTGCTCGGGGCCCATGGGTGCCCGCCAGCAGTGCGCCATGGCCTTGGGGCTGAGGGCGGGCCTCCCTGGGAGACTGGCCGGAGGCTGGGGGGCGCTTCCTCGGGTGGCAAGAAGGGTGACGCCTGTGGTCCTGTTGCAGCCGCCAACGTGCTGCTCTCAGAGCAGGGTGATGTGAAGCTGGCAGACTTCGGGGTGGCAGGGCAGCTCACGGACACGCAGATCAAGAGGAACACGTTCGTGGGCACCCCCTTCTGGATGGCGCCCGAGGTCATCAAGCAGTCGGCCTATGACTTCAAGGTGGGCCAGGTGGGGGGCGGCGTGCGGGCGCGGGGCCTGCGGGCGTGGGCAGCCTGCGCTGCAGCGGCCCCGGCTCTCTGTCCAGGCCGACATCTGGTCGCTGGGGATCACAGCCATCGAGCTGGCCAAGGGCGAGCCTCCCAACTCCGACCTGCACCCCATGCGCGTCCTGTTCCTGATCCCCAAGAACAGCCCGCCCACGCTCGAGGGCCACCACAGCAAGCCCTTCAAGGAGTTCGTGGAGGCCTGCCTCAACAAGGACCCCCGATTTGTAAGCACCTCCTGCCCCCAGCTCATGAGTGGTGAGGAGGCTTGCATGGCTGAGTGTAGTTGGGGCCCCTGGAACTGGGCTCCAGAGGACAGCGGGGGTGTATGTGTGCGCACGTGTGCATGCATGGAGTGGCCTGCTGTCTGTCTGTCTGGGAGCTCAGAGGTGACAGGGCCAGAGGCCCCTCCGCTGTGCCTGAGCAGGCTCCTCTGTGCCTCCGGCCCAGCCCAGGAGGGTCTGGAGGGAGCCCCTTCCTCTGGGGAGGACGGTGTGCAGCCACCCAGCCCCCTAGGCGCCCCTGCCGCCTGGGGTCCCCTGACCAGGCTCCCAGCGGCGGCAGTGATGCTGAGGCCCTGGGCTCAGCCCAGGCCTCCTTGCTCTGAGCGCCAGGAGCTCCCCAGGCAGCACTCGGCTGCCCGGCGCCTGGTGACCCCTGTGCGTCCCCGGCAGCGGCCCACGGCCAAGGAGCTCCTGAAGCACAAGTTCATCACACGCTATACCAAGAAGACTTCCTTCCTCACGGAGCTCATCGACCGCTACAAGCGCTGGAGGTCTGAGGGCCACGGCGAGGAGTCCAGCTCCGAGGACTCCGACATGTAGGGGCTGCTCTTCCCATGGGGCTGCGGCGGGCTCTCCAGGGCAGGGGTCGGCCTTTGGGGCCGTGAACCAGTGCCCCTCGGGGCCCTGCTGACCCCCAGGCCCTGTGTGACTTCCCATTGTCCCCCTCAGAGACGGAGACCCCGAGGATGGAGAGCAGGGGCCCATCTGGACGTTCCCCCCGACCATCCGGCCAAGCCCGCACGGCAAGCTGCACAAGGGGACGGCCCTGCACGGCCCCCAGAAGGTCGGCCTGGCCCCGGGCGCGCCGTAGGGAGTGGGCTGCAGGGGCACCTCCTGGGCATGCCCGCTCCCCCAGGGAGGCTCTTCGGGAGACCAGACTTGAGGGGGTGGCTCGCAGCTGCCCGCGCCCCGCCACCTCTGCCGTGCTCACCTCCGCGCGCTCTGCATTTGTAGTTGGCGGAGCCCGTCAAGAGGCAGCCGAGGTCACAGTGTCTGTCCACGCTGGTCCGGCCCGTCTTTGGAGAGGTGAGGGCCGAGCTGGTGCAGCACAGGGTGTCTGGGTCCCCCGGGGGCTCATGAGGTTGGCCCCTTGGACCCGGCGTTTTGAGTAGAAGGACCAGAGATGCCTGGGATAAGCCGGTCTCAGGGGACCCTCAAGATCCCGAGCCTGCCAGGGTCTTCTGGGGCCCCAGGGGGCCTTTGAACATGAGCCACTACCCTGGGACCTTTTATCTTGAAGCACAGACATGGGGTGACCCTTAGTCTGGAGAGCCTGGGAGCCTTCTGCCCTGGGTGTCAGGCCCCGGACTGGGAGCCCTTAAGGGCCACTCCCCGTTGGTCTCGGGACCCAGCGTCTGTGTCACTTGCTCGGGCGCAGTCACTAGCATCCCCCGGAGTGAGTCACCAGCAGTGGGCTGTGGCCCGGGTCACACCCTGGGTGACGTTGGCCCTGGAGCCTGGGAGCAGGGGTGGATGCTGGGAGGAGGCAGCGGAGCCGTGCCGAGCCCTCCCTGGGCCTGCGGTGCCCGGGAGGGGAAGGGAGCGGGTGGGGAGGGGAGCTGGCGGAGGTGGGCTGTCCGTGGGCATGTGGGCTCCTGGGGCCACACAGCAGCGCTCCTGGGGCTGGCACCTTTGGGGTGGGAGGTGTGGCCACACCCTGGCTGGGCCCCCTTCAGGTTCCGGTTCTGTGGCCTGGCCTGAGGTCAGGCTGCCGGGTGGGTGTCCAGGGAGGTGTGTGCCCTTTGCCCCTTTGTTCTGTGTGCTGGGTGAGCAGGCTGGCCCGTCTCTAGTCCCCCGGCCAGGCCATCTCCTTGTGGGGCCTCCACAACCGTGGGGTGTGAGTGGGCCCCTAGTCCCAGGGGCCAGGCTGGCAGGGCCACTCATCACATCTGGGCCGTGGGCTTCTGCGACTGGGGTCGGGAGAAGGCTCGGGGTTGGAGGAGCGGGGCCCGGGGGGCAGGGCCAGCTGGGAGGCCCCCGCCCGTCCTAGGAGCCCCTCCTTGACGCTCGGGGGGACCATGGGGCAGCGCTGCCTCCTGCTGCGAGTCGCAGGTGGGGTGGGGCGGGGAGGTGCCCCCTTGGCCCCCAGTCAGGTGCCTGGGGGTGTCCGTGCAGCTTAAAGAGAAGCACAAGCACAGCGGCGGGGGCGTGGGGGCGCTGGAGGAGCTGGAGAACGCCTTTAGCCTGGCCGAGGAGTCCTGCCCCGGCATCTCGGACAAGCTGATGGCCCACCTGGTGGAACGGGTGCAGAGGTGAGGACCTGGGGGCGGCGGGCTGCTGTGGGTCCTCCTCGCCGGGCGGGGCTTGGCTCTGTGGGTCCTGTGTCCCCGGTCTGGACCGCGCCCAGGGCAGAGCAGTGACCTGGCCTCTGCTCTGCAGGTTTTCCCACAGCAGAAACCACCTGACCTCGACCCGCTGAAGCCCTGTCTGCACCCGGGAGGAGAGTCTCCACCTGGAGCCGTGTGGTCGGGACTGTGCTGACCAGGGCCCTGTGCCGTCCTGGTCTCGCCCCACAGGCCGCACCCCCGCCCTACAGAGGGCCGTCCCCTCCCACATCCCCTCCCGGCTAGGCCGAGGCGGCAGAGGGCAGAGGCGGCGGGCTTGGTCTCCTTGAGGCCCCGAGGCCGGGCTGGCCCCCAGGGCTCCGCTTGCTGCCAGGCAGAGGGGCAGGGACACTTGCGGGGCAGACCTGCCGCCTCCCGCCTGGCCCGCCCACCCTCGGAGGCCATAGATTCGCCCTGTGCTGTTGGAGCAGGTACTGTGTCTTCTCATAAGTACTCGTGTCGGCCAGATTGTTGTTTTTTTAAGAAGATCAAACTTCCTTGCTTCCCTAGGTATTCTGAGGTTAAGGTGTTAGTTTTCACAGCACCCTGAGAGGCTCCTGCCACTTCCAATAAAGACCTNNNNCTGAACTGAGACGTGCTGGTGGCGGGCGGGGTGCTCAGGCTCCCAAGGCCTCCTCACCTAAGGTGGGCACAAGCGGCCGCGGCTGGAGCACGGGCAGGGCGAGGCAGCACGCGGGACCAGGCACAAAGAAGCCCTTTATTCTCAGCCACTCGGCACCGTACACTCCTTGGGATGATAAGTTAGTGGGGCTTGCTGTCCACTCTTCAGAAGTGTGGGCTGGGGGGCACCAGAGAGGCTTCTGTGCCTAGACCCCCCACGCCACCCAGCCTGATGGGAGGCCCAGCCTGCGAGGAGGAGGGCAGGTGGTTGAGGGTGGGGCAGCGCCAGCCTTGCCCGCACAGAGCAGGCCTGCTTCCCCTGCGCGCCCTCCTGGCGCCTCGCAGAGCCCAGGTACTGGCTGCGTTCCGGGGCAGCGCTCCCTGCCAGGTGTCGCCAGAGGCCCGCCTGCCACCAGTCTCCTGGGGGGACGAGCAGTCGTGGGGTGCGTGCTGGCCTTGCTTGCTCGGCTGTCTGCATCTGGGCAGGGTGGGCCTCAGGCCTCCTCCTCAGGGGTCCCGGCCCTCCCAGCTGAGGCGCTGGCTCTCTCTATCACCTCCATCCACCTGAGAGGAGGCGTAGAGGTCAGAGCCGCCCCACCAACTGCTCGCCTGGGAGGCAGGGCGTGCTCTGGCCCTCAGATCTGTGGGCTTGTGCCCCAACACCTTCCCAAGAACAAGCCCAAGTCAAGAGGGCAGGGCCCCTTAAGCCCTGGCAGCAGCGCTCGGCAGCCCCTCCAGACCCGGGGACGCGCAGCCGGTCCTCAGTGGGCATGGCTGGCCCTCTGTACTTGCCTCCTGAACATGTACTTGCTCTCGGCCCGGAAGAAGTGGATGTGGGACTTGAACTGGAGCTTGAAGACGTGTTCCTTGTGGACGCTGTCAGTGTCTCTGGGCAGGCTCACGCTGTATCCCAGCAATGGGAGGCTGGCCAGGGGGTGGTTGTCCTGCAAGATGGCAGGGCATGCTCACTCGGCAGGCACCCAGCCCTGCCCACCCAGAGGCGAGTTCTGTGAGACCGCAGCGCCCACAGGTGGAGCCCCCACCTACCTGATGAGTTTTGTAGAAGAACAAACAGAAATTGGTGAAGACCACCCAGAGCTTCTGCCAGCCACTGCTGTTCTTAAACTTTCTCAGCAGGTATCCAGAAAGCTGGTTCTGAAAAGAAATGTCTGTGGACGTGTGTACCAGGGTCACCAGCCCTGGAGGGCCGCCCCCAGGCTTCCCTGTGCTCTGTGGGGCGGAGACTTGGCACCTCCCCCGGCCCTGCCACTGTCTTAGCGGTCCAGTGGGCGGGGAGAGGCTGGACGCACCCGGCGCTCCTTGTCCCCAGTGTCCTGGGATGTCTCAGACATGGGGATGGGCTTAGGCCCCCAGATGAGGGCTGGGGCTCCACGGGACGCCCACAGCGGCGTCTACCCACAGGCTGGGGGCATGGCGCCTGTGTGCCCTGCTGCAGTGCCCCTTGTGCTGCCCACTGGTGCCCTGTCCCTCTGGGCATCGCTAGTGCAGCCCCCAGGCCTGAGCCCATGGATGGCACAGGCAGCGCCTCAGGCCGGGGCCCCACACCTCTGACCCTGGGGCTGGCACAGATAGCAGAGGGGCACCCAGGTCACCTCCTGTCCGGTGGGTCCCTGCAAGCTGGCCCGCTGCCTGCTCACTCCCTGGCCTGGCCCCCACCTGCTCTGGGGCGCCCGGGGCCTGACAAACCAGGCTGCACGCTGGTGCAGGGAGGGGGCAGGGCAGGGGCACCCGCACTCGGCCGCACCTCGCCGGCCGCACTGTGGTCGGCCCTGGACACGCTGGTCTGGCGGCACCAGCACACATGCGTGGTGGTACTGGCACGGAGCTGGCCCGTTCCCGCCATGGAGCCCCGGGCCCCGCCAGCCTCGTCCTCGGGCTCTGGCTCCAGGGAGGTCTCGTCGGGGGACCCTGGGGAGAGGCCAGCCCTGGCTGAGGATGCAGGAACCCCGGCCATGCACTGCCCTGCCACAGCGCCCACACCCGCCGCCCCCTAAACATGCCCCGCAGAAGGGCCTGTGGGCGTACCAGGTGGGCTGCCCAGGTGACCCCTAGCCCCGCCCTCAGAAGGCCTCCGGTGTCCAGGGGCTCGGCTAGCACTCACCGCTGGGCAGGGGGCACAGCACGCGGGCCAGGGGCGCCGGGGCGCTGCCAGTCTTGACCGCGTCAATGGCCGCGTTCAGGTCGTGCAGCCACTTGGCCTTCTCCAGCTGGGTGCTGCGGGCAGGCCTGAGGCTCAGCCGCTGGGCAGGGCCCCCTCCCGAGGTGGGGCAGGGAGTCGGGGCGCCTGCCCCGCCCAGGCACCCCGTGCTGCGGGTCTGAGGGCTGGCAGGGCCGCTGGCGGCCCAGCCTGACCCACTGTGCTGGCTGGGGCTGGCCCACATCGTGGTGTGTTCCTGAATCACGGGATTTTAAGGCTCTGGTGCTGTGGTGCTGAAATGGGTGCCTGGAGCCTGGGTCACAGTTAAGCCGCCAAGGTCTCCGGGTGGGAGGTGAGTGCCCCGTGCTCCGACGCCAGCCAGGACCCCACAGCGTGCGGCAGGACCCAGGCCCTCCTCTGGGAGGCATGGGGCCGGGCACAGCTCAGCGCTGATCTCCACGGAGGGCCCGCACAGGCCATCAGAGCCTGGGTCTCCTTCCCAGGGATGTGGGCTGGGGCAGGGAAATGTGCACTGGTCCTGCGCCGTGGCCCAGGCGGCCTCTTGGTGCCCAGCTCTGGGGCAGGGGGCAGCCTGCAGTGCCGGGCCATCCTGGGATGGTCTCAGCAGCCACACGCTTGCACTGAGGGTGAAGCTGCTCCCCTGAAGCAGTGCCTACTGGGCTGTGTGTCCCGGTGCCCAAGACATGCATGGCACAGGGGCCCACAGGCAGACGGGGAAGGATGGCCCTCACCTGGCCGCCACCACGATGGTCTTCCGAGCCGCGCAGATGGTGAAACAGTGCGGCCCAGGCCACTCACTCTCCTGATCCTCCACCTGTGGGCAGAGAGGGGGCTTCTAGACCAGGAGCGGGGCTGGCGGGACCCAAGCCTGCAGCTGGACGCAGGTGCACACCAGGCCCCCGCTGACTCTACCAGGGGCTACAGGGGGCACCAGGATGTCCACGGTGGGGCCCTGCCACCCAGGTGGGCGACCTGAGGGCCACAGGCACCCAACTACTCACCGGTGGGTCCAGCACTATCAGCTGAAAATCAAGCACAGGAAGAGACGGTGAGCGTTTTGTTGAAGAGAGAATCAGACAATTCATGATATAAAGTGGTACCAAAACCTAACAAAGACTCAAAGAAAAACTACACAGACTAACTGTGATGATAAGGGATTAAATAAATTCAGAAAAAAGTGTTCCCTGATTGGACCCAGAGACAGAGACGAGGCAGCGTTCTATGCGTACTGGTGCCTCCGCCAGAACCCTCCGCGCCTGACGAGGCCTCACGGGGGCCAGCAGAGGGCGGCGTGCCAACGGAGCTACTGTCACCAGCTGAGGGCCGCCAGCCTTCCCTCCACGGTCAGGAGTGAGCGCGGGGTGTCTGTGCCCAGCACTGGCTGGTGATAGGTGACCGCCCCCCCAGACACACGGGACTTGCAGGTCACGATCTAACATGAGCAGCGGCAGCAGCAGGACAGGGCTTATCAGGATGGCATCTCTCAGTTAAAGAGGTTAATACAATTCAACAGGAATCTCAGCTGTTTTCCTTGAAGGAACTCATCCAGATGATTTCAGAGTTTACTCAGAAGTAAGTAAACTTACTTAGATGCTTGAGAATAGCAAAGAACTTTTTAAAGGACAGATACGAGAAGGAACTTAGCGATGCAGTGGCTACCCACTAATGAGAAGCGTGCAGGCAGATGCTGGGACAGACAGAAACGGAGCGGAGCCTCCAGAAAGAGCCCAGGCATGGACACAAGAATGCTTTATATGGTCAAGGCAGCCTTGGGATCAGTGAGAAGCATGAAGGAGTCAACAACTGAGAAAGCTGACTACGAAAAGGAAGAGTTACATCTCTGTCTAAAAACATCTAAAACAACAAATTTTAGGCAGATGAGTTAGAAAAATAAGACACTTCAGTGTATCAGGAAAGAAGCTGGCAACCCAATCTTGGTGTGGGAAGGACTTTCTGAGCCTGCAGCAAGGACAGAAACCCCAGAGGATAAGATGGACAGACTGCCTGACTGAAAACAGCGGCCTTCACACTTCAAGTAGGGCTTCCGTGCTATGTGCAGTTCTAGGAACAAGACAAACACGACCTCTCTGGATGGAGTTTAAATTCTCCAAGGTAAAACCAAACTGAAGGCGGAGTGAAAGGAATGACTGACCTGGTGAGCACCCGAGGCCTGGAAGCGCTTAGCAGCGCTCCACACTGGAAGGAGGGGCGACGCCCAGGGCTGGGGCAGAGGCAGGTGCAGACGTGCCTGGGGGGGAGGCTGCCCGGCCAGCTGCTGCTGCAGCCGCAGAGCGCCAACAGTCAAGTGTGCCCCTGGCCCACGTGATTTATCTCGAGGACGTAAGTAAGGATGTGTCAATAGACAAACGGTGGTGCTCTTTCTCATCCTGAAAATCTGGACACAGCAAAGTGTCCAGTGCAGGGAGCTGGTTAAATGAGCTGGGACCTGGCCCTCTGGTCGAGTGCTCAGGACTCCGGAGCCGGTGGTGAAAGCAGAGACTGTTGAGATGAGCTGCCGAGCAGAGCCAGCCTGTGGCACGCGCTTCCGGGTGATGGCCAGAGGCCCGCAGAGCTCCCTGCTGGGCACCACAGCAAGCGGTGACTTCCACTCGGCAGTTTCAACTTTTTCCTATGATGATGGCACTTATACTTCAGAACAGAGGGGATCTGCTTCTAGGGATGGCTGGTGAGGTCACTGAAACGGACCCCTTCATGCTGAGAGCTGGAAAAGCTGAACAAATGTCAGAGACACCTGCGGAGGTTCTAGCACTGTCTGGAAGGAGATGTGTGCCCGGCAGGCAGAGCGTG
>SJYF01001681.1:400997-428942 GCA_006410515.1 Procapra przewalskii
GTACAGGCACCCCCCCCTGGAGGAGGAGCCCCCAGGCAGGGGCCCCTCACCGCGGCCACCACGCCCCGCAGCTGGGCGCCCCCTGCCCCTGCCCCCTGATTCTGGGCCTGAGGTGGAGCAGCTCAGCCCCTCAGGACTGTGGGGGCCACAGCTCTTCGCACCCCAACTGAAGCCGACACCTTGGTGAGGCTGGAGCGCAGCCAGCCGGGGGAGCTGGGCCGTGGCCACGGAGCTCCTCTCTGCAGCCGGGCGCCGGGCGCCGGGCGCGTGCGGCCCCGTCTTGGAGCTGCTGCCGCTGACCTGGAGATTGCATGGGCCCAGGGGAACCGGAGGGGACGCAGGGGCCGAGCAGAAGGAGGCAGTTGTGGGCGATGGCGTCACAGGAGTCCTCACACCCTCGGAGAATGAGATGCTCTGGGGTAGAATGAGAAGAAAGGAGTGTGAGACGGCAGGTCACGCTGGAGAGTTGCTCAGCACCATGCGCTCCCCTCACAGCTCCCACAGCGCTGAGGGTCAGATCGTTCCTCTACGAGTAACAGAACCGCAGCTCTGTGAACGCAGATGCGGGCTGAAGTGGGCTCAGGATCGCCTGTTTGCGGCCCCTGTGGCTCACTTCTCTACGTGCTCGGTACCACACCACTTCTGCCACTAGAGTCCCGAGTCTCCTTGGCACCCAGGTCACCCTGAAGTCCCTGGGGCGTCTCTGGACACTGGCGTCCCCTGGGGCTGGGTGGCTGCAGACAGGCTGAGCCACCCCCCAGCTAGCAAGGTGCCCCCGACCCGCCAGGGCTGCTGGGGGACGAGATGCATGGGCGCATCCCAAGGCAAGTTCTTTTAATTTCAAAGATTTAACAAGGAACTTCTAAATAGAAAACATATCCCGAAGAGTTAAAGAATGCTTTTATTTAAAAACCCAATTAAAAATAATTGGGGACACAGAAGTGTTACTGTATGAGGTACAACTGTAGCTCTGTAAATACTACCAGAGTATGAATGATAAAGATGCAACAAAAATGCACACTGTGCAGCAATAAAAACTAAATATGAAACTACACAGCTGCACCCAGAATGACCAAATACTACTACCTGAAAAGAGCAGGAGCCTACATGAAAAGAGGCTCGCACGCGGCAGTCAGCATGCGAATGTGAAGGCAGGGAGAGACGACCACCAAGCTGACCGACACACGGAGCCGGCGACCCAGCCCGCGTCCGCCACCGCGGCCTCACGCCTCCGGTGCAGCGCGCGAGGGGCCTATGTGCGCCTGGCTCAGTAGCCGTGGTCATGCCAGACATGCTGGTGCACACATTTGCTCCTTGCTTTTTACCTTTAACGTAATAGCAAAATGTCCACTGAATGAACACAGCTTCACTGAGCAAATCGCCGCCCGCCGCCCACCCTCCCCCTACCCCAGCTGGCATTATCATTTCACACTCTTATAAAAGTTGTATTTCTTAGCTGTTTTCCTGACAACAAAAAATCGCTGTGTCCACTGCAGAAAACCAAGTCAAATGAGAAGCCCAAGAAGATGGAAACTGCCTGGGACCCAGTTGCTGGGAGACGCTTGCTGCTGCGAGGTTCGGTCTCTCGAGCACCCAGTCGTCTTTCTAAATCAGGAAGAGGGCTCTCCACGGGCCACTGCAAACGGCCAGTGTCACTCACTGCTTCCTGAGCGTGCCCTGCTCGGGCTCCACTCTGCTGCAACCAGACTCTCAGTGGCCCTCGACTCACCCGACAGGCGGCCACAGCCAGACCAGCCTGGACGGCAGTCGCCGGGCCTCCAGGATCACAAGCAGCACCGTGACACGTGTGTGCCCACAGACCTTGCTCTTCACTAAGGACTCCTTTCTGCAAACTGGGTCCCAGGACTGGAAGTGCCACGTAAATGACGAGACTAACCTTAGGGCTCCTGTTGCAACCACACCAGGCTACTCCCTGAAAGGGGTCGGAGACTACACGGGGAGCGTTTACCCAGAGGTACTGACCTGCCGCGGCAAGTCCACCTTGAGGGCACGGGGAGGCATCCGGGTCTTGCTGTGTCTCCTGCAAGCAGAGGACAGGCCGTGAGCCCCACGCCCTGCTTGCCTGACCCCACTGCTTTTTTTTTCCATCTTCAGTGTGTTTTAATAAGAATGCCATCATCAGAGGAGCTCCTGGAGCACACAGCATCAGGGTGCCGACCCCGTCTCTAAAGCAGCACGTGCTGCGCCCATAAGGAAGGGCTCGCGTGGAAAAGGGGCCCGGGGTTTGTAACACGCCCTGAGGCATCTAACCAGAACCGGCAGGATGACGGAGAACAAGACTGCAGACACAAGTCCACCTGCAGAAGAGGCGGCATTAAGGGAGGCCCGCACTCACAGAGCGCTGCAGACCCACAGCTCAGCACCATGGGAACCGTGCTCTGTGAGACACCACGTCGAGGTGGAGCGAGGCAAACCGGAGCAGGTGCCCCCTGCCTCTGAGCAACTTAGCGACAGTGAAACGCGAACCATCACCACAAAATGGAGCAGAAGAGACAGAACCCAAGTGTCAAGACGCACATCTCCACAGCGGACGCGCCTTTCGTTCAGGCACAGCTTAAGACACGTAAAATGCTGGTTTGAATGCCCACACTCTGCATCGCGAAGACGCGAGAACTTGCCTTTCATACGGAACCCTCTTCATCCCACCGTCTTTGACATAATCGGCAAGTTGTTTCTGAGTTCTGCCACTGCGAATAAAATTCAGATTTTACAGGAAAGAATAAACGGGAATACACAGCACTAATTTTTCACAGAAGCAAAGGGAAAGTAAGACTTGCCCAGCCTCTGTCTTAAGTTTACACATGCATTTAGGAAGTGTGCCTTGCATAATGAGCATGACCAATGTTCCAACAGTCGTTAGGAGGCCTCTTCCCCACTGCTCTATTTGCTGTGCTTCTCCAGCGGTTCTGTGGCTGCAGCCTGTGCGGAACACTCTGTCCATGAACCACTCGCACCCTGACTGGACGTTTGGGTTCTCAGCGCCACAAGGCCAAGGGTGCCCAGTGCGGCCGCTCACCTGTACCTGAAGGAGGAACCTCTGCTGAAGAGGACGGCTTTAGCTTTCGGCTTGGGCTGATCAGAGAGTCTGAAGAAGGTGTGATGCTCCACACAGATCTTCCAGAAGCTCTTACATTCATCTCTGCTGCCCAACACGAACTCCAGGGTGTCCTGGTAGGGCCCCTACAAGTGGAAAGGCACAGGCTCGAGTGGCCACAGCAGGAAGAACATTCAGGAAAAGTTAAAGCTAGGGAGGTTTTCTTTCTGAAAGTTGTATACAGACTTCTGGGTCCATTTATAGTTGAGAGGAGAAAAATACAGTGGACTATTTCTTTATAGAAATATCAGAGGAGTACGGTCATCTAAGTCACAGGGCTAACGTTTTGAAGCTTCTCTTTGAGACCTTTTCCCATGTTAGAGGAAATCAAGGCATCTTTTTGTGCTGGCTGACACGTTTACCTGTCGCCACCCACTCACTTTCCTGTGGGTTTTCTGAGGGTGTTTTGGATGAGCAGGACACAAAGGTTTTCAGGCTCACAAGCGTCACCATGAAGAAACCACTGCCGTATCTCTCATGGCTACTGCTTAGGATAAATTCCTAGAAATGTTATACTGAACTCAAAAACAATGCACAGTTTTGGACACTGTGATGTTCATCACCAAATTACCTTCCAATAGAGTATAATATCAATACTTTTAACTCCTATTTAATCCTAAAAATCTTAAGTGCTTAGGAATTGATATGACACATAGCCTTGCCAGGTGCAGAAACAGACGCAGTTCAGAATTTGCACTGGCTCTCTTTTTTCCCTGTCTCTGTGGAATACCTGCCAAAAACATTTTTTTTAACTTATAGAGGAAAAAAACCAGCCTTTTACTTGCATTTTATAAGTGTTCTTGGCATTCTTTATACTTCTCTTTCATTCTTAGAATAAATATTTGAATAACAAGCTATCTGGCCACACTTTCTGCACAAAATAAACAAACTTGCAGGTGGCAGTGACCCTGGTTTGACAAAGCCCCTGCTAATCCCCTGCCTCTGAGAAGCTTAGGGGCGGCCCCTCCTGGGACTGGCCCAGGCTCTCAGCTCCGGGCTGAGGCTGAGCTGCAGCCCCCAGGCCCCCCTCCCACAGCGGCTGGCTGATCCGTCTCCCAGCTTCCTGGCACAGTGGACGTGTAACACCGTGAACATCTTAGAACTGTCTCAAGTAGTGGATTTTTCCTCCCATCAGACTGTACAGACATTTACGTTTGTCCCTTTTTACTAATTTCACTAAATTTATATTTAAATATCAACTTATGGACTCACAAAAGAAAGGAACGTTTATTTTCTGAAAGTCCAGCCTTCCTCAGTTAGAACCATAGAAAGGCCAATGTCTGAGTCAAAGACACAGAATTCGGGAAACACCCTCATTCCTGCTGGACAGAAGCCCCAGCGCTGACTTGCTGCGGGGCTTTGGGCCACAGCTAAACAGCCTGCACTGCAGCGCCATCACCCAGAAGAGGAGTGGCTGCAGCGAGGCCACGGTGCTCAGCGGCCCGGGAGCCCGCCAGCCGTGGATGCTCCCAGGCCGCGCGGCCCCCCAGGCTGCCAGCACACCCTGAGGCGGGCCCCGCTGGGCAGGCCCCCCAGCGCCCATCCCCAGCCAGCTCTCCTGCTCTCACATCCTCTGTGCGTTCTGCTGAAACGACACACAAGCTGTTAGCGCCCGAGCAGGGGCAGCGCTCCCTTAACCCCAGTCCTCCCAACGACACTCACGTGGGCCTCCGGGTGGAGTTTGATGAGAAACCTTTTCCTCTTGAAGCTGAGCTTTCGCAGCCTGGACCAGTTGAAAGTGTTGATTCTGGTGCCGCTCTAAAATCCAAGGGATGCATGCTGAGTAACGGCACACGGGTAATCCAGACGCACACACATGCTTCCTCATGAGACAGAGGTGTGAGTAACAGCCTTGCTAGAAAGCGCGGCTTATATTCAGAAGCAAATTATATTTAGAACTCATTATACAGTTGTTACATTCAAAACGACAATTAAAATGTCAATACTAAACATACTAAGCTGTTTTAGGAAGAACACTTCATTGCTCTGATAAAGCTTTGATACAAACTGTTTTTGGTCAGTGTTAACAGTGAACATTTTGCAGCCATCCCAGCAAGGACAGCGCTAGGGAGGGGCTTGGGGGTGGAGGGATGGAGCAGAGCTGAGTTTCTCAGGAAAGAGAGGAGGATGGAGTGATCCCAGGGGTGCCGGAAGGACCCGAGCTGGACCCGGAGCCGGGGCTGAACTCCAGACTCCCCAGACAGTGGAGCTGGGGCCCTGACCCGGCTTCTAAACACTCTTCACCTTGGAGACTGGGACTGTCTGCTCTCCCAGGGTGGGGCAGGCAGAGAACAAAGGGACCTCAACCATGTTATTGTGTGAGAAAGTAAATAAGTGCTCAGAAAGGGTGGGGAGATGCCGAAAGGCACAGACATCACCTGAAGGGCGGTTTAAAGACCCACAGAAACAATGACAGCAAACCAAACCTCAGATCACAACCCGAATTAAGCTCCAGTGGCAGTGAGACCAGGAGACAGTCCACCAGTCCACAGTGACGAAATGAAACAGGCTAGAAAGCCCCTCCCACAGCCCGAATAATGGAATTTAAAAAGCGGCCTTTTGGCCACCGCGAGGGCAACTCAGTCTTAAAGTATCTCTCCACAAATACCAATTACAAAGGACAAAAAGCTCCTTGCGGGCTTCCCTGGTGGTGCAGTGGATAAGAAGCCACCTGCCAGCGCAGGGGCCACGGGTTCCATCCCTGGTCTGGGAGGATCGCATATGCCACCGAGACAGACCCCCACTCCCGAGCCGGCACAGCGGTGAGGAGGAGCCCTGTTCACCACGGCTGGAGCAGGCCCGAGTCAGCAGCAGAGACCCAGCGCAGCCCACCAGCAAGGACACAGCCTGTGGAAAGGCAGCTTGCAGCGAGGAGGCCCGTCAGCGCCTTCCGAGCAGGCGCCGGGTGCCGCGCTGGATGCCACCCCGGCAGGGACGGACGGCGCGACCCCCTGCCCAGGCAGCTTAGTCTCAGCAGCAGCCGGGCCGGGCAGGCCCACGTCATGAATGACTGACCCGGACCTTCCGGGGCACCGCGGCCGTGAGGGCAAGGAGAGAAGGGAAGACTTCCCACTGACGCTCCAGGGCAGACCCTGGCCGGGCGGAGCAGCTCAGCGTGGGAGGGAGCACCTGAAATCATGAGGCGGGCACGCCTGGGGAAGCCGGGTGGGGGTCCCCAGTGAAGGGGCTCGCGGCACGCTCTTGCACTTGTCTGAACTTGAAAGCTTTTCAGAGTAAGAACTGTATGGAAACACTCTCTGGCATTTTCTTTTCTGCCCTTGGTCTTCGTGACCATTTACTCTTTTCCACAAACTCAGGATGGGGGAACGGCAAGATGAAGAATGCTTTCCATTCAAGATACTAAAGAGAAGCCCAGCACTTCAGCCGTAAGGAGGAAGCACGCTTGGAAACACGCACAACACGGACAGGCTCTGAAACGGGGGGACGCAGAGGCGCCGAGGCCGGTCCCAGGGAGGGGCAGAGGAGGGGTGTCCGGGGACAGAGGCACAGGGTCAGCGAAGCCGGGCGCGGCGGGACCAGGGCCCGGGAGGGCGGCGTTCACGTGTTCTGGAATCGGGGCGACAGCTGCATGATTCTGCGAGTATATTAATGCTGAAACGCTGACTTATACTTCTGAAGGGTGGACCTCACGTTCTGTGAATTCCGTCTCAATTCTTCGCATTCCTGAGTTGAGAGATGTCCCTGAGATCCCGACTCAAACGTCAGCCCCCACCTCCCTGCGCGGCCGACGTGCAGTCACCCCACCTGCGGCTCAGAATGAAACACTGGAGGCTTCTCAGCTCCATCCTCAGAACCAGCGGGCCTTAAATCAGCAGCAGAAGGAAAGGCTGCACCTCGGCTCCCGGAGCTGGACGCGGGCTCAAGGAGGGAGGGGAGAGGGCCTGTCCGACAGCGCCCGCGCGCCCACACGGCCGGCTCACGCTGCCGTCTGCTTGGGCCGCACCGCACGGGACCGCATCCACCCCTCCCCACGGGCCCCCAAATCTGACCTGTGCTGTTGATCACGTGAGTGCTGCTCATAGACTGGGCAGGGATGGGTCGCAACTGTATTTTCCTCCTTTATCTGAAATTCTCCCAGAGTTGCTAACTGCCTCTCCATGATTTTCTATGTGCCCATCACTGGTTCAGCTCAAAACTTCCCTGCAGACCTTTAAAGCTCATCAGTGTGGCCTCACCATGACATCACTGGCCGGCTTTTTTCTGGTTGTGCCATAGCGCTTGCAGGAGCTCAGTCCCCCGACCAGGGAATGAACCTGGGACCCAGGATTGAACAGGAGACATGGGTTCCGTCCCTGGAAGGGAAGATCCCCTGGAGGAGGAAATGGCAACCCACTCCAGTATTTTTGCCTAGAAAATCCATCCCATGGACAGAGGAGCCTGGCAGGCTGCAGTCCATGAGGACACAGACAGCTGGACACGACAGCGCGTGCGCACACGCACCCCACAGCGGCAGAGGTGCTGAGCCCTAACCTCTGGGGTCCCGGGGGCTCTTGGGTCAGGTGCATTTCTTCCCTGGAGCCCTGCACCCTTCTGCTGACACAGGTTCTCCACGTCCGGGCATGGCCACCCCCACCAACCCCCAACATGTCGCCCTGTGTCCTCGGCTCCCACCTCGGTCCTCTCCCGCACCTTTGGCCTCAGAAGGCTGCGTGGGGACTGAGTTTTCTGAAGAGTGGCATGTCTGGAAATGCTTTTACTTTCTTCTTGGGTAGGAGACTGGCTGCCCAGGTACTGGAAATGACTTTTTTTTCACATTTAGAGCCTCTATGCACCGGTGTCCAGCCCGGCGGCGTTTCATGCCTCCCCGCCTGTCCCCAGGAAGCCCTCTGATCTTCCGTGTTCTGACATCTCAGATGGGCAAGTCCTGCCGATCCCCATTCACTAGGAGTGAAGCCTGTGGGCACCCTCCACCTGGAAGCCCGTGCTTGGGCGTCTGAGCGTTTCTCTTCCTGTGGCGTCTGTAGCGATTCCTCCGCTGCCGTTTGGGCCCAGCCTCTGGAACCCTGGGATGCTGGGCCGCCTGGCGCCGCTGGAGTTCCCTCTGCCTCTCTCTCCGTCTCTCTCTGCTTTGCGGAGCTCTCAGCCACGTCTCCCAGGCCTCCTGTCGCCAGCCTGCGCCTCTCTGGGCCCCTGTGTCCCTGTGCCTGACCAGCTCTTGCTTCAAGGTGTGGGCTTTTCTCCTGCTTCTGAGGCTTCTTCGAGAAGGTCTTGCACACACACTGAACGTCGGTGGCAACCCTGCTTTGAGCAAGCCTATGGGCACCGTTTTTCAACAGCATTCACTCACAATATTTCAAACCTCTTATTATACTTGCTAAGGTATTTGTCATCAATGATCTTTGACATTACTACTGCAAAGGGATTATGACTCTCTGAAGGCTCACATAATGGTTTACACTTTTAACAATAATGTACTTTTAAATTAAAAAAAGAAAGGACATGCCATATAGCAATATACTAACAAGGCACCAACCTGAGTCCAGACTTAACATTCCCCTCTCCCCTCTTTGTCTTCCCTGGTGGCTCAGACGGTAAGGCGTCTGCCTACAGTGCGGGAGACCTGGGTTCAGTTCCTGGGTCAGGAAGATCTCCTGGAGAAGGAAATTGCACCCCACTCCAGTATTCTTGCCTGGAGAATCCCATGGACGGAGGAGCCTGGTGGGCTACAGTCCACGGGGTCACAGACACGACTGAGCGACTTCACTTCACTTTCTTTCTCCTCTCTTCTGAAAGCCTGCTGACTCTAGTCACCCACCATCCGAGGGGTGCCAACACCAGCTTTTCCGCAGGGAATAAACTGTGTGTGTGTGTGTGTGTGTGATTTCCTCTCTTTTCCCCACAAGAGGCAGCAAGTCACACACACGGCTCTGAGTACTCTCTGCATGCAGCAGCACATCTCAAAGGCTGTCTCATTTATTAGGACAGCGTCTGCATCCTCTGGACAGGTGGCCAGTGACCCTGTGACGCGGGTGCAGCACCATCTGCGTTGTAACCAGCCTTCTAACAGTTAATTACCAATATTTTACTATGACAAACCAGGCCAGAATCAAAACTCACAAGAGAGAGTTTAGGCTCATGCTGAAGCTGCGCCCTGTTCCTTGGGGATGAGGCATGGGGTAAGGAGGCTTTCCTGCTTTTGCACCTCCTCCAGCCCAGAGTTTCTGCTTCTCTGGGTCTCTTCTTCCTGCAAGTTTGACACCTGCCCTGCAAATACCACCTTCCTCGGAAAGAAGGCTTTCCTCAAGTTCCTGGTTCTCCCTGTCACCGTCTAAGTTTAGCAGGAGGCCACAGGTGTGCCTGAGTCAGGGACCATCTGGTAAACCCTGGCCAGGCACCGCCAGGGGACGCTCGTCTACGGGGCAGTGGACAAGGTCCAGCGTCTCTCCAAGGATGCTGATTAGTTGAAAGAGAAAGAGCAGTAACGATACAGGGGAAGAACCAGAAAGCACGGGGTCAGCGTTCACATCGCCAGGGAGGCCAGGTGGTGCCCGAGGTCATCCCCGAGGGGTCGTGTGTCCCTTGCATGTGGCCCAGCTGGGCACCGTCCCTGACTAGCCACAGGAGAACGGCCCGCGGACTGGTCCAGTGTTCCGGGTTGCGGGCAGCTGCAGCATGTCAGCTGAACGTTATGGCTGCTTCTAGACTGGATCCTGTCCTGCAGGAAGACAGGAGCTGCATGGACAAGACTGGCCAGGTGACGAGGGGGACAGACCCGTAGAGTCAAGAATCAGGGGCCCCAGTGACAGCTGCAGGGCAGTCCTGACAGGGCGCGGCCTCCTCCTGGGAGCACAGACGCTCTCAGGGGAAAGGGCCCTGCGAGGGCAGCGCACCTCAAGGCTTCAGAAGAGCGTGCGGGTGTGTCTGTGTTTCTCTCCGTGTATACATGTGTCTCTCTGTGTATACGTGTGCACACGTCTCTGTGTATATGCATGTGCCTGTGTTTATGCATGTGTCTGTGTGTGTACAGCTTCCTGGGCAGTGTTAGTGGTAAAGAACCCCCCTGCCAGGGTAGAAGACCTAAGAGATGTGGGCTCTATTCCTGGGTCAGGAAGACCCCCTGGAGGAGGGCAGGGCAGCCCACTCCAGCATTCTTGCCTGGAGAATCCCATGGACAGAGGAGCCTGGAGGCTACAGTCCATGGGGTCGTGAAGAGTCAGACGTGACGGCAGCAACCCAGAGCACATATGTGCATGTTTGTGTGCACCTGTGCGTGTCGTGTGTCTGTGCGTGTGCACGTCTCTCTTGTGTGCGTCTGTGTGTATATGTCTGTGTGTATGTGTGTGTCTGTGGTCTGTTTCTGTACATATGTATCTCTGTACACGTGTGTCTCTGTATGTGTGCTGTGTGTATGTCTGTGTGTGTAAGTATATATGTGTGTGTATATGTGGTTTGTATGTCTGTGTGTTCATGTGTCTGTGTATCTGTAGATATGTCTGTGTATCTATGTATCTGTGTGTGTGTATGTGGTCTGTGTGTGTATATGTGGTCTCTGTGTATATGTGTCTCTGTGTGGATGTGGTCTCTGTGTGTATTTATGTCAGTGTGTGTATATGTGTTCTGTCTGTGTCTGTGTGCTGCTATTTGTATATGTGCCTGTGTGTGTATATGTGTCTCTGTGTGTATATGTGTCTCTGTGTGTGTATATGTGGTATCTGTGTGTGCATATGTGGTCTCTGTGTATATGTGTCTCTGTGTGGATGGGGTCTCTGTGTGTATTTATGTCAGTGTGTGTATATGTGTTCTGTCTGTGTCTGTGTGCTGCTATTTGTATATGTGATCTGTGTGTGTGTGTCTGTGTGTGTGTGTGCGTGCGGAGGGGCAGGGAGTGAGAACACAGGCAGGGGGTGGGGGAAACACTCGTGTGACGAGCATGTGGGGCTCTGCGTGCTCGTCTGATTCTCAGCGCTCTCAGATAGTCTTTGAAGAGGAGGCTCTGGCAGCTCCCAGGGCTGGAGTGGGGACCCGGGGGTCAGAAGCCCACTGGCAGGCACTGCCCTCCACCTCCAAGGGGAGGCCCTGCCCGGGCGGCTCAGCCGCTCTGACTGCCCTGCCTGCAGGCCCAGGGCCTCGGCCCCGCCCGCGCCCACCGCACGCGCCTTCCGAGCCCCGACTCCGCTGACAGCCTCTGCTCTCTGTGGCCTCCTTTCCCTTCTGGGTTCCCACTGATGTCAAGTTTAAAAACTTCCTTCACTGTTATTCCAGTGGGGATTCTGAGCGAGTGGGAACGGATTCAATCTGCCGCCTTTAACCCAAAGTCTCCAATCCTTTGCTTTTGCAGTTTCTTCTGGTCCTGGATGACCTGTCCTTTTCTCAAGAACGGCAGCTTCAATTTCGGGCTGCGCTTGGCCCTGAGTGCCGGGCAGGGCCGCCGGCGGGGGGTGTGCGAGTGCGGCCTGGGCGCGGCAGGGCCTGGGCGTGGGGCGGGGGCCACACCACGGAGCTCTACGGGCAAGCCTGGCGTTCTTTCCGACAGGAAACTGAAATTTGATGCCTGACTTTAAAAGAGAGGAAGAGAAGGCGAAGCTAAGCATTCTTGGTTGGGGAGGCCGGGCTCAGAGCGGCTGTCCCGGGGCTGCGTGAAGCCCGCCACGCAAGGAGGATCTGCAGCTGGAGGCCCCACTCCCCGCGGTGCCGAGGCCCGGGCAGCCCCGCGCCAGCGAGGGCCCCGGAGCCCGGGCGGGCACCCGCAGCTGCTCCCGGGTGCTTCACGCCACCCGGCCCAGCACGCAGATGCGTCACCAGAAACACAGCTTGGGGCCCTTCACGTATCTCCTCCCGCGCTCACATCCAGGGGTGCAGATGCCCCCAGGGCCGTGGGCGCCACAGAGGCTCTCCGGGCGGCTCGGGCTCCTGCGGTCAGCGGGACTGTGGCCCGCGGCAGAGACCCCACAGGCAGCAGCCCCCACCCCGGGGCAGATGCCGCCCTGCAGGGTGCTCTGAGCCCCCGGGGGAGGTTCCGGGGGACGACCTTCCAGACAGCGTTAGAAGGAAGACTGGGCTCCGGGACAGAGTCCAGGACTAGGAGGCGACCTCTCTAAGGGGGACAGGCGGGGTCGCACAGTCCAAACGCTCTGCCTCCCAGTCTGAGGTGACTCAGCGACAGACTTCCCAGTGCACGTGAGGAGGGCACCCCGCCCACCTACCTGGAACACCAGGATGCCCGTGTGCGAAACGGCCAGCTTGATCTTGGCCCCCTCCCGGTCAGAAGCCGAGTGAAACCTGATGCCGTACATGTCCAGCTTCCGGGCGATCTCCAGCGCCTGGAAGTCTGACTCAGCAGGCGTCTGGCCCCTGCAATGAAAGACAGCAAGTCCACAGCGCTCCTGAGAGCAGAGCCTCAGAGAGAGAGGCCGGGCAACAGCGGACACGTGAGCAGCACAGGGGCTCCGAGCTTCAGAGGCGCGGCCACTCCCTACAGGTATTCACCCGCAACAAAGAACGCTGCACACTGGCCACAGAGACTGTCCCCTTCCTTCCGGTCGGTACTCCCCAGGGGGCGGATATTTTCTTTGCACTCCTGAGATGCTCAGCCTTATAATTTATCTTAATACAGACAAAGGGATGTCCAAACATTACAGGCAGAGATGAGTACTAAAGACGGGACACACCACATATTTAATGGTATTTAATGGTATCTCTGGAGAAGGCAATGGCAACCCACTCCGATACTCTTGCCTGGAAAATCCCATGGACAGAGGAGCCTAGTGGGCTGCCGTCTATGGGGCTGCACAGAGTCGGACACGACTGAAGCGACTAAGCAGCAGCTGCAATGGTATCTCTGACTCGAGATTGATGGCATCACTGGCTCGATGGGCATGAGTTTGAGTGGACTCCGGGAGCTGGTGATGGACAGGGAGGCCTGGCGTGCTGCAGTCCATGGGGTCGCAAAGAGTCGGACACGACTGAGCGACTGAACTGAACTGAAAGGTATCTAATGGACTTCCCTGGCGGCTCAGTCGGTTAAGCGTCTGTCTATAATGTGGGAGACCCGTGTTTGATCCCTGGGTCAGGAATATCCCCTGGACAAGGAAATGGCAATCCAGTACTATTGCCTGGAAAATCCCACGGACAGAGGAGCCTGGTAGGCTACAGTCCATGGGGTCGGAAAGAGTCGGACACGACTGAGCGACTTCACTTTCGTTACTTTAAAAGGTACAGTGCTAACCATTAGAATATACCTCTATAAAAATAAAATTATGCAAATGAATGAAAATAGAATCACCAAAACAACTGGCGATATCCTTGCCTGGCGCACAGTCCTCGGACAGCGAGCAGCCCCAGGGCAGGGCGCTCAGGACGGCCCAAAGCCTCCACGAGCAACTTCCATAAACAGCTCTTTTTCTTCTTGTTTCTGAAAGTCTGAGTTTTTGGATCTTTTAGGAATAACACGACTGCTTGGCTTACGCCATTCTTGGAATTTCCATTCTTTGACGAAAATGTGCATCCTTTGAAGCTGACTAGACGCTTATCAGCTGACACTCTAATAAGCCCTCAGCAAGGCGACGGCCCCACTGCGTGCACGCATCTTCTTCACCTGCTCATGTCCTGGGGGACACTGTTTTCTGGGCATTGCAAGGAGTGTGGCCTGAGCACGGGGCTGCACGCATCTTGTCCAGTCAGAGTTTCTGTTTCCTTTCGATAAACACCCACGAGTGGAATTTTTTATTTAATTTTAGACTTTTTAAATTGGAGTTGATTTACAATGTTGCGTTAGTTTTTGGCGTAGAGCACAGTGGATCGGATACATATACATACGTCCAATCTTTTCTAGATTCTTCTCCCATGTAGGCCATCTCAGAACTGGTCTACTTTTGGTTTTTTGAAGAACCTCCATTTTGTTTTCCACAGCTGCTGCACTGATGTGCGTTCTCACCAACAGTGCACAAGGGCTGCCTCTGCTCCACAGCCTCACCAACACTTATTTCCCGTCTTTTTAAAAAAGGACATATAGCTGAGGTACAGCCTTATATAAGCTATAGGTGTGTGACAGGATTCATAGTTTTTAAAGGTTACATACTCCATTTATAGTTGTTATAAATACCGGCTGTATATTTAGAGATCAGTAAGCTAAAATGAACCAGAATGGGTGAATTTAATTCAGATGACCATTCTATCTACTAGAGTGGGCAAGAACCTTTCAGAAGAAATGGAGTAGGCCTCATAGTCAACAAGGGTCCAAAATGCAGTACTTGGGTACAATCTCAAAAACGACAGAATGATCTCTGTTTGTTTTCAAGGCAGACCATTCAATATCACAGTAATCTAAGCCTATGCCCCAACCACTAGTGCCTAAGAAGCTGAAATTGAATGGTCCAAAAGCGAAGAGGAACTAAAAAGCTTCTTGATGAAAGTGAAAGAGGGGAGTGAAAAAGTTGGCTTAAAGCTCAATATTCAGAAGACGAAGATCATGGCATCTGGTCCCATCACTTCATAGCAAATAGATGGGGAAACAGTGGAAACAGTATCAGACTTTATTATTTGGGGCTCCAAAATCACTGCAGATGGTGACTGCAGCCATGAAATTAAAAGACGCTTACTCCTTAGAAGAAAAGTTATGACCAACCTAGATAGCATGTTGAAAAGCAGAGACATTACTCTGCCAACAAAGGTCCATCTAGTCAAGGCTGTGGTTTTTCCAGTGGTCATGTATGGATGTGAGAGTTGGACTGTGAAGAAAGCTGAGCGCCGAAGAATTGATGCTTTTGAACTGTGGTGTTGGAGAAGACTCGAGAGTCCCTTGGACTGCAAGAACATCCAACTGGTCCATTCTGAAGGAGATCAGCCCTGGGATTTCTTTGGAAGGAATGATGCTAAAGCTGAACCTCCAGTACTTTGGCCACCTCATGCGAAGAGTTGACTCACTGGAAAAGACCCTGATGCTGGGAGGGATTGGGGGCAGGAGGAGAAGGGGACGACCGAGGAGGAGATGGCTGGATGGCATCACTGACTCGATGGACGTGAGTCTGAGTGAACTCTGGGAGGAGTTGGTGACGGACAGGGAGGCCTGGCGTGCTGCGATTCATGGGGTCGCAGTAGGTCGGACACGACTGAGTGACTGAACTGAACTGAACTGATAAAGACCTACAAGACCTTCTAGAACTAACACCTAAAAAGCATGTCCTTTTCATCATAGGGGACTGGAATGCAAAAGTGGGAAGTCAAGAGATACCTGGAGTAATAGTCAGATTTGGCCTTGGAGTATAGAATGAAGCAGGGCAAAGGCTAACAGTTTTGCCAAGAGAACGCACTGGTCATAGCACTCTCTTCCAACAACACAAAAGACAATTCTACACATGGATATCACCAGATGGCGAATACTGAAATCAGTTTGATTATATTCTTTGCAGCTGAAGATGGAGAAGCTCTATACAGTCAGCAAGAACAAGACCAGGAGCTGACTGTGGCTCAGATCATGAACTCCTTATTACCAAATTCAGACTCAAATTGAAGAAAGTAGGGAAAACCGCTAGACCATTCAGCTATGACCTAAATCAAATCCCTTATGATTATACAATGGAAGTGAGAAATAGATTTAAGGGCCTAGATCTGATAGATAGAGTGCCTGATGAACTATGGAATGAGGTTCGTGACATTGTACGGGAGACAGGGATCAAGACCATCCCCATGGAAAAGAAATGCAGAAAAGCAAAATGGCTGTCTGGGTAGGTCTTACAAATAGCTGTGAAAAGAAGAGAAGCAAAAGGCAAAGGAGAAAAGGAAAGATACACCCATTTGAATGCAGAGTTCCAGAGAATAGCAAGGAGAGGTAAGAAAGCCTTCCTCAGTGATCAGAGCAAAGAAATAGAGGAAAATAATAGAATGGGACAGACTAGAGATTCTTCAAGAAAGTTAGAGATACCAAGGGAACATTTCATGCAAAGATGGGCTCAATAAAGGACAGAAATGGTAGGGACCTAACAGAAGCTGAAGATATTAAGGAGAGGTGACAAGAACACAAAGAACTATATAAAACAGATCTTCATGACCTGGATAGCCATGATGGGGTGATCTCTCACCTGGAGCCAGACATCGTACAGTGCGAAATCAAGTGGGCCTTAGGAAGCATCACTATGAACAAAGCTAGTGGAGGTGATGGAATTCCAGCTGAGGTTTTTCCAATCCTAAAAGATGATGCTGTGAAAGTGCGGAACTCAATATGCTAGCCAACTGGAAAGCTCAGCAGTGGCCACAGGACTGGAAAAGGTCCGTTCTCATTCCAGTCCCAAAGAAAGGCAATGCCAAAGAATGCTCAAACTACTGCACAACTGCACTCATCTCACATGCTAGTAAAGTAACGCTCAGAGTTCTCCATGCCAGGCTGCAAACGTGAACCAAGAGCTTCCAGATGAGTCAAGCTGGATTTAGAAAAGGCAGAGGAACCAGAGATTAAATTGCCAACATCTGATGGATCATAGAAAAAGCAAGAGAGTTCCAGAAAAACATCTACTTCTGCTTCATTGACTACACTAAAGCCTTTAACTGTGTAGATCACAACAAACACTTATTTCCGGCTGTATATTTAGAGATCAGTAAGCTGATCTTCAAGAGATGGAAATATCAGACCACCTTACCTGCCTCCTGAGAAGTCTGTATGCAGGTCAAGAAGCAACAGTTAGAACCAGACATGGAACAATGGACTGGTTCAAAATTGGGAAAGGAGTACATCAAGGCTGTATACTGTCACCCTGCTTATTTAACTTATATGAAGAGTTCAGTTCAGTTCAGTTCACTCCTCAGTCATGTCTGACTCTGCAACATCATGGGCTGCAGCACGCCAGGCTTCCCTGTCCATCACCAGCTCCCAGAGCACGCTCAAACTGATGTCCATCAAGAGAGTGATGCCATCCAACCATCTCATCCTCTGTCTTCTTCTCCTCCTGCCTTCAATCTTTGCCATCATCAAGGTCTTTTCTAATGAGTCGAGTCTTTGCATCAGGTGGCCAAAGTATTGGAGCTTCAGCTTTAGCATCAGTCCTTCCGATGAATATTCAGGACTGATCTCCTTAGGATTGACTGGTTTGATTTTCTTGCAGTGTACATCATGCGAAATGCCAGGCTGGAGGAAGCACAAGCTGGAATCAAGACTGCTGGGAGAAATATCAGTAACCTCAGACACACAGATGACACCACCCTAATGGGGGAAAGTGAAGAACAACTAAACAGCCTCTTGATGAAAGTGCAAGAGGAGAGGGAAAAAGCAGGCTTAAAGAGCAACATTCAAAAAACGAAGATCATGGCATCTTGTCCATCACTTCATGGCAAATAGGTGGGAAAACAATGGAAAGAGTGTCAGACTTTATTTTCCTGGGCTCCAATATCACTGCAGATGGTGACTGCAGCCATGGAATTAAAAGACGCTTACTGCTTGGAAGGAAAGCTGTGACAAACCTCGGGAGCACATTAAAAAGCAAACTACTCTGCTGACAAAGGTCCATCTAGTCAAACTCTGGCTTTTCCAGTGGTCATACGTGGATGTGAGAGTTGACTATAAAGAAAGGTGAGCACTGAAGAACTGATGCTTTTGAACTGTGGTGTTGGAGAAGATCCCTTGAATTGCAAGGAGATCAGTCCTGGGCGTTCACTGGGAGGATTGATGCTGAATCTGAAGCTCTAATACTAATACTTTGGCCATCTGATGTGAAGAGTCAACTCATTAGGACAAGACCCTGATGCTGGGAAAGACTGAAGGCAGGAGAACGAGAAGATGAGATGGCTGCCTGGCATCACTGTCTCTATGGAGATGAGTTTGAACAAGCTCCAGAAGGTGGTGAAGGACAGCGAAGCCTGCCATGCATGGGGTCGCCAAGAGTCAGACGCAGCTGATAACTGAACTGGCTATACTGCCTGTGTGCAGTGCAGCCTGCAGCTGACCCACTTTACACACAGCAGCCTGCCCCTCACTCGCCTACCCCACCCCACCCCTTCCCCACCCCTCTCCCCACTGGCGTCCACTAGTCTGTGGTCTGTGTCACGCGTCTGTCTCTGCTCTGCTCTGCCCGCTAGTCCGCTGGATTTCTGGGGTTCCGTATGTCACGCGTCTGTCTCTGCTCTGCTCTCCCCACTAGCTTGCTGGATTTCTGGGGTTCCGAATGTGAGTGAGGTCATGTAGCATTTGTGGTTTGCGTCACGCGTCTGTCTCTGCTCTGCTCTCCCCGCTAGTCCGCTGGATTTCTCACGCAGCATTTGCTCTTCTCTGTCTGGGCTACCTCACTCGGCAGAGCCCTCCAGGTCCATCCGCACTGTTGCAGGTGGCAGGGTTTCTTTCTCACTGTGGCTGAGGAGTACTCCACGGTGTGTGTGTGTATACACGTGTACACACACGCGCGCATGCACACCCCCACCGTCTTCTTTGTCCCCTCCTCTGCGGAGGTGTTTCTTGCCTTCCGCAGCGGCCTCTGGCAGGTGTGAGGCGGTGTCTCACGGTGGCTTTGCGGTGCGTCTCCCTGCTGCCTGTGGCGCTAAGCACCATTCACCTGTCTGTGTTTCTTTAGAAAGACGTCTCCTCAGGTCCTCCGCTCAGTTTTCAATCAGGCTGCGTTTTCGTGTTGAGTTGTAGCACTTCTGTGTGTGTTTTGGATGCTGACTCGTTACCAGACATATTTTCTCCTATTCAGTAGGTAGCCTTTTGTTTTGTTGACAAGTTTCCTTTGCTGTGCAAAAGCTTTTTGGTTTTATTAGGTCCCCTTTGTTAATTTTTTCTTGTTCCCCTTGCCTGAGGAGACAGACCCAGAACGATAGAGTTGACCCTTGAACAAATCAGGGGTTGGGGCCCCAACCCTCTGCACACACCCGCTGTCGGCCCTCGATATCCATGGTTCTACGTCTGAGAATTCAACCCGCCTTGGACCACCCAATGTAGCATCTGCTACTGAAAGCAACCCGTGTGTGAGTGGACGTGCCCAGGTCGAACCTGTGTTGTTAAGGGCTCTACTGTGTCGCTAAAGTCCATGTGCAAGAGCACACCGCCTGCCTTCTTCCAGGGATTCCATGGTTCCAGGTTCTACAAGGCTTTTTCTGGCTCCACAGCTTAAACCAGGACTAGAGCCTTGGGTGCTGGCCGCCTGTCCGGCCCCAGGCTGTTGGCTCGGGCGCATCCTTGCGGCTCATCTTTGCAGTTCATCCTTGCGGCTCATCTTTGCAGTTCATCCTTGCGGTTCATCCTTGCGGCTCATCTTTGCAGTTCATCCTTGTCTTTCATACTCGTGGTTCATCTTTGCAGTCCATCCTTGCGGTCCTTGCAGAGTGGGCTCCGCCCGTCACTCCAGCCCACGGGTCACAGCTGGCAGGTCTGGAAGCCAGTGCTGCCCAAGCAGACACGCAGAAGGCTGCCGTCGCTGCGAGCAGGACACGTGGACAAGCGCATCCCTCGGGAAGGGAAGGGACCTTCAACGGTCTGAGCTGGGTCTGCGTCACTCAAACCCGCCCCCACCCCGAGCCGACTGCAGGGCCTGCCGCGGAGTCTCACCCACAGGGCGGCGGCGCGTCTGCGTCTGCAGGCTCCCTCCAGGACCCGCCCCGCCAGCGGCTCCCGGCCCGGCCCGGCCTCTCCACCTCAGTCCCTCTTCGGTCACCGCCACGCCACACCAGGGCTGCGGCCCAGGTGACCCCACCCTGGACCCCTGACCCAGCGTGGCTGCCAGGGACCTGGTCTGCCCCGGGGAGGGGCAGGGGCGAGCGCCTCGCCCGAGCCTGACGACGCCCCACTCACGCGAGCTCGCGGTGAAACGCCAGGATCCTGGGCAGGGCGCGGTCCTGCCGTGGCACGTACTTGTGGGTGCGCAGGTGCTCCCGGTCCAGCGCCTCGTCGTAGTCCCCGACTTCCGCTGAGGCGAGAGGGCAGTGGGCAGTCTTAGGGCTTACGTAAAAACACGAGCACGCAAATGCATGAACTACAAGCAGAAGAATCATCCTTATTCTGTAGCAAAAGAACATACCCCTCAAACAAAACTCTGTACTCGATTTCCCCAAATATCTTACGCTATGAGAGGCAGACACACAGGTGAAGGGGATTTCTCCTGAGTCCTGAACAGGGAAGACGCTTGTGAGCACTCGGGCAGCAAATCCCGAGCTGCTGCAGGCTACATTTTCATCCATGCTTTCTCTGTCACTGTCTCAAGAGCACTGCACCCAGGATAAGGTCCTGTGTTTTGTTTCGGGATAATGCATTTTAAATTGTTTTCCTTCAGGACTTCTCAATTTCTCAAGAAACAATGACTGTCTCTAGTTTCACATATTTTAAGGCTTCACTTATTTGAAAAACAGTGGTTAAAGCCCAGTCATTTTAAGCAATATACTCTGTTTGGAGACAGTTTCAGCCTCACAGAAGGCCTGTAGGCACAGGGTCACACCTTGCACAGGTGTGCACACAATAGGACCTGCTTCCTCCGTCCCGCACCCACCACCCAGATCAGGATCACCTGCTGCTGCGGCTGAGCTGCTGCGCAGGCGCGTCTCGGCAGCTGCCTACGTGTCTCGGCAGCCAAGGGCCAGGCAGAGCCCTAAAGCACGTCTAGCCGCGTGCGTTTCCACCAGCCTCCAGTCTCTGCAGCACAGGCTCAAGGCAGACGAGGGACACGTGAGCTGCACACACTGCCCTCAGGCAAGAGGCACTGCCAAATGGCGCTGTGCACTGAAGAGCCGCCTTCCGTCTGAGATGACCCGGACAAACAAGAACCAAGAGACTCCTGAGACTCCCTTGGGCTGCAAGGAGATCCAACCAGTCCATCCTAAAGGCGATCAGTCCTGAATACTCACTGGAAGGACTGATGCTGAAGCTGTTCTCCAATACTTTGGCCATCTAGTGAGAAGAGCCAACTCATTGGAAAAGACTCTGATGCTGAGAGAGACTGAAGGCAGGAGGAGAAGGGGACGACAGGGGATGAGACAGTTGGATGGCATCACCGACTCAATGGACATGAGTTTGAGCAAACTCTGGGAGATAGTGAAGGACAGGGAAGCCTGGACACTCTGGAGTGTGGGCGCTGGGCCATGGCGTCCATGCTGCAGTCCATGGGGTCACACAGAGTCAGACACAACTTCACAACCGACATCAATAGTGATGCCTCAACACTTGCACTGCCAACCGTGGACAAGACCCACCTGGCAGGACGGCAAACCTCTGAGAACTCCAGAGCGCCCACTCTACACAGAAGACGTGGCCAGCGCCCACACTCCAGAGCGCCCACTCTACACTGAAGACATGGCCAGCGCCCACACTCCAGAGCGCCCACTCTACACTGAAGACATGGCCAGCGCCCACACTCCAGAGCGCCCACTCTACACAGAAGACGTGGCCAGCGCCCACACTCCAGAGCGCCCACTCTACACTGAAGACGCGGTCCGGTCCAGGAGCCTTCCGGGTCCCCTCCTTTCTGTCCTGCACAGGGTCAGCACACACCCACTTCCTACAGCCTCCGCTCGCGCTCCTCCCGCTCATGTCTGCAGTCACTAGCGCTTCATGCTCTGAAGCATCGCCTGCTGAGACACTGGAGCCTCCTCTGTCCTCCTCCTGCCTTGCGCGGGGGCTGTTTCGTTACCCCAGAGTCGGGATACCGCCTGGAGCCCAAACTGGAGGTCTCAGGCCAAGGGAGACTGTTGGGGTCTTTCATGGCCGTCTCCCTCCCAGGCAGGAAGCTAACCCTTAGCCCCTCAGCAAAGCCTGGGCGCAGCGGGTCCCGTGAGTGCGGGTTGCGTGGGGCACTCACCCTGCAGGAGCTGGGATGCCAGCAGGGCAGCCGTGGTGTCCGTGCAGGCCAGACGCTCCTCCAGAAGGTCCCTCTTGAGCTGCAGGGCAAACAAGTATCTAGGGGGAGGCAGAAGCACAGAAATCAGGCCCGAGGCTCCTGGGACACAAGCCCCCCACGTCGCCGGAAGACACAGCCCTCCGCACGGAGCAGACGGCGCCAGGCGGCCTGGCCCCACAGAACTTGGCATCCCCGTGACGGGCGGCGCACCACACGCCAGGCGCCAGACCCCCCGGAGCCGCGGTTTCAAGGGGGCAGCTCACACACTCGCGCTCCTCATGCCACACAGCCAGAGCCGCACGCACAGCTCTGTGGGAGGAGCAGAAAGAGCCAACGAGGACAGAGCGCCAAGCGCGGCTGTGAGTCTCAGAGGTGGGTGATCCCAGTCTCGGCTAGAATCTGAGACACAGGCACCCTGAATCAAGGGGTGAGAGTGTAGCAGGGGCTGGGTTGACAGGATTTACACATTGACTCCCTCCAGCAGTGAGCAGCCCCGAGCACACGGGTGCTCTAGGCGCTGGGGACACCAGGGGAGCAGCAGAGCCGCCCCGTCCTTCTTGGGGCTCCCACGCCAACGTCAGCACCAGCGCCTACTGGGCTCACACCGGAAACGTGCGTGCCCCTCTTCCAGCCGTCCCACCCCCTGAACTTCTCCACAGAAACGTCTGCAGAGCTCACGAAGATGTGTGCAGGACGCTTAGCTGCAGCTCTGCAGCAGAGAACAGCTGGACACAGCCCAGACTCGCCCCGACAAGAGGCCGCTCCACCAGAGCCGGAGGCAGCCCCGCACCCTGACGCGGGAGGACGTCCAGGGCAGGCAGCGGGCTCACAGGGGAGAGCAGGAGGCCCGCCCGCGGCTGTGTGTGTGCAGTCTGGCGCTGCTTTCTAAGACACTCATTTCGGCCCGGCGCGGGGACTCCCCAGGGAGTGTCTGTCCTTCAGGGACGGGGGTAGCATGCAGGGACGAGGCGTGCCGACTGTTTACTCCACGTATCTTTACCGTAAAGCTTTTTTTCATTTACCACAGATATATCGTTTTTTAATAAATAAAACAAAGACCTTCTGCATAAACTCGGCCTGGCCCCAGGACAGAGTTAGGCTGACACTCCCTGCTGCTCAGTTGTCGAGCATATATATTTAAAAGTGGTTCCCGAAAAGAGACTTCATGGTAAGTGTCAGGCATTTAATGGCACCGTTAAGACAAGCTCACTCATATTTTCTGCTGTCCCTGGGGTCGGCCTCCTTCCTGTGAAGACTCGAGGCCGGAGCCACGTGGTCTAAGCTTCCCTGCAGCCCAGCCCATGGCTCTGTGACAGTGGAGCAGCCGGCAGAGACCCAGGCAGCATGCCCAGGGCCCAGAGGGTCTGGGCGCAAACTCGCGCTGGGCCAGGGAGCTATTCTGTCACCGCTGCACTGGTGCTGCAGCCTTCTCTCCATTTGTGTACAACTCTGGGTTTCCCCTTGAGTTTTAGATTTTTTGCTTTATTCCTCATGATAAAGTCGGTACATAAAACACAAGGGGAAAAACCACTTTCATAGTCTTAATACCCAGGTGAAACGACTGCAAACACTTTCAATCATTTCTGTAAAGAATCAATCGTGAATTTAAAAAAGCAGCAGGAAAGAGATCCCCTGGAGAATTTCTGCTCCGTATACTCCTAAAGACTTTCACACTTGGTCCTTCTCCCAGTTAAAGTTATTTTGTTGAAAAAATAGTAAAGGAATGGGCAAAACTCCTACAAACTTCGTGCAAGCATGCTAAGTTGCTTCAGTCGTGTCTGACTCTGTGCGACCCTATGGACTGCAGCCCACCAGGCTGCTCTGTCCATGGGATTCTCTAGGCAAGACTCCTGGAGTCGGTCACCATGCCCTTCTCCAAAGTTTGTGCACACACACAAATCTAGGCTCATCTGGAGAATAGCTGTACCCTAACACCCCACTTTTAATTCTAAAGTTTGTGCCACAAACGTTCCTCTACATCCTATTTGCCTTTGGGTCTGTGAGGAGCTAACCCCAACAACGCCTCTTTTATGGACACTGGGCTGCTTCTCTGCATGAAGGACCCTGACCAGGCCCCCAGGGGCCCGCAGAGGCTCAGGTGGCGAGCGGGGCCCGCTCACGGCGGCGCCCATCAGGCGGGCTCTTTACCGTGTGTATTCTTCTTGCAACTGACCCGGATCCGGTGGGAAGAACTTCACCGCCAGGCGAAGCACTGCATTCTTTGGTCCTGCAGAAAGAAAAATGTACAGTCCGCAAACGAGTCACTCTCTGTATTTGCTGTCCCTCTGCATGTTCTGGCATAACTGAGCTGGTGCTTTCAAATGGACTGTTAGAGCAAGTCTTTTCAAGTAAGAAGACGGTAAGACGCTTCCTGTGCGTGGAGTCATTAGTCCTGAGTACCGGCCACACGCAGCAGAGAGAAAAATGGAAGCTTTTGCATTAAGCAGAGGTTACTGAAAGTTTGAAACCCTAAAAAAAAAGACTGCACATTAAACTCTTAAAATATATTCTTTTTATTTTGGGAGTAAAAAAGTGATAAAAAATTACAGTGTTTATACTAATAGTAGTAGCAATAATTTTAAAAGCCTGGGAGTTCCCAGGCGGCCCAGTGGCTATGATTCCGGGCTTTCACTGCCAGGGCCTGGGTTCAACCCCTGGTCAGGGAAATGAGATCCCATGAGCAGAGTGGCAAAGCCAAAAAATAAAAATAAAAAATTAAAAGGCTGTTATTCTTTAAATCCTTATATACTTTAGTGAAAGAAAAATGTTATCATTCAATATATGAAACTAGGACAACCTGATTACTATAAAGGAAAAAGCATAATATATTAGCTCATCTGAGTATTTAAGCTTTACTGAAGTTTTATAATAACCCAGTCACGTAATCTTCACCAACAGAAAAGAGGAACCGCTTGCTAAAATGCTACAGCAATTGAAATGGTCTTGGCTTCTAAGTGAACAGAAGTTCCTTCCATAATCCTCTCCCCCTCAATTTAGTTCTAAAAATGTTACAGGTGAGTTCAAATGACTGGAGATGTCACCCTGAATGTCCTTTCATAATCAGAAGCTGCACACTTATTTTGCATATTGGCCAAAAATGGAAGCAATATTGACCAGCATATCCTGTTTCTCCCACAGGTGAGGCAGGCAACCGAGGACTGTCTGAGTTCAGTGACGGCCCGCCCTCCACGCCTCACAGCTCGAGGCTAGCTGGCAGAGAGGCCTCCAGGTGCAGCTGCTGCAGGAGGCGCTTCACTGCCACCCCGAGGTGGCGACCATGGTCGTCTGTGCCTTGAATCTGAACAGTCAAGGAGAAGCACCTTGGGTGAGCAGAATTTTAAAGAGCTAAAAAAAGGACTTACTTTGTACTTGTCTAATGATGGGTTTCATAGGTTCAAGCCAGATCTAAAGAGAATTTGAGAAAAGATATCAAATTCATTAACTTCTCTATTTAATCAGCATATTACAAAACACAAAAATATTTATATTTAAGACAAACATTTAAAGGAGGAACATCCCCCCATGTCGAACCTCGATACAACAGATGCCAAGTCCCATGGAGAGGGCTGCAGACCACCGGCCACAGGGAGCACTGTCGCTGGGCCGAGGGGACCCAGAGCTCTGCGTGTGTGTGTGCGTGGAGATGGAGAGGTGTGTGTGTGCATGTATGCTGTGTGACGTGTGTGTGTGTGTGCACGATGTGAGTGGTGTGGTGTGGTGTGGTGTGTGGTGTGAGTGTGGTGTATGTCTATGGTGTCTGGTGTTTGTGTGTGTGTGATGTGTGGTGTGAGAGTGTGTGTGTATGTGGTGTGTGTGTGTGGTGTGTCTGAGTGTGTGTGTGATGTGTGGTGTGAGTATGGTGTGTCTGTATGGCGTGTGGTGTGATGTCTGTGGTGTGTGTGTGTGGCATGTATGCATGGCATGTGGTGTGTGTGGGTGTGATGTGGTGTGTGTGTATGTAGGGGGTATCTGCTAAGTCCAAACCCATGTCAGGCACCCACTGCCTCTGTGAACAGCAAGCTGACAAGAGGCTACTGTGTGATGGGGCAGCCGTGGCTCCATGATGCCACGTGTGTGTGTATGGCGTGTGATGTGTATGTCTGTGTGTGGTGTGTGTGTGGTGTGTGGTATGAGTATGGTATGTGTGTGGTGTGTGTGTGGTGTGGTGTGGTGTGTGTGTGTATGGTGTGTGGTGTGTGTCTGGTGTGTGTGGTGTGTGGGGATGTGCTTCTGAACTAACTGGTCATTTGGGTTCCTATAAACACTAAAGCTCCACACTTTGACGGTTCATCTATTAAGTAAAATGAGCATAACCAGTTTAGTAAGGCAGTTTGCTCAAATCTACCCTTGAAACGACTAACTGGAAAAGACCCTGATGGTGGGAAAGACTGAAGGCAGGAGGGGAAGGGGACGACAGAGGATGAGATGGCTGCATGGCATCACCGACTCGATGGGCATGAGTTTGAGCAAGCTCTGGGAGATGGTTAAGGACAGGGAGGCCTGGCGTGCTGCAGTCCATGGGGTCACAGAGAGCTGGACACGACTGAGCGACTGAACAACTCTAGAAACGAGCATCACAGAAGGTATGTGCTACTTGCTTTCGTAACATGTGCAGAAGGGGTTCCCTTGTAGCTGTACAGAGGGCATTTTAAGGGCGCAGTCTGAGGGTCACAGCGTGCCCTGCTCCCGTCGTGCCAGCCGTTCCCGGGGCAATGGCCCAGGAGCACCGCCGTCAGCATCCCGCCGCTCATCCAGAGCCTCTTTTCAAAAACACACCGTGGCACGTACCCAGCAGGACTGCATGTTCTGAAACTCCAGGCCAAAGTAGTCACACTCTATGAGATTCAAGCGCTGCCACACCTGCGTCAGCAACACCTGGCCGTCGCACTTAGGCTGTGATGAGAGAGAGCAGGGGGAGGGTTAGCCACACGGCCGTCAAAAGCAAAGGTTCAGCCCACAGGCAAAACTTGGTTTCATTAAATTCTTGCTTCCCTCTCCCTTCCGGTGAGGTTCACAAACTGTCACAGGGCTAACAAATGACTCAGGCTCTCCCTTCCCAGAAACTGACGCCCAGTGAAGCTGAACAGGCCTCCATCTGACATTCTTGGTTACATTCTTTCATAACTGTAAGGATAGCAGAACCATTTTTTAGCCTCAGTAAACATTTCCTCAAAGGATCCTGACATTTACTAAAAATGAGTCTCGCGTCCATATCTGCGGGGGATCC
The DNA here is from genome assembly GCA_006410515.1 of Procapra przewalskii. Classification (NCBI taxonomy): domain Eukaryota; kingdom Metazoa; phylum Chordata; class Mammalia; order Artiodactyla; family Bovidae; genus Procapra; species Procapra przewalskii. The sequence continues at coordinate 428,104 of SJYF01001681.1, forward strand.
CGGCGGTAAGGCAGTGTCTGGCCGCCCCCACTCTGCTCACAAAGATGTGCTCCGGGGACCGAAGGCTGGAGGAACCGGGAGGAGGCTGTGTCTGTGGCCTCCGGGCGAGGAGAGTCCCCTAGGCGGAGCACAAAGGAGAGACAGATTCGCTGAAACAAAAATAACATTTTCTGAAAAGAAAGACGCCCGCCGAGCAAAGCTACAATCGTGAACCACGCTGAGAAACTCGTGTCTCACGCTGCTCTGGCGACCTGTGTGAGGAAACACGCATGGCTTCAGAAACACAAAGGAACTCAAGCCCTCTGGCAATGAGGAGACAAGACAGCGAGGGACCCCTTTGCAACCATCAAACCGGTTATGACGACGCTGCCAGCGAGTGGCGTGGCTGTGGGGAGACCGCATTCGCTGCCCGGACGACGCGAAAACTCCTCACGCGTACCTTCGCCCCAGCAGCTCCACCTCAGCTTCCCTTGGCAGGTAGCCCAGGACAGCCGCAGAGCTAACAGGCAAGGGCGGACGGGCAAGGAACCGTTACGCTGAGTGCTGACGGATGCATCCATAATTCAGCTGCACAACCCTCTGAGAAGAGCATGGAAGTCTTATGGACCATCATGGAACAGAGGCAAGACAACGCTTCAGTCAAGAAAAGACGTTTCCGTCTTTATACACGGTGACTCCCTCTCATAAAACACACGCCACCAGCACACCGGAGAGAGATCGCACCCTACCAGCTCTCCACAGAGACAGCGCACCCTCCCAACACACCGGAGAGAGCCCACCCCAGAAACACTCCACAGAGACAGCGCACCCCAGAAACACTCCACAGAGACAGCGCACCC
>SJYF01001681.1:452738-463969 GCA_006410515.1 Procapra przewalskii
GGAGGGGACAAGCTGCGGCCTGGGGGGCAGGGAGCAGGGCGGGGGCTGCCCGTGAGACTCAGCCCAGGGGCCTTCTCACAGAGGCAGAGACGACGCTTCAAAAGTAACCAAACTGCAAACTGCATCCCCGGCCCCTGAGACGGAACCTTCGGCGTCCCCGTGGGCCTTGCCCCGCTGCACCACCGTCTGCACCAGGAGGGAAGGCCAGCATATCAGCCCTGCAGGCCCACAGACACGCCCGAGGGACACTCAGTGGGGAGTAAACCAAACGAGCGTACGGGGTAGGCGTGGGTGGCCCGAGAGCAACCCCCCCAAACTGCAAGCGAGTCCCTAAGGCCAGAGGACACTGCCGCACGGCGAGAAACAAAGGCGCCCAGGAGAGAGCACACTCCCTGCCCAACTCGTCTGCGCCCCGCCTGGCCCTGGGCCACACTGGACCACACGTGGACGCAGCCTCGCTGCCCTGACCTGCCTTCAGCAGCAGAGCCTGGCTCCAGGCCCACAAGACCACCTCTGAGCTGCCAAGAGAGGCCACTGGCCAGGGACCTCCCGCCAGGCACCCGCGTCCACACCATCCCCCAGCGCGGAGCAACCAGTGGGCCACAGCGCACCTCTCAGGGCCAGCCTGCTGGGTGAGGAGGTGGTGCCGGCGGGGGCACAAGGGGTGGTGATGGGGGGCAGGGAGGGGGCCCGGGTGGAAGCCAGCCTCGACCCTGCATCCTGGACCCGCGGGGGAAGAGGGCAGGCGGGCACACCTTCTCTGCAGCCCTTTCCAAGCAGCCGAGAGGTGTGTCAGCAGCCAAGACATCAACACCAGAGTTCCAGGACACTTTCTTCACAGAGACCGCGGTCCTGACCGCTGGCAACAGCTGCTGGGAAAGCCTCACGAGTGCTCCCCACTCCGCACACCTCTCTGCCTCAGAGCCTGGCTGGCCGGTGGCCTGCTTGAGCAGGGGGATGCAGCGGAAGCTGCAGGGGTGAACCCCAGCCGGGACCTCCTGGCTCCCACCCCGAGCACAGGCCCATCCCCACGCCACGCCAGCTCACTGGAGGGTGAGAGCCACATGCAGACGGCTTCCGGCTGGGCCTGGACTCAGGGGTGAGGTCGTGCTAGCCTCTTGGCCAGGCCGAGCCAGAAGACCCTCCACACCAGTGCTCAGACGTGCAGGACGCATTAAAGCCAGAAGACCCTCCACGCTGGCGCTCAGACATGCGGGAAGCATGAAAGGTTCACGCAGCTTATTGAGTCTGGGGGTGGTCTGTTACTCAGCGAAGCTCACTGACACAGTTGTGGAGAATAGGGCACTGACAATACAACTCATTTTCAAAATTACACATTGAGCTTTGGCTTCTCCTGAAAGGCAGACTTGAGGCGCCACAGGCACAACTTAAAAGGTGCCCTCTCCACCTCAGCAATGTGGAGAAGGTGCCTTCTCCAACAGCAATGTGACTCTTAATTTCTGGACTCCGCCAAACATCTCAAAATACTAAACATGATGGTTCTACCTAATTAAAGGAAACAGCAATTTCAATTTACTAAAACTCTGACAAGTTCAATATATTCTGAACCTTTATACAATCGAGTCTCTGATTTACAAGTGAATTTCCCAGAAGAATTACATCTTATTTGTGACTCAGCAATAAATGTCTGCTTTTCTTTTTTGAGCTTAGGTTTAGTTGATAAAGACTATTAACTAGGACCAAAAAAGATGCTCCAAAAGTAAACCCTAGATAATGCGAAATTCTCTTCTTTTCTTTTTCCTTCCTTCTTTCCTTTCTTCCAAAAAATCTAAAGCTCTTCTAAGCCTGCATGTACGCTAAGTAGCTTCAGTTGTGTCTGACTCTTTGTGACCTCATAGACTGTTGCTCACCAGGCTCCTCTGTCCATGGGATTCTCCAGGCAAGAATACTGGAGTGGGTAGCCATGCCCTCCTCCAGGGGACCTTCCTGACCCAGGGATCGAACCTGCGTCTCCTGCACTGGCGGGCAGGCTTCTCACACTAAGCACCCGGGAGCCCCTCTGAAGCTGGGCCACAGCGAGTGCGTTCGCCACAGGGCAGCTTCATGGTAGAGATTCTTCCAAACACTGGGCTGGAACGGCCTGGGAGCCCCGCCAATTCCCAGACTTTAACCGGTTCCTCCAGGTGACTCACTGGAGGACGGTGAGGTGAGAGGGAGCAGGGAGCTGCCCGCTCCCCGGGCACAAAGGTGCCTTCTCCAGACTCCCTGTCCTGCAAAGGCGGCCTCTTGCAACACAGGAGTGTCGCTGAAGGAGGACGGGCAGGTCCTGCCAGTTTCAGTTACCTGCCCGATTAAGTGATACTTGCTTTCTTCCTCGGGTGAGACCTAAGAACCTGCAGGGTCCAGACACTGGGCACCCAGGCACTGGATACCCACCACAGAACATGCGAGCAAGAGCGGCCGGCAGGCCCTGGGCTCCGAGCTGGGGTGGGGCACCTGCCCCTCCTCGCGCTCAGCTCCTGCCTCGCCTCTGCTCTCACAGCACTTTCTGCAGGCAGGCTCCAGCTTCCTCCAGCCCCTCACGCCTGCATGCCTTCTGTGCGGCGCCAGACCTCCCCCCAAGCACAAGCCAGCCTCTGCTCAAGGTAGAGTTCATTCTTGCTCTAGTTTGTCACATTAAGAGCAGGGGAACACAGTCAAAGGTATTACTTTACACTAATAAAAAATATTAGAAAAAACAATTTATTTCTGCATTCCCTGGTAGCTCAGCTGGCTGCAATGCAGGAGACCCCAGCTCGATTCCTGGAAGATCCCCTGGGGAAGGGATAGGCTGCCCACTTCAGTATTCATGGCCTTACCTGGTGACCCAGACAGTAAAGAGTCTGCCTGCAATGTGGGAGACCTGGGTTTGACCCCTGGGTGGGGAAGATCCCCTGGAGGAGGGCATGGCAACCCCCTCCAAGTACTCTTGCCTGGAGCATCCCATGGACAGAGGAGCCTGGCGGGCTGCAGCCCACGGGGTTGCAGAGAGTCAGACAGAACTCAGCGACTAAGCGCACACACACTTACGAAAATGAGCAGTTTTTGAAAAGACCATTCATTCTAATGCTATTTAGAAAACCAGAAAAAAATCTTTTCAAACATTTGCTATATTCAATTGTTTTTGCCAATATTATCAGTGCAAGCTACTACAGGGAATTTTCAAAGTAAAAGTGTTCTTATTGCTGACCTAGAAAAACGAGGTCTGTGCCCGGCTCCTCATCCCTCACCCAGCCACCCCGAGAAGCACGGCCCGGAGTCGCCCCCACATGCAGACAAGGAAGTGGACAGGCAGCGATGCTGAGGGGCACCTCTCACCCAGCCGCCCGGCCACCAAGACTCGGGAGCGGGCAAGCTGGTTCCCGCCCGCACCGCAGGGCGCTCAGCAGCCTCCCGAACGCCCACAGTGCGTCAGAGGCTTAAAGGAAAGTCAGCAGAAGTCACTCTCCAGGCTCACTGGAGCATTTTGTTACCCAGCTACATGAGGCAACTTGACAAAGTCTACCAGCAGTGAGGAATTCGGCCCCTGACTTTCAGCCAGCATGAGGCACAGGCCCCCGGGCTTCTTACCTCGACATCAAACAGCTCAACGGAGTCGTCCAGCAGCTGCACGCGGAGGTGCGTCCGGGCCGCTGGCCGCACCGCCCCCGCTGGGGGGCCCTGACCGGGCTCCAGCGTGCTGACGCCCGCGGGGGTCGCGGTGCCCAGGCGTGCCCCCGGGGTCTGCAGGACTCTGTATGTTCCTTCCAGCTCCCCCATTCCTCAGCAGCTGAGAAGGAGTGTGCTGAAACAAACAGAAAACCCCAATCATCTTCAGTTACTTCGATTTTAAAACAACATAAGAAAATTACTGGGTAGACCGGAATTCTCAGCACTGATTTTGCACCTCTACGAGTCTTAAACTTTCTCTAAACAGTTTAGAAAGATTATCTTCTCCTCATACACGGGTGGGTGGAGCACAGATGCCAGCCAGCGGCAGGCCCGGGACCAATGATTCCTGGGTGTGTAGGCCGGGCAGTGCCATCCAAAGGGGCCCCCTGGAGTGGGGCGGCCCACAGCCACCTGCCTCTCCTTCCCAGCCACCTCCTCCCACCCCTGGCCCAGAGGTCCAGGTGCTGCCCACATGCTGTGTGCACAGCCCAGGGCCTTCTAGCAAAGGTAGGTGGGTGTGCACAACTTGGGTCATGGGTCCCCATCCTGCCGACACGGTAGGGACAAGGCAAGGAAGGTGGATGGAGATGCTGGGGCCACCTTTGCTGGCCCTGAAAGCCCTGGTCTCTTGGCTGCATCTCCAGGCTGCAGGGGCGTCACTGGGGGTTCGGAGGAGCCTCTAGACCCAGGGCCAGACCACAGCGTGGCACACGCCGCGGGGAACCCCTGTCCCAGATGGCAGCTTGGCACACGCCGCGGGGAGCCCCCGCCCCGGATGGCAGCGTGGCACACGCCGCGGGGAGCCCCCGCCCTGCCCCACCCCCGCAATAACCTCATTGTCATCTCTGCTCCCCGCGCCCTCCTTATCGATGAGGTGCCCCGGGAGGGGCCTGTGCCCTTCCAACCCTCCCTGCTGTGTGGGGAAAGTTCTCTAGCTCTAAGATATTAAGTTGAAAAGAGCTCATCTCATGATTGTCTTTAGCAATGAAAGAATAGGCTATGTACCTGCTAGAATCTAGTAATACAGGCTTGCTTTCATTCATCCTTATTAATAGTTACCTTCTACTTATGGCAAATTCCCTTAAGTGCACCTATTTGTGTATAAAAGTCAATTTAAAGAAACACACTTAATGGTCAAACATGGTAAGACAAAAACAAATGCCAGATGTTTAATCAAGAAAGAATGCGGATGCCACAAAAACTAGTTTAGCTTGCTTGATCATCTTCGAAAAGTCTTCGACTAGCTTGCAGTGAATACTTTGGAGAACTAGCCTCACTAGACCCTGGCCCACTCTGTCTCATGCCAACTTCACTGCTGAGTTCCCTGGCCTTCTTTCTTTCAAGTAAATTTTGTTATCAAGACAAATTAACTCATGAAATTTTTATCTCTTGAATTAAGATTGAAAAGCTTCTCACTGACCTGCTGCCTCCTGCTTAAGCCCTACTCAGCTAAGGCCTTCCCAACCGTCCGGCTGACAGCTGACTTGCACGTCTGGTTTATCAATAGCAAACAGAAAATGAGTCAAGAGTGCTGGGAGAGTGAGCCGCGCACAGCAGGAGCAGAGCGACGAGGACGCTGGCCATCCTGCCGGACACAGCTCCCAGCCGGCCTCCGACAAAGCCAACGGCTGACCCCGCGCTCGGACCCAGCTGAGCTGCAAGGGCGGTTCCAGCTGGCGGTCACCGGCCGTCTTCAGAGCTCTCCCTCCAGGCTGCATGGCCCTGGAAGTAATTCTTACTGTGGTTAACGTCATGGGCGTCAGAGAACATGCACTGCGTCAGGGCACGAGGCGCTGCACAGGCCACGGCTTGGTCAACGTGGCAGAACCTGCTTCCACATCACTGAGTGTGAGACCCATGAGGTGCCGAGAACCAGAAATGCGAGCGCTCTCATCCCAGCCTCACAACCGTGAGACGCTACTGCGGAAGCAGGGGTGTGAAGGAAGGTGAGCCCCCTGGCAGCTGCTCCAGGTGTGCAGACAGGTGAGAGGGAGACGTGGTGGGCTCAGAGCTCGCCCACCACCAGAGGAGGCCCTTCTGAAACAAGCGGTGGGCGCCAGCGGTCCCTCCCCGGTAAAGAAAGCTACAGTTCTGAAGCGGCACACACAGCCGAGGTATTGTCTTCAGTCACTTCTGCTGTGTATTCCACTGTATAATCCTCATGCATATATTTTCATAAAAAGTCTAGATGGAAAAAAGTTCTTCAGCTTCTTCCCTTTGACTTATTACAAGAAAGTCAAGTCTAAACCCCTACTTCTCAAAAAAAAAAGCCAACAAAAAACCCAAATCAAGCAAGACCAAGCTACTGTGCTCATTCAGGTGAGGAGCAGCAAGAAGAGCATGCCGGAGGCTATGCCAGAAGAGCCGGGGCTGGGTCCCCGCGGGCGGCTGCCCGGGGTGTGCACAGCCGAGGGCGGCAGGCGTGGCCAGCGCAGCTCCACGGAGCGAGGCCGCCGTCTGCGCGGCCCATCGGGCCGGGCGCTCGGCCCACGCGGCTCTAACAGCGCACTGCTCATGGCTGCGTTCATCTCTCTTAAGAACAAAATACACGTCGCTGCTGCTGCTAAGTCGCTTCAGTCGTGTCCGACCCACGTTAGATAAATGGAAAAACACTTTTCCTGGATCAAGGAATTCTAAAACATGGCCTCTGCACGTTTATATGTCTTCTGAGCAGCAAGCTTCTGTCCCAGTCATAGCCGCCTGGTCAAAGGAAGACGCCCACCCGGCTGAAGCCGAGACTGAGGACCACAAGACACCCTCACACCTGGAGGCTCACCTGCGGAGGACGACCCTCCTGAGGATGCTCCAGGAGACGACTCTCCTGAGAGGACCTGAGCCCCTGGGCGCCCTCCCGCGGACGCTCCAGGAGAGCTCTGCTTGCTATCACGCGTTGGTGACGCGCACACACCTCCTGTTTAATGACTACTCATCTTTTAGCTTAAGAAAATTCAGGAAGGAAGGAACCTAGACAATCAGATGGAACCGCCGGGCTGGCAACAGCAGTCGACCCTGGTCTCACTCTGGAGTGAGCAGCTGTGACAGAGCCCTCCCTGGAGGAGCACAAAGTTGCTTGTTCAACAGTCTTGCCTCAGCCTGACTGCTTCCTCTAGCCTGACCACCGAAGAAAGAAAAATGTACGCACAGAATCTGCTTTACATAAATTACAGCTTAACAGAAATTACTTTGTTTTGCTCTGTGTGCTTATAAATAAACATTAAAAAGGCAAGAGTATGCAAACTAGATGAGACACACAACAAGCGCTTCCCAGTCCTGTGGGCTCGAAAGCACAGAGAGGAGTTTCTGTGCTGCCAGAGACCTCTCCAGGGAGATCTCTCCAGGGAGATCTCTCCAGAGGCCTCTCCAGGGAGACGTCTCCAGAGGGACCTCTCCAGGGAGATCTCTCCAGAGGCCTCTCCAGGGAGACGTCTCCAGAGGCCCTCTCCAGAGGGACCTCTCCAGGGAGATCTCTCCAGAGGCCTCTCCAGGGAGATGTCTCCAGAGGCCTCTCCAGGGGGACCTCTCCAGGGGGACCCCCTCCAGAGGGATCAGGGGGACCTCCTCAGGGGGACCCGCTAAAGAGACCTGGAGGGAATCAATCAAAATCCAGGGACTGACGAGGGACTCTGGTTCACTTTCTCTTCTTCCTCTAATTGAACAAAATGTTCTGCAGTCTTATTCCTAAAACTATTTCTGGTGGCTGGATACAATTTCCACCACTGACATCTAGTGTTACAAACTTGGCTCCTATATATTCTCATTTAACAAAAAAAAAACCTTCAAAACCACCTTGTGATGTGTAATTTCCATTCTAAAGTTGGAACAATTCAGCTCAAAAGTCTGCCGAAGCTCTGGGTGATGACGTGTTGACTCAGGTTTGTAACAGAGGCGCCACTGGGGCGGGGCAGTGATGATGGAGAAGGCTGTGCACGTCTGGAGTGGGGGCGTGTGAGAAATCTGTGGGACTTCCACTGGAGTTTCTGTGAGCTTCAAATTGCTCTAAAGAAGTCTATGTAAAAAAAAAATAAAAAAGGTCTGCTCTCCTGTTACGCCCCCCTCCGCTGGAAAGTGAGCGCGTGGCTGACTGGCAGGCGCAGCCCTCTGTCCCCAGCACAGGGAGCTGCTGGGATTTCCATCACGAGAGGATGGCCTCTGCCTGCCTCTCTGGTGTGAAGGTGGATAAGCCGGTGCAAAGCGGGTGCGTGGCACGTGAGTTCCGGTCAAGAGGAGGACCATGGACACACGCATTTGCTTCCATTCACACACGCACGCTGGAGGGCAAGTCACCCAAACAACCACCTCTGGCGGGGCGCTAGTGCTAGGGGGCAGCTGATTCTGGAGTCTGCAGCGCTCATGTCTCAGGCCAGCTATGGAACCTCGTCGATGGCCTCACATTTGCAAAGCGCTTCTGCCACATAACATAACCTGTTCTCAGAAGTAACACTGGGGGTGATGGCCTTAGGGGACAAAGTTCTGCCGACCACGAGATCTTTGTCCAGTAATTCCAATATCCGTGTCATCTCAGCTGCAGCCTGTCTTCTCTCCTGCGAGCTGGTATTTCCCTGGTTTTGTGCGTGCCAGGTAATCTTGGATTGTATCCTGGAGAGTTAAAATACTGTGTTGGACTTACCTGGTGATGCACCGGGTAAGAATCCACCTGCCAGTGCCAGGCACGTGGGTTTGATCTCTGGTCCAGGAAGATGCTACATGCCACGGAGCAATTAAGCCCGTGAGCCACTGCCACGGAGCGTGTGCACTCCGGGGCCCACAGGCTGCAGGGCTGGAGTCTGAGCCTCTACAGCCCGCGCCCCGCAACAGGGAAGCCCCTGCAGTGAGAGGCCCAGACACCATAACGAGCAGCAGCCCCGTCCGCCCGGACCAGAGGCCCTGAGCAGCGACCAAGAGCCAGGGTCGCCACAAGTAAATAAATACACAAAACATTGCACTGTGAGTCTCTGGCATCACTTAAATCCCACGCGAACGTGGCATCTCTGTTTAGTGGCACTGGCCTTGCCAGGGCCGGGTGGAGGCCTCAGCATCAGCCCCATCTGCAGAGGCTCCACCCTCCCTGGCCACCATCCCCAGTGCCCACCTGGCTCCCGGGCTGTGGGCTCCCCCTTAGCTGAGTTCCCACGGGCAAATGGTGCAGAGTCAGCCCGATGTAGGCACAGATCAGCGCTGGGCCCACAAATTCATCAGCAACTCTGGGGTCACCCCCTCAGCCCCCTGTCCACAGCTCCCTGGCTTACTCCTCAGTTCTCCAGCCAGAAGCCTGCAGCTGACGCCCTGCTCACTGGGGGCTTCCCCGGCTGCAGGAGAGAGTAGAGTGCCCTGGAGTCACAGGCGTCTGCAGGCCCTGCTGCCACAGGCCTGGCTGGAGGACAGGGAGAGGGAGAGGGTACGGTGGCTGTCTCCCCATCTCTCTGTAACCCAAACTGGGCAGCTCCTCCTGCAGCCCTCCCAGTTTGCACCTGGAGTCCACCTCTGGGTTCTGGCTGCCCTAGGAGCAGTCTAGGGAGGCTGGGGAGGTGGAGGAGGGACAGGAGCCTCTGCTCGTGCGGCCGCGCAGCTCTGCAGCCAGGCTGGCGGGCGAGTCAGGGCAGGGGGGCTTATGCCTCTTTCCAGAAACAGGACTTGACCTCCGGGCATCTGGAGCACGTCTGCACGGTGCTCTTTGGGAAGACAGTTGATTTCTATTTCCGCCCTTCTGAGGGTCTGTCGTTTTGGAGTTGCCTCCAGGGATAAACGCGTGTTACACCTGAAATCAGCAGGCTCTGGGCTGAGGACAGCAGGGGCCCTACAGCAGAGCATGGGTCACCTTCAGGGAGAAAGCAGGGGACCTGCCTGTGTCTCCTCCTCCTCAAACGGTTCAGCTAAAGCAAAAACCGTCATTTTTAAACAGCCTCTGGAATGGGCTTCTTGTTCGGACAGTGAGACTTGTTCCCGCAACGTGCATCTTGTCAACTGCCACCAAGGCAGCAAGGTCTGAAGGCCGCAGGAGACAGAGCTCCAGTGACTCGTAAAACTACCTAGGGCTGCTTCCTCCTTCCAGACGCGCCCCACCAGCTGGCAGGAGAGGTCCCGGGCGCCCTCATGCTCTGGCCACACCCTGCCCTAGTCTGGCCGTGTGGCTCTGACGCCCGTCCGCCTTGTTTCTGGGCTCCTCGCTGGCACAGCCCCTTCCAAGGCCCTAAGGAGGGGCCCTTGGCGAAGCCGTCTAGAAAGTTCGCACATATTCCAGTGGCAACTGACTGAGCCTGCTGCCCCTTCCACCCTGACCCTGCCTGCGTTCTGCTTCCCCAGGTCGTGCGGCTCTAGAGGACCCAGCTGCCTGCACGAGGAGCAGGAGACACACTGAGTTGGGTTAACGGGACGCATTTCAGTTTTCACACCGAGCTTATCACCAGCCATCACGCCGCAGGCCTGGCTCCGAGAGCGCCGTTGCCGCCCAGGGTGCTCGGGCTCGGGGCTGGGGGACCAAGTGCAAGCCAGACCCCGTGGCAACACCAGCAGCGCCAGGTGCCGGGGGCATGTGGGCCTGGGAAGGAGCGAGGCTGGCAGTACAGGGGCCAGACACTGGAGAGTCATCACCAGGCACGTGAAAAGGCAAGCAGAGCTCGGCACTCAGCGGCCAAAACCACACTGCCCACTGTCAGAAAACAGAATTTACACTGCAGCAGTATACTTATAGATACGCCATAGACTTGTTAACTCTTTGAATGGAATTCTGCAAAACAGAATTTATCAGGACTCCTGCTGTTCCAAGACGCAATCTGTAGCTGTGCTAGAGACAGCAAGCGTGAAACCATGTTTTATGTCTCCTAACAGTCAGCAATAAAGGTTTCTCATCAACCATGCTACAGGAGTCGCTGAGCTCACTCTATGCTCTGTCACGCTAATTAAAAAGCACGCAGCCAAACGAAAGTGGCGCAGAGGTGTGTCAGGGCTCAAGAAGGCAACATTGACTCTTATCTGCTGCCGCTGCTGTTTACTTGCTCAGTCGTGTCCAACTCTTTGTGACCCCATGGACTGTAGCCCACCAGGCTCCTCTGTTCACGGAATTTTCCACGCAAAAATTCTGGAGTGGGTGGCCATTTCCTTCTCCAGGGAATCTTCCTGACCCAGGGATTGAACCTGGGTCTCCTGCATGGCCAGCAGATTCTCTACCACTGAGCCGCTGGGAATCAAAGGTATGTCAGGTAATCAGCAAATATGCTATTTTTCTGGATTTTTCTGACTGCTGTATTAATGGTCAGCTTTCTCAACTCTGTAACGTACTTACTTTTTCTCATTCTAAATAAATATCTCCACTCCAAGTTAATTTTTATTTCTAACACTATGCTTCTTAAAGAGGCCTCCTCCCCTACACTGGAAAATCTCAGGTCCCATAGAAACTGCCACCCACTCTGCCCCGATGAAACCTGACTCATCCAAATGCCCAGCGAGCACCTCGCTCCTGAAAAGAGGAAGTCCAAGTCCCTAAAAGCACAGGAGCCTCGGAGAGGAGAAACCCCACCCCCCGCCCGCTAGGGATCTGGTGGGTGCAGAGGGAGGGAGAAGGCCTCAGCGAAAGGGCCCCCAAG
>SJYF01001681.1:467896-478343 GCA_006410515.1 Procapra przewalskii
ATTACCAGGGCCTCTTCTCCTGAGGCTACCGGGGTGGGCCTAGGGGCGCCGAGGGCCAGGCGAAGGTGTGTTGCAGAGGAAACGGTCCGTGCTGGGAGCCCAGCGGCCCCCCAGCCTTCGCGGTCCCACCAGGGAATGGAAACGCGGCACCATCTCCGGCGCCCCCAAGGCCCACGATTTGCAGGAGCACACGCCCTTCTTTGAGCAGTTGAGTGAGCTCCTATGGATTCTTCGGAGAAGGCAATGGCACCCCACCCCAGTACTCTTGCCTGGAAAATCCTATGGACGGAGGAGCCTGGTGGGCTGCGGTCCATGGGGTCGTGAAGAGTCAGACACGACAGAGCGACTTCACTTTCACTTTTCACGTTCATGCATTGGAGAAGGCAATGGCAACCCACTCCAGTGTTCTTGCCTGAAGAATCCCAGGGACGGAGGAGCTTCATGGGCTGCCGTCTATGGGGTCGCACAGAGTCGGACACGACTGAAGCGACTTAGCAGCAGCAGCTATGCATTCTTGGAGATCCGGCTCAACTTGCCCCGGTCCTGCCCCCGCCTTGGTGCCCGCGGGCAGGCCAGGAGCGCCCCCGCGCGGCTATCTAGGGAGTAAGTCCCGAACCATCCTGGAGAATCCTGGCTGGTTGGCCTCCGGGCACATCTCACCCAAGTAGGAGGAATATCTATCTGCTTTGCGCGGGGCTGCCTCGGAAGGGCACTCTTGCCCCCGTCATTTCCGCCGGGTTTTTTCTCTAACCGGCTCCCAGCCCAGAACCCCGACAGGTGCACACTGCCAGGGAGACCACGCAGGGAGACCCTGGTCAGAGCGGCGGGGGACCCAGCAGAGGCCGCAGAGCCAAAGCTGGAGGGAAGGGCCTGGAGAGAACATTAGGAAAGGGGCCCAGGCGGTGCTGCGCAGAGAGGCCAGGGGACCGGATGCGCCCCCAGGTCGGGCTCCCAGCATTCCTCCTAGTCGCTGTCCCTACCGTGGAGGAGACCTTGCTTCTCTCCTAGTTTTCCACCAGGTGGGCAGACATCATCGAGCTCTCATTAGAGCTCCTTTTTATCAGTTCCCCTGTAAATCCTTTCTTTCCAGGCTTCGTGGCTCCTTTCCAGCTGGGATCACCAGTACAGAGCTCTTATGTACTGATGTTCATGCGAATAATTCCTCCCCATTTCTTATAAACAGGAAATGCAGAACCTTCTCTGAATCTTTCCGAGAAGATCTTACACCTTTACCTTGTAAAGAGACAATAATGAGAACTACTCACTTAATATCTCAACAATAGTGCTTTATTGGTAGAAGGTTAGTTTCAGTGGATACAAAATTGCTGTGTAAAATAAGTTTTTCAAAATACATTTTTATAGGTAAAGTTTTATCTCTTAGTAACTAAAGAGCAATTATCTATTAGCAAAAGTATTTAGACTGGGTCAGCAACACAGAAGGGAGTTTGAAAGCGCAGGTCCACCACCCCCACACATCCATTAGGTGGCAGCCGGCGCTGAGCAGACCACATTGGGCTTATTGCGTCTACACTTTCAAGCACTGCCACCCCACCCCCTTTTAAGAGACAGCTTTTACTAGCATAGTTAGTTGATAGATGCCAAAATGGAACACTTCTTGGTAAAACCTGTACACTGCACCCAAACCTATAGCTCTTGACCGCTCACAGCCAGGCAGCAGTGAAGGGCAGCTGGGAGAACACCAGACGGCCTTCTGCAGCGCACCTGGCCAACGCCGCCATCTCCCTTCTTCCTGGGTGGCCTCGGCCCTGGAGCGCAGCACTTCTCCACGTCAGCCCCCGTTCTCCAGTGGGATGAGAACGCTGAGTCAGCACCCACTCCCTGCAGTCTCCTTCCCCGTGTCCCTTCTGGGGACCGATCAACCGCAGGGCAAGGAGACCAGCCAGTGCGGCACCCAAGCGGGCACCGCCAGCCAGCCCACAGAGCAAGTCTGGAAAAGCCTTCCCTCTCAAGCCACCTATGGACAAGTCTGTGTAACATGTAAGGAAGGAAACCACGGCGGCTAGAAATGGACGGGACAGGCCACACACTGCTATCTGCCTGAAAGCCATGGAGAACGGGATCAGTCCAAGTGACGCCACACCAGGAGAACTGCGCTGGGAACTGTGACGGCACTGCCAGACGCATCTTCCACACTGCAGTCACAGAAAACACGCCGAGTGCAGTATAAAAAGGCAGGCTTCTGCACAGATCAACCGTTCCTTTCCCTTAAAAAGTTATGCTATAAATCTAATTGAGTACAAACAGTTTACTGACTCTCACCACACAGGTAAGAATCTTAGCTGTGACATGGAAACTGCTGCTCGTGGGTTTTCGTGGCAAACTCTATAGAACGTGGTTTGTGCTGAGTTCTCTGCATAGTGGTTTAAAAAAATGACCTCACAATTCAAAGACGTGTTTAAAAACTCACCCCTAACAGCCTGTTTGTAAAAAAGCTCTTTAAGTATAAACATGTATCTAAATAGATACCTTTTCATTTGGTAAACAGATAATGTGCAGATGAATCAAGAGTATGGAGTCATAGCAGCAAAACTGGTTCTGGATGTTGCGGTCAAACAAAAGCAAGGCAGGGAAGCAGGCGCCACGGCCGGATGAGAAAGGGCCTGGCGCTCGGGCAGCTCACCCTTCTGTGCTCCTGTCTCTACTGCGCAGGAACGTTCTCGGAAATCTGAATGTTCCAGAAGTAAATCACGATTAGTCGGTTAGGCCAGTCAAATAAAATTCCACTATTAACTGTACGTGCTGACTGGTCCCTGGAAATCAGTTCTAGCATTAGTGGTTACTTAAAGTGGAAGAAGAAGGAAAATGGACAGTTCACCTCACAAAATATAAAGTATAACAATGAAATGCAAATGTTAAGGTACTTCATACAAAGTAACACATTGAAAGTTTAAAAAAAATTAAATTCTTAGGCACAGGTACTGTGAAATGTGGACAGGCACCCCCCCAACAGTCTTGAAAACAGGCAGCTGTGTTCCTCATCGGAATATTTATCTTGCAAAGTGTTTCCTGGAAAGACAAAACACAAGACATTTATGTGGGAGTGAGGCCCTGCCCACTACTCAGACCACAACCAGCAGGATTTTTCTGTGTAATAAATAACAAAGGGCAAAGGTTGAGCAGATGGTGGGCCCCGAGGACCACAGTGTCTACTAAAGACAAAACCTCATTTACAAAGTTCTTGGAAACTGGGGTGAAAAGTACACAGAAATGTACTGATTTTATGTACCCAAAGTGGAACCCTCATAATTTCATAAAGCTCCAGAAAGAGCAGCAGCAGGACAGAGAAGTGAGCCAACAGCTGTGGCTCCCTCCCGCCCCAGGGGAGCCCTGGCACTCCGCGGCCCCTCTCCCGCCCGCCGCCTCCCGGTAGGCGCCTGCCTGCTCTGCGCCTGCTCGGGCAGTAACCGCCCCCCACCGCCCAGCGTCAGAAGGTCCACCAGCTGCCAAGGGTGCGACCACAGCACCAGCGTCCTCCCTGCTAAAGCAGGGCCTCCGCACCCACTCAGAAAAGCCCCTGGGACCTTCCCAAGGTTCCAAAACGACGACCAAGCAGACAGTCACCCCTGACCCAGGTGGGTCCCCCGGATGCTCCCTCTAAAAGTGAGTGCTTGTACCCTCCTGCCTACGTGTCTTTCTGTGCAGTGATTTCACAACTAAAACCTCTCCCAATAAGCCACCAAGGGCAAGGGCTTTATCTGGTGACCAGAGCCCCCAACCTGGCCCTGCCCAGGCCCTTCATCAGCTGTGTCGTGGAGACCTCTGACAGGTGCCCAACCTCGGGGCCCCTCACCTTCTGTCTCACTGGTCCTGCCATGTGGCAGCTCAGCCTGCAGCTGCTCACGTCATCACAGCACATGAGTGACGCCGCCAAAGGCCCAGGCCCCTTAACCACACTGGAGACCCTCTGCCCAAACCCCGGCTTCTCCCTAGACCTGGGCTGGTGGACACTCTGGCCACGGGGAAGCTCCTCGAGGAAGCGGGCTGGCCTCCACCCCGACCC
Organism: Procapra przewalskii; assembly: GCA_006410515.1. NCBI lineage: Eukaryota > Metazoa > Chordata > Mammalia > Artiodactyla > Bovidae > Procapra > Procapra przewalskii. Next base: position 471,918 of record SJYF01001681.1, read on the forward strand.
CACGCGCTCCTCCTCTGGGCCCCTCCTCTTGGGGCTAGTTAGCCACTGCCTGGGCCGCTCTGAGCGTCCCCTGTCCACGGGGCAGGGGGAGGGCACTGCAGAGAGGCAGCACAGCCCGGCCCCCGGACCCTCCGCGGACGAGCGGGCAGGGCAGAGCTGCGGCGAGGGGCCAGGCCAGCAGCCCCCCTCGAGGGCCCCCTCAGCCCACCTCTATTCCGCTCTGCCTGAGCTGTGCCAATTACATGAAGTCCCCTTTGGTGCCTTCCTGCACCATCCTACGTGCAGTTGAGTTTGCTCCTTACCATGTCTTCTAATAAGACTTTTAGGATCAACAGATTCCTGGCCAAGAAACAAGAGCAGAGTCGTCCCATTCCTCAAGGGATTCGAGTGAAAACTGCTAATAATCGGGTACACCTCCGAGAGCAGACCCTGGAGGAGAGCCAAGCTGGGCCTGTCAGGGCCTCACACGGGAGCTGCACACTGCGCGCTGTCATGCCACCTGACCCCAGCGGTGAGAGCGCCACTGCCGCCCAGCAGCGCCCAGGTGGCGGGCGCTTGGCTCCCGGTGCTTCCTGCTTTCTCACTAGTGGTCCGTGCGGCTTAGCAAGAAACACGGGAAAGCTTTTACTGGAACAAATTCTTTGTAAAGATACTTTGAGCCTTAATGAATTTCAAATTGTATGACCAGCAAAAACTATTTTAACCTACAATCTTTCTTCTACTGTTGAGATACTAAATCTCTAAGGTAGGGGTCTGCAGAGTTCTCGGGGGGGAATCCACTGCGACAGGGAAGGTGAGAGACCCAGCTCCTTGGGGACAGAAGCTCTGCACTCGTTTCAGGCCTCACCCTGTAGATCTTGTCATCTGTATACTGAATTTTACCCTCAATAAATGTGATCTAGGAAGCAGACATTTTCCTGTAGGGGTGTGGGTGGCGTGGGAACCTCTAACCTCTAGCCAGTCCGTCTGAGGGCAGCTGACCACCTCAGCTTGTGACTGGCATCTGAAGTGGGGGCAGACTGGTGCCCAGTCTGGGACTGAGCCCCATGCTGTGGGGTCGGATGTGAGCTCCAGGCGGCAGGCGTGGGGACCTGCATGCATTTGGGAGCAGGAGTGAGGTGTCCCAGGTGGGAGGAGACACAGGAGGAAAAGCGGGCTTCTTCCCTACACAGGAAGGACCAGCTCGGCTTCCCACTCCAGCTGCTGACCACGCTTCCAGGCTGAGAAAACACGGCCGCCCTTCACTAGATGGGGGGTGGGAAGCTGCGGTCTCCCGGGAGCCACCCTCCCTTCAGGGGCCCGCGGCCGTGCCCCGGGCCGGGTCTTACCTCACACGTGGTGCCCATGGACCCCACCGTCACCGTCGCCGCCCTGCAGCTGCAGCTGCATCTGCGCCTGCATCCGTGCAATCATCTCCTGCATGCGGCGGAGCTGTGGATGCGAGACGGGGACATGAGCCTGGGGCCCTCACAGGGCCGTGACTGCAGCCCCACAAGCTAACTCTCGCCGACTCGGACCAGCCAGTGAAAGAACCAAGGTCTCAACAGAACACCGAGCACACAAGAAAAGGTAACTCAAATGAAAAATGAAAATGACTGACAAACAGAAGAAATAAGGGAAGACAGCATGAGAGAGCTCGACCTCGAAAGGCTAGAAATAGCTGCTGCCCCGCCGCGGGGACCGTCCCCGAGGGGCCCGAATCCTGCGGGGACCGTCCCCGAGGGGTCCGAGGCCTGGCTGCTCCCGCAGGGGCCGCTCCCCCACCCCAGCACCCTGCACCTCCACACCAGGTCTCCAGGGCGGGCGGTGGCCCCGTCATGGCCCCGGGGACGCGGCAGGCAGGCTCGGCAGGGACTAGCCGTGCTAGGGGTCGCAGTCCTCGCCCGCACCCTGCCTCCTAGAGCCTCCTGTCGGTTCACACTCTGAACACACTTCTCAGGGCAGCTTTCTCTAGTTCCAGCCCCTGTGTAAGTCATATGTATTCCTTAAATTTTTCTTAATGACGGTGAGCAACAATTTCTGTCACTATATTTTCATTGTCTGTGTGTATGAAAACTTTTTTAAACCTTATACAAATCAGCCATGTTACTATACTCTATTTCCAACTTTTCCCATTGAATTGCTATTGAAGATTAAAAACTACAATACTTTTCTACTTACCTCAGCTTCCTTCTCCAGCAGTATCTGGTCTTTATTCATGTCCTCATTTTCCACTTTCCTAAGAGTTGAGAGAAATTACAAGTATAACATTACGACAAATATGGCTAGTCATTTCTGATGAGAGATACCCAAAGTAAAATTTCACGTTACAACTTCTCAGAAATACAATTTCTAAGAAAAATCTATTGGAAATCATATAAACTTACTATTTTTCGGACTAACAACATGAACGAATAAGAAAAGAAAAAATAATCAAAAAGAAAATACAAAATGGAAAATTCAAGACATTTTTCTTACTCTAAGCTGGGGGGGGGGCGTGGGTGGGTGAAACACTTCCAACTTTACTCAAAAGATAGCAGATTTTACCTGAAGAGTAGGTTTCTAAGATAAGTTCTGAACAAAGACTACAGCCGTCANCAGCCGTCATACTGTAAAAGGAACACACTCTAAGGGTCCAGGCAGAGAAGCGGGCGTGGAGGCCTCTGAGCCTGCAGACGCAGCTCCGCATGGCCGCTGCATGGCACCATGGCCTGATGGTCCGCGGACAACATGCTCTCACTGCCTCTAAATCCCTTCTTAACGTCTGGTCCCCTAATTAACAGCACCCTAAAGTAATCTCCAAAGTGTACCTCATACATGGGTACAAAGGACCTTGTATCGAAAAAGGACCCAACACAAGTCTGTGGCCTTTTTACTAGAACTGTTCTTGATATGAATGATCAGAGACGCCTTTCAACAGGCAGAACAGATCAAAACCACACCCGGCCCCATGAGCGGTTAAACTAGCAACCAGTATGTGGAGACAGCTCTGGGCAGGACACCGAACAGCGACGCTGGCGGCCAGCTGAGCTGGGCACAGGAGCAGAGGGGACGGCACCACTTGGGCAATGACCTGCCGCCTCTCTTGAGCCTCTCGGACCGGAAGTTCTCGTAGTGCAGGTCCTGGGTCACCTCCTGGAGGTCCTGCATGTGAGTGCTGCAAGACAAGAGACGTGCAGGGGCTGGGCGACATGCGCCTGCCACTCGCGGGGGGGCACCTGGTCACGCACACGCAGCACACGCCAGGGACGAGACCCCGGGGCACCTCCCACAGGAGACCACCGCCCACCGTCAGAGGGAGAGCCACTGAGGTGGGCGCTGCCTAAACCAGAGCACACTCCTCTGAAGGGACCCATGAGAACACGCGGTTCAGACGCTCGTGACTCCTCAAGCTTAACTTTTATACCAGAGGGAGCCCGTCACTGTTACCCACGGAGAAACCCATCAGGGCGTCTGAGCTGAGGAGGAGCACAGGCCCCGCCAGGAGAGGCCCGTCTGCAGCAGTCAGAGGCGGGCGGGCCTCCGCACCAAGCTGGACCGCCCGCTGCAGGGGCTCAGGGAACCCCCGCCTGGAAGCCCCGCTTTGCAGGCCGGGCGCTGCCACGGGGAACAGACAGCACTCACATGAGCATTGTCCTCAGCTTCAGAAAGTCGTTGTGCTCCGGGTTCTCCACTTCCACGACGCCCCACGGGTAGAGGCGGCCTCTGACCTTCTTGCCTTTGGCTTCAATCAGCTGATTGGATCCAACCACAGAGAAAGGGATGCTGGCCTAGAAGGAGACACATGGGGGAGACTGGCTCCACACGGGGAACCCCAACTTTCACTGCAAACACAGGGACGTGAGCAGAGAATGCGCACACTGCCACCAACCGCAGGGATCACTGCAAAGCCGAAGGCACACATGCCACTTGCAAGTGGCGGCCGTCTCCACGGGGGATAGGTGTACGGAGCGCAACCCCCTCAGGAAGGCTTCTAAGCCTCAGGTGACAGCTATGCCGAAGCATGCCGCGAGCCAAAGCACCAGTGTAACTGAGCCTGCCTGGGCAGGCCCAGAGGTCAAGCCTCCAGAAATCCGGCCCTCCGCGAGCTCCTTCCACGTTAAATGCCCCGGCTGCAGGAAGCGGGGCTTCCCGGGTAGCGCTTGGAGGTAAAGAATCCGCCCGTCAGTGCAGGAGACCTGGGTTCAACCCCGGGGTCAGGAAGATCCCTCGAGGAGGAATCGGCAACCCACTCCAGTATTCTTGTCTGGGAAATCCCAGGGACTGAGGAGACTGGTGGGCTACAGTCCGAGGGGTCACAAAAGAGTCAGACGCGACTTAGCGACCAAACAGCAACCACCACGGGAAAGGAAGAGCAACTGGCCTCGCGCGTCTGGAGACACAGCACTTACCTTGAGAAGCCTAGTCTGCTCTTTGAAATCTTCATCTTCGTCGGACTCTGCATCAGGTAAGTGATAGATTTTGATGCTATGTTCCTCAATCTCATCCAGAATCTGAAAGAATGACCAAACCAGGAGCGACTGCAGCAAACTGCGTCCTGCTTCAGTCACGTGTAACGCCCCATATGAGAAACATGTTGGAGCCATCCAGATGTCAACAAAGAATCCTACTGATTAGAACCATCTTCAAATGATCTTACAAACCACTTGAAAGCCTGGCATGCACTCCTAGGGGTCCTCCGGCCGGAACAACAACAGGAATGCACACCCCTGGCCCTGCCAAGGCCGTGGACTGACGGCTGTCCCCGAGCAGCCGCAGAGGGCGCCACACGCAAGCAGCCCGGCAAGGGGCCGCTCGGCAGGGCCGGGAGGGGCCAGGGGGACAACTTCCAGAGGGCAACACGGAATCCAGGAGGGCTGGGAGGCAGGGCTGAGCGTGACTGGGGCTGACCAGTGGACAGCTCCCCAGTGTCAGGAAGAGATCGAGGGTCTCGATTTTATCTAACAGGCCAAGAGTGCTGAACCAAGTGGCAGAGTTGCCTAGAGGAAAAAACTGGGCTGGAGTGGAAGCTAGCATGCATTCACCTGTCAGTCTACCAGAAACCCAGCCCCAGGCCCCCGCACGTGCTGGGCACTCGGCCAGGCATGGGGCAGGCTGGCCCTCTGCTTACCCTCACGCTAGAATCCGGGCTCTCAACGGAAGAGGAAACACAGGCCAAGGCAGCAGAAAGCGGCTCTGCTTCAAACCTGCTCCCAAACTTGTTCCTCCTCAATGTGACTAGGGCCTCGCGTGGCCAAAGATCGCGGACGAACTCACTGTCCACACTAAGTCACGATCTAGGAAAAGGCCCTCCCTGCATCCTGGCCCTAGCAAGCTGACCTTGGTCTTCCCAGGACTGCTCACTCCCTCCCTGCTGAGATGGAGAAGCTGAGCAGGGAGCCGGAAGATGCTCTGTCCTCTGCCCCGCAAGACAAGGCTTACGCTGGGGATGAGGACAGAGCAAAGTTAGTAACTAGGCCACCCAGAATTGGAAGAGAGAAGAAAGTGGTAAGCCGACCAACACTAATCGTGCGTGCTCAGTCCGGGTGACAACAAGAACCATGGGATCATTTTGACAGGGAGGGAGGGGCGGACAGAGGTCTGGGGACAGACGTTCTTAGACGAGGAAAGGAGCGTGTGGTCAGGCACAGGAGAGAAGCCAGAAAAGAGGGGACTGGAAAGGCCCAAGACTTCATTTCATTTCAGTCTCTGAGATCAAGACCTATGAGCTCTGTACACATAGAGACGGATACAGAGCCTTCTAACCCTGACAGCTCTCTCCACTGCATGTCTGAAATATATCTATTAAGGTGAAGTCCCCTTAAGTATGAGCTGCTCAACTGTTTACTGTCAGCGACAAAAGTGCCTAAGTTCTCAGGTGCTCTTCCAAGGGCCTGCATGTTCTCTAAAAAACTGGCAGCATTTAAGACAATAAAGGAGAAGGCTGACAGAAGACATCAGGAGAAACAAAAACACAAACGTCACACTAGGCGAAATCTTTTATAACACGATAATCAACGTCTAAAAATACAGGCGCACCTATGAGTCGGTGAAAAACCCAAGAGAGCAGCAAGGCTCTAAAACCCGGGAAAACGCACCAACGGGGTTCAAGTGCCTGGAAGAGACTTGGACCAGCGAGCGGGCCAAGGCCTCAGAAGACGGCTCAGAAGATGGCTACCCTGAACACCGCAATGGTCCAGAGCCGGCCCGGGGTGCGGGGGAGGCCCACGCCCAGGCTCCAGAGAGGCAGACAGTTACCAACTCGTGTGAGGAAAACACACTCTTTCAAAGTACAGCGCACATCCATTTCCTCCTAGGCTTACACGACCGTGAGACACAGGCGCGTGCTGACGCTGGCAGCACCAGCATCAGGGAGGCCTGCTGGCGCCCGCTCCCTCCCAGGCCCCCCGCCCGCCCGCCGGGCGCCCAGCGCGCACCCTTCTCTTCAGGCGCTCCCGCTCCTTCAGG
>SJYF01001681.1:506324-520100 GCA_006410515.1 Procapra przewalskii
CTGGGCACCCTTTAGCAACGTTATTTTAACTTACAACTTGAGTTTTGTTTATATTTCTTACTCTGTTTACTCCATTGCTTGTAGCCCAGCTGTGCATTTTACCTTGTCTTAAGTGTGTGCTGAAGCACCCTGGTAGGAACATGGATGGAGGCTGTGAATAGGTCGGTCTTCACAGTCAAGAAGTTCACATGGCAATGTGCAGAGCAAGATTTCAGTTGCTCATGATAGAAGATGACATTAAAATCATATTTCCCCTACAGATGGGGAAATATACATGAACATTTTAGTTGATGAGGGTGAGGGGTACAGGTATACCCAGATGTCGTGGGTGTTTCAGTAGCTCGGTTCAGTTCAGTCTCTCAGTCGTGTCTGACTCTTGGCGACCCCATGGACTGCAGCACGCCAGGCCTCACTGTCCATCATCAACTCCCGGAGCTTGCTCAAACTCATGTCCGTTGAGTTGGTGATGCCATCCAACCATCTCATCCTCTGTCGTCCCCTTCTCCTACCTTCAATCTTTCCCAGCATCAGGGTCTTTTCCAATGAGTCAGTTCTTCACATCAGGTGGCCAAGGTACTGGAGCTTCAGCATCAGTCCTTCCAATGAACACCCAGGACTGATCTCCTTTAGGATGGACTGGTTGGATCTCCTTGCAGTCCAGGGAACTCTCAAGAGTCTTCTCCAACAGCACAGTTCAAAAGCAGCAATTCTTCGGCGCTCAGCTTTCTTTATGTTCCAACTCTCACATCCATACATGACCACTGGGAAAACCATAGCCTTGACTGTACGGGCCTTTGTTGGCAAAGTAATGTCTGCTTTTTAATGTGCTGTCTGGTTTTTCAGTCGAGGAGAGGGGAGCCTCGGGATTGAAGCCCCTGGCAAGAGTGACTGAATTAAAAAAAAAAAAAAGATTAAAAAAATAAAAAGAAATTTAAAAAAAGAAGACAGAAGCGTGGCTGAGTTAAGGCCACGCCATGTGCACTGCCGGAGTCCTGCTGTCACGGCCAGCGAGGAGGCCCTGGTAACAGAAAATCCCCCAGCTTGCTCTGCTAGGCCGGGTTAAGCGTCTGTGCGCGAGCTCCCGTAATCCTCACAATGACACCAGAGGGCGGGTGCCAGTGTCCACTGCCTTTGCAGGCCAGGGAGGGGCACACCGCAAGGATTCGGGGTCTGCCCTGGTCCTCACTCTCAGAAGTGCACGCTTAAACATTCACCCTTGACAACTCACCTGGTGTTTCAGGGTCTCCAGAGGTGATAGAGCGTTCAGGGCTGGGGCCAGCCAGGCCTCTGCAGCAAGGTAGGCATTCTCCCTCAAAGGAGACACTGGAAAATTGTCCTGTGCCGTTTAGAATTTTGATTATCATCGAGTCCATCGTCAGGCATTTATTTTTCACAAAATGCATACCCACAGGGCCCGCACCCGCAGTGGCCCACAGTGCCCTGTCGGGTCAGCTCTCACTCTGCTGGGCTCGGCTTCCCACCTCCTGTTGCTGCCGCCCGGCCCCACCGCCCAAGGCTGCCCGCGCCATCGCCCTGGGACCCCACAGGCTGCGGGGTCGCCGCCCCTTGGTTCCCCATCCCCAGCTCCCTCTGGGCTGCAGGGGAAGCTGCGGGTGGGCTCCTGCTAGTTGTGGACCCCCAGCGATTGGCCAGCGCCCTGTGTGTTCGGAGGGGTGACCCGACGGAGGACCGTGGCTTCTGCACCGTGTCCTTGACTGATTTTGCTGGGTTGCAGGGGCTGCTGCAGGCCGTGGCAGCTTTCGAGGCTTGCAGGCACCGCTGTCCCTGGTGGCGCTGGTCGGGGCTCTGCATGCACAGAAGGGTTCGGAGCAGCCTCCTCGGCCTTCTGTGTGGCGGGTCAGCTCACGCCCGGGCCGCTGGAGCCCGGGAAGCTGAGTGTCCTGTGGCCTGATTCCTGTGCTTCCCACCTTTATCTGCTGCTTGGCTTTCTCTCCGCTGGTTGGGGCGGGGCTGAGCGCGGGGGTGGGCCCGGATGGGCAGGAAGGGCCCTGTGTCTCTGCGCTCTCGGCGGGCAGGTGCAGGGTCTGCTAGCCTCAGGTCAGCACCCCCACTCCCAGCTTCTGGACTGGAAGGACGGCCCAGGCTGCTTCTGGTTTCTTTGTGGAGGGAGGAAACGACTGGTCAGAGGCTCTCTGCGTGCAGCGTTGGCTCTGCTGCATAAACTGGCGTGTGCTCTGGGGAAGTTCAGTGGCAGAGACGCGGAGGGGGGCCCCTCCCGCCCCCCTCCCCCAGGTATTGTGTGGCCTGGGCGGCTGGGCTTAGAGAAGGGGGGCTCTGTCCCCGTCCCCCACGTCCGTATTGCAGACCCTGGGCGTATGCTCCTGGGGAGAGCGGGCCGCTCACAGGTGCCTGGGGAGCGTGCCTGCCTGGCAACCTCCCCGCCCCTCGGGAGGCCCCGCGGGCCCCTGGAGAGCCCTGCTGTCGGGGTTGCCACAGCAGACGGCCTGGGGGAGATGGCCCAGCACAGCCCTTGCTGCCCCCAGAAGGGCCCGCCCCCTCAGCGCCAGGAGAGGCCGGAGCGGGAGAGACAGCGTGAAAGGGCAGAGTTAGAAACCCGTTTTGAAAAGGCGGTGTGCGTTTGGCAGTTTCTGCTGCTGTGGAGACTCTGGTTGAGGTGAGTGCCATCTGAGAAGCGGTTCTGCCCCTCGGGGCTCCCTTCTTAGCAGACAGGGTGTGGGTTCTGATGCCTCGAGAACGCATGGCCCTCGCTTTAGCTCGCTCTCTTTAAAGTTGAGGAAGAATGGAGGAGGATGCCCAGCGTGCCCTTCTGGCAGCTGTGCGCCTGCTTCGCTTGCTGGTGTCCTGTCGCTTAGGAGCAGGAGGCCGTGGGCTTTGTGGGGCCTGTGAGCTCACCTGCCACTGTGAGGTGTGGCTGGTGACAGTGGGGCGGACTCCCTGCTACGCTGGCCACTGTGAACAAAATCAACGCCCATGCGCCGTGCTGATCAGCTCTGTTTCGTGTGTGTTGCTGGCCTGCCTGGTGGCTCAGTGGTAAAGAGTCTGCCTGCCACTACACAAGATGCAGGTTAGATCCATGGTCTGAGAAGACCCCCTGGAAAAGGGCATGGCGACCCACTCCAGTATTCTCGCCGGAAGAGCCCCTGGACAGAGGAGCCTGGAGGGTTGCAGGCCATGCGGTTGCGGAGAGTCAGGCACGGCTTCGTGACTCAGCAACAGCTCCCCATTCACTGCCCTCTCGCGTGGCAGCTTTCTCATCTCATTGATACTTAGCTCACTTGTAAATATCTTTCAGATGGAATTACTGAATTATATTGGCAGGTTTGACTTTTTCACTGAGTGTGAGATTAGTCAGCTGGTCCTGTCGCCCTGGCTTGAATCAATGTCTTGACACCAACTTGAAGAAGAGCTTTTCCTTTAGAAACAAGGCTTCTGTTTTGACACGCCTGCTTTCGCCTGGAGCTGACTCTCCCTCCCCGAGGCCCAGGCTCTGTGTTGCCGTTGTCACCGCAGCAGTGAGCTCGGCAGCGCTGCCAGGCTGCCCATGGCCCAGGCCCCGGGCCGCTCCACTCAGCCTGGAGGCTCCTGTAGCATCCAGACAGGATCCACTGCAGGCAGAGTGGCCTCAGACTTGCTGCTGTTGGGGGCCGTCCCGTGACTTCACAGGTGCTGGACGTGAGCGCCGTGTTCCCTTGAGATTGGTGCTCGTGGTTCTTTCTGAAAGATGGGGCAGAGGCGATAGGATGGTGCCGCTGGGAGGGGCAGCCTTCTGGGGTCTTGGAAAGCACACTCGGCTCCCCCGGCCAGGGAGGCACGTCCGCTCCTGGAGCACTGAGGCGTGGCATGCTCCGTCCCTGGGGCTTCAGGTGTGCCTGTGGCCAGGGCACCAGGGCGCGGGCCGCAGCCCTGACTCCTCTGGACGGCTCCACGCCATGCGTCGGGCCGGGCCTAGGTCTCTGGGGGAGACGTGGCGTGGGAGGGCTTCCCGTCAGTCTCACGGGGATACTTACTAGGCTCCTGTTATCAGTTAGTGTGTGGCTTCACTAAAGGTGTGTGGTTTTTGTTTCAGCCTGTTAAGAACTTACTGATAACGCGTTAGCAGGCTTCTTACAGGGCTCTTCTAATTCCCCGGTGTCCCTTCTCCTGCCCCATCTCCTCGCCCCGGCCCTGCAGTGGTGGTGCCGTGTGTCTCTCCTCTTTCAGCCGCTGCTGATGGGGGGCGGCCTCCTGGCCCAGCCTGAATGTCGCCGCGCTCTCCCTGGGCAGTGCTCCCTTCATGCGGCGTGGCGGGCCCAGTGCTGCTGGCTCAGTTTTGCTTCTTGGTCAGAGAGCAGCCTGTCATTGGTGGCTGGCTCCGAGGGCGCATCCTTTCCGGACGTGGTGTCTGAAAAGCTCTGAGAGTGCCTCCAGACTCCATGAGGCCTCCTGCCACTCTGAGGGCGTGCACCGGGAAGTCCCCGTGGGGGCCCCGGCGTTGTCTGAGGTGTGCTGCTCAGCACGTGGCGATGCACTGTCAGCGGCTTCCCTGACACTGATGGTTTAAAAGTCCGCTTTCAGGAACTCTGAAGAAATAGTATGTAATAGGCTCTAGTATTGTTCGGTATATCACATTCAGCTAGAAGCTTTGTTACGCTGCATAAACTGTGGGTGGAAAGTGCACTGGTCTAAACAGTGGGCTCGGTTGTTGCTCGGTTGCTCAGTTGAGTCCGACTCTGCCACTCCAGGGACTGCGGCCCTCCAGGCTCCTCTGTCCTCCACTGTCTCCCGGAGCTTGCTCAAACCCATGTCCATGGAGTCGGTGATGCCATCCAACCATCTCATCCTCTGTCGCCCCCTTCTCCTCCTTGCCCTCAGTCTTTCCCAGCATCAGGGTCTTCCAGCGAGTCGGCTCTTCGCATCAGGTGGCCAAGGTACTGGAGCTTCAGTTTCACCATCAGCCCTCCCAATGAACACTCAGGACTGAGTTCGTTTAGGATAGACTGGTTGGATCTCCTTGCAGTCCAAGGGACTCTCAAGTCTTCTCCAGCACTGCAGTTTGAAAGCATTAATTCTTCGGCACTCAGCCTTCTTTAACCCTCATGTCCGTGCGTGACTGCTGGAGAAACCACAGCCTCAACTAGATGGACCTTTGTTGGTGGAGTGAACGCACAGCTGAATGCATGTGATTAAAATTGGGTTTTGACTTTGAATGAATGCTCAGTGTTGTGTGCCACCCCTCTCGTACATCAGTGTGTTTGTTTCCAAATTAAGGTGTTTATTTTTTCTAATTACAAAGGTAGTACTATCCTCCATTTAGACATTTAAGAAAAAAAATTCTAGCTCGTGCTTTGCGAGCAGTTTCAGCTATGGTGCCGAGCAGGTTTCTGCGCCGCCTGCAGGTGGCTGGGGCTGTGAAGCCCTGGCTGTCGGTGTGTGTCCTGCAGACAGGACTTGGCGCAGCCGCTGCCACGTGCCCGTAGCACTGCAGACCTGTTCGCACCGGCTCCGCCTTACTGTGGCTTTCCTGACCGTGAGCGTAATGGCCACAAGCAGCTGTTTCGCTAGCGTCTCTCAGAGCGGGCTTGTCGGTTTTCTTTGGGTTAGATGCAGGTTTTGCGTCTGCAGCTGGAATGGCACAGAGGCGTGCTGGGCCTTCTCTGGGCCTTGAGTCCGACAGCACAGTTTCAGTTCGTCCGGCCCGGGGATGGGTCACTTGAAGGTGGAGTCTGCACCCTTCTGGGCTGTGAAGTCTTTGTGGTTAACGAGTTTATGGGGGGAGGTGCTTTGAAACTAAGTGTCTGTTCTCCAGGTCCTTCCAGTTTACTGGTTTCTTTCTATCAGTCTATGCCGAGAGTTTCCTATTTCATTCAGCTGGTGTCGTCTTTTGTGGCTATTTATTTTGGTGCGCTTGGCCACTGGAAGCCCCTTAAAGCTGGCCCCGTGTCCTGTTCGGGTGAGTCCCCGCTGCTCGCGTGCAGCTCCCGCTGTGTGGCCAGCCCTGCGTGCCCTCACGTCGCCTCCGCCCCAGCTCGAAGGCGGCCTCCCGAGCTCTGCCGCCTGAGCCTCCGCTCCATTGCTGGTGGCGCCTGCTGTCTGGTGTTGGCGCGCCACTGTGCAGGCCACGACCACCTTCCCTCTGGCGCACACGTGTGTCTCCCATTCTCTGCGTGTCGGGGCGCTCCTGTGAGCCTCCTTGCACCTGCGTTCTGTGCTGCTGCCTCTGGTGAGCAGCCTCTTTGGATGTTACCACTGAATTGGATTGTGTGCGTTTTACGTTTGTAAGTTGCTTCTAACCTCACACATCCTCGGTGACCAGGAGCCTGTTCCCCTCACCGCTTCAGAGTGGATGGCGCCACTCCAGCTCACCCTTGTTGGCCTCGTGGCATAAGGCCTGAGTGAGGATGAGCACACGAAGCCCTGCGTCTCTGTAGTGCGTCTTTGTTTTCTCTGAACTGTGTGTTCAGGTGTCTTCCAGCCAAAGGGCTCTGTGCACCCTGACCTGAGCACTAGGTCGCTTTCAGTGTGTGAAGCCGTGGCCCTCTCGTGGACTCGAGGGAGCCTGCCTCTCCCGTGGTGGCCTCTGCGGTCTGGGTCATTGGAGGGCTCTCCTCCCCGCTCTTCCTCTTCCTCAGGCTTGATTCTTTACCCTCAGGTCTCTAACCCAGCTGGAGTCTGCTTTGGCGGCTGCTGTGAGGTGGGGATCCGTCCCTACGTTTTTCAGGATGGCTTGCGAGTGGGCCCAGTTGTGTTGATTGTCTAGTCCGGCCTTCCTTGCTGACTTGAAGTGGCGTTTCTTTCAAATGCTAAACTCACGGTACGCCTGAGTCTGTTTCATCTATCCATTTTCTTCTTCCTTAGCCGAAACCCCAAGTACTAATGACTATTGCTTTATGGTGTGCTTGGCTAATTTTAGATTGAATCCCCCACTTTTTTTCTTTTTTTCAAATAACCTGGAACAGTTTTATTTTTAGGTGAATTTAGGAAGCCCCCTTTTTTTTACAGTGCGTATATATATATTTTAAAAACCTGCTGGGACCTTGTGTTATGTTTCCTATGGCTGCCAAAATAAATTATGACAAATTTGATAGCTTAAAACAACAGAAATTTATTCTCTCACTTCTGGAGCTGGAATCTGACACCTGACCATCCGCTCTCCCTCTGGTGCTCCTGCCTCCAGCGTCTCGTGGCTGCTCCCGCGCCCCGTCTCTGCCTCCAGCTTTGTGCCAGCCTTGACTTCTGTGCTCTCTCTTTCAGAAGGACCCACTCAGATAATTCAGGGTCGTCTTCCCTCACTTCTGGAAAGACTTTTTTTCCCCAGGTGAAGCAATGTTTAAATTCCAGCAGCAGGACCTGGCGTCTTTGGGTGGCTGTCGCTCTGCTGGCCACCCATGTCGTCCAGCACTCTCGGGTGAAGGTGGACTCGGGAAGACAGGCATCTTGGAGGTCAGTCTCCTCGCGAGTGGCGCTGCTCTGCGACTTGGGCGTCCAGCGAGCTTTGTTTTGCCAACACTGAGCCTCCCTTCAGTTTCCTAACTCTTCGTTGTCACAGAGGGGTTTTCTAATCAGATGGTCATCTGCAGGTACTGGCGTTTGTCTCTTAGCTTAATTATTTCTCCTGAAGTTGCATGTTTGACATTCTTAGACCATAGTATCAATAGGCATCTTTGCTGGTTTGTTACTTAACAGGATAATTTTGGCTTTTCACTAAATGTGGTGTGTTTTTCTTCTGGGAAATGTTCATCATGTGGCCATTTCCTTCTGCTCCTGTAGTTACATCCCATTGGAAGCGAGGACTAGAGGCTGAGCAGCGTCAGCCAGGTGGGCTTTGTAAGTGGCCGTCTTTCCACTCTGCGTCTGTGCCCGTGCGCCTTCTCTGGGCTCTGCACGGGAGGCTACGTCACCTGATGACGACCCTCACTGAGTCCCTGGCACAGGCCTGCTTACTCACGGTGCCCTGTTGTCTGAGTTTAGAGTGGGTTTGCTGGGCTGGTGGTTTAAATTTTGTGTTTGTAAACTGGTTTGCAGTTGATAATCTTTTCTCTGCAGTGCCCTCTCGTTGTTTTGGGGAGCCACCCTTTCTACCACGAGCAGGCCATGTGTTGGGGATGAAGTGGCCCAGTTTGTGGGAGCACCCTGATTAACTGGCTAATAGGCATACTCCATCCGCTTGGCCCCTGACGGGCTCAGAGCCCAACCAGTGCCCATGAGACACAAAAGTAATTCCTAGAGCTCTCATGGGGCAGAGAAGCTCTCACTTCTTTGGGAGCTACCGGAAGATGTAATTGCTGCCATTCACGGCCTATCCTTATTCCAGCACCAGGTGCCCAGCGCTCCCGTCACTGTGCGCTTGTGTCTTTGATTTGCTCTTCCCTTGTCTGACAGGCTCGAAAGAGTTAATCGCTTTGTTTAGAGAAATTGAATTTTAGTGTTTTTTTTTTTCTGATTTTGGTTTTGATTTACCAGATCAGCTGTCTTTTGCTTGCTTTTGTTTTCTGTTTCACCAGTTCTTTATTTATTCCATGTACTTTCTTTGATTTTTCTGTTTTCCGTCTTAAATGCTCAATGGCTCATTTATCTTCATTTCTCCTTGTAAAATTTATAGAACTTGCAAGTTTGACTCATCCTCAGAGGATAGCTTTGCACACCCTGCTAAGCAGTGCTCTTCGGCCTTTTCCTTTTCTGAGCCCCTTATTAGAGAAGCCTTCAAACATACCAGATAGGAGAGGATATGGACGCTTCATGTGCCTGTCGCGCAGCTTCAGCAGTGGTCAGCGCTCTGCCATTTTTAGTCATCTTCCCTGCTTGTTCCACACTTGTCACACTTTGAACGTTGAGTATTTTAAGGCAAAGCCCACTTTTCATGTCACTTGTAAATACTTTAGCATGCATCTTCAGTAGATGAGGGCTTTAATTATACCTAACAAAACTAGCTACACTTTGTGACTGTCATCCAGTATCTATCCTGTGTTCAGTTTTCTCCAAATGTCAGAAGATATTTACAAGGTCTCCAGTTCTGGACTGGGTCAGTTGTTTGTGATGGTGGCGTGTCCACTGATCCTCATTATTTCCTGTAAGCTGGCAGCTAGATCTGGACTCTTAATTCGTTGGGGAGGGGTGTTTCGGGTTTGGGGGTTTTGTTTGTTTCTGCCAAGATGGAGCAGGGAGGGCGTCAAGAACACGGCCCAGCTTGTGCCGGGCAGTGCCTGTACATTCTCCCGTGCCTTCCGCCAGGAGGCGCGGCGGGCGTCTGGCTGTCTTTCTGTTCGCTGTGTTACAGCTGATCCGTGAATGTAGTGTCAGCAGGCTGACTCTGCCCCTTGTAAAGTTTTTTTTTTATCATCCATGATCTAATGGGCTCAACAGCCCTTTTGCTTGTTTCCCCTGTTTGGTTGTGTATTAGTTTCCTGCTGCTGATGTAACAAGTCACCAGGAACTTGGCTGAGATCAGCCTCCGTGGGGTCAGGTTGAGGTGTCAGCAGGACTTCCTTAGGGAGGTTCTGGAGAGAATCCATCTTGCTTTTCACAGCTTCGTGTGCCCCCTGCACACGTGAGTGCCCCTTGTCGCACAGTCTTCCCATCCGAATGGTCTCCACCTGGCTCGTGGTTGGCACCCGCAGGCTCCGGGGCTGCGCACATGGGTGTCTTCAGGGCCACGGTTCAGCCTACAGGTGGGAGTTGCAAACAGAGGGTTTTTCTAGTTTTGTTCCTACGTTTACATATTGGCATTTTTATATGAAGTTTTCTCTTACTAATTCTGATTACTTTGAAATACAGCTCCTATTGGAGAGAAAAGAGTAATTATTTCTTCTCATTTATTCATGTTTAGAGTATATTTGGACTAGCAACTTTGAAGCAACATGCATTTTTGTTACTTCCCCCCAGTATTATGAACTTGTAGAGAGAGAGAGAGATATATATATATATGTATAATATATATGGTTGTCTTTCAACCCCCTGAAGCAGTTTTTTCTGAAATTATCTTTCTCTGTGCTGAGTTCTCCGTGTTGTCCAGGGGTTTTCTCTGGTGTGGCACACAGGCTTAGTTGCTTTGCACATATGGGATCTTGCTGGCTGCTGCTGCTAGGTCGCTTCAGTCGTGTCTTAACTGTGCGCCCCTATGGACAGCAGCCCTGCAGGCTCCTCTGGCCACAGGATTTTCCAAGCAAGCACACTGGAGTGGGCTGCCATTTCCTTCTCCCGGGGTCTTGCCGGACCAGGGGTCAAACTCATGCCCCCTGCATTTCCCCTGTGCTGCTGGCGAAGTCCTGAAGCAGCTCTTGTGATGCCCAGTTGTTCTGCATGTTGGCTTCTGCATTCTTTGCAGGCGACCCCTTTGGTCTGTGACTGCATCCTTGCTCTCTGCTGCAGCACGAT
This sequence comes from Procapra przewalskii, assembly GCA_006410515.1. Classification (NCBI taxonomy): domain Eukaryota; kingdom Metazoa; phylum Chordata; class Mammalia; order Artiodactyla; family Bovidae; genus Procapra; species Procapra przewalskii. Next base: position 516,657 of record SJYF01001681.1, read on the forward strand.
GTCCCGTCTTGTGGCCGGGATGCAGCCGTCTTCTCTCATGGTGGGGAATGGTGTCCACGGCCATGGTCCTCGTGCTCAGGCACCGCCTTGCTTTCCTAGCAGACAGGCCTGGGAAGCAGTCACGAATATAGGTGCTTCCAATTCCGGTATCAATCTGCATGGTTTTTACTTATGCTGAAAATTGGTTTGTAAGGATGATAACCTTATCCAACATAATAAAATAGTTTTAGAATAACAGTAACTAATGTTTCTAGGTTATATCCCACTTGGAATATACCGTCAAGTTATTGTGTTTTAAAGTGTTTTCTCTGACGCTTATGCCATGTTGTGACATTTTTATTTAGGTTGCTTTCCAGTTTTTTTTTTTACTAAAACTGTTAATGAATTATGGTAAACATACAGACAACTGTGTAAATCCTTAGTGAAGATTCATTGAGCCATAAACAGTAACTGAACTTCTCATATAACCAGCATCAAGATAAAGAAGCAGGACTTAATTGTTTTTAGAGTTTATTTTTCTCTGATTTATATGGTTCTAGAGGCAAAGGGTCCATACAGTCAAAGCTATGGTTCTTCCAGTAGTCATGTACAGATGTGAGAGTTGAACCATAAAGAAGGCTGAGCACCAAAGAATTGATGCTTTCAAATTGTGGTGTTGGAGAAGACTCTTGAGAGTCCCTCAGACATCAAAGGGATCCAACCAGTCAGTCCTAAAGGAAATCAGTCCTGAATAGTCACTGAAAGGACTGATGCTGAAGCTGAAGCTCCAGTACTTTGGCCACCTGGTGGGAAGAGCTGACTCTGGAAAGGACCCTGATGCTGGGAAAGATTGAGGGCAAGAAGAGAAGAGGGATGACAGAGGATGAGATGGTTGGATGGCATCACCAATTCAGTGGACATGAACTTGAGCAAACTCTGGGAGACACTGAAAGACAGGGAGGGAAGCCTGGTGTGCTGCCGTCCATGGGGTTGCAAGGAGTCGGACACGACTCAGCTAGTGAGCAACAGCAGAGGCAGAGAGAGTCGTGGTGCTGGGTTGGCCGGACAGTCAGCCGGCTTCTCCCGCGTGGTGACCAGCAGCGCTTGGTCTCTAGCTTCATTCGGAGCAGCTGTTAGGTTAGACTGGGACAGCGGTCCTTTCGGTGTGCATTTAAGAAACCAAAATGGGTGAACTTCTGTGTGGCCGTTTTAACATTGAAGATGGAAGAAAAACGATATTTTTGCCATGTTAGAAATGGTAAAAACACAACTGAGACAGAGAGGCCAGTGCAGAGCCTGCTGTCAGTGCACACAGAGAGGCCAGTGCAGAGGCGCTGTCGCTAGTGGAGTGCGCAGAGTGGCTCTTGACATTTGGTGCGGGGGAGTCTCTCTGGACGGCACTCCGTGCTCGAGTAAACCAGTTGAAGTTGACAGCAGTCAAATCAAGACATTAATTGAAAACAGTCAGTGTTATACCACACTGGAGATGGCTGACATACTTGAAATATCCAAATCAAGCATTGAAAATCATTTGCACCATATGATGTTTTGGGTTCCCTATAAGTTAAGTGGGAGGAAAAAAAAAAAACACCTTTTTCATCATATTGCTGCAGGCAGTTCTCTACTTAAATGTAACAAAAATTCTCCATTTTTGAAACAAACTGTGAAGGGCAATGAAAAGTGGATCTGGTACAATAATGTGGAACGGAAGAGATCGCGCGGCAGGTAAGCTAAGTGCCACCGGCCACGCCGCAGGCCAGTCCGCATCCAGTGAAGGTGATGTTGTGTGTATGGTGGGATTGGAAGGGAGTCCTCTATCATGAGCTGCTTCTGGAAAACCAAACCATTAATTCCAACGAGGCCTGCTCCAAATTAAACCAGCTGAAAGCACCACTCGATGAGGAGCGTCCAGTATAAATCTCCGTCAGGGTAACCGAGACTGCGTGCTCCTTCGATGACCAGGCAGATCACGGTCTCAGCCTGCCTGGGAGGCTCTGGTTCATCCTCGTACCCGCCAGACGTGGCACCTTCAGATTCCCATCGATTCCAGGTTTGACAGAATTCTCCATCTCCTCCTGACAGACGAGGAAACATGGCCTTTGCAGAGGTGGATGCACCCAGGGTCGCCAACAGACAAGTGCCTGCCAAGGCCACTGCTGGAGAGGAGAAAACTGAAGCCCAGGTGTTTCTGCTCCTTCCTCTGTAGAAAAGCGCTCCATTTCTGTTTGGACAGGACTGGTTCTAATCTTAAACATTCACGTGTAGGTTTAGCTAGCTCTATATTCATAGCAAAGTTTCTTATAAACTTGAGCTAAGCTCATTCCAACTCATGGAACTTTTGAACGTGAATTGTAGGAAGAAAAACACCTCGGAGTATATTGCCCTAGGTCAGATTTGGGATTATTTTGTTTCATGTGGCTCAGTCGCAGGACTGGGGGGAGTCTGCCCGCGCCCTCCTGCGGCCGCCTTCCTCGTCCTGCATCTCCAGAGTCCCCACGCCCGTGTGCGGAAGGGCTGCTCTGAAGCGTGGCCTGCACCTGGAAGCAGGTGCTGCTTTCTCCAAGGACACAATCGAAGAGCGCGGAGGCGGCCTCTGATGGAGACGGCCGCCCAGCGAGGCGCGGGGAGGCTTCCGGTCTCCGGTGGGAAGGGCTCTGCCGGGTTTCCAGGCGCGAGGCCCCGAGGGCGCGGCCTGAGGCGGAGGGAGTCTGTGCTCGCCGGTTGTGTTGCCGGCAGGGCTCAGCTCCGCGTCTTCCAGACACCGAGCGACTGCGCGCCGGAGCGCGTCGGTCCCCGAGGCCTCACGGGGTTGGGGGGGAGCCGCGTCCTCTGCTCAGCAGCCCATCCCTCAGACGCCCCCGCGGAGAAGGCGGGTTGCTGTAAACGGTCTCAGCCCACAGGAGAAAGGCCTGTGACGCTGGCTTCTGCTCGCCTATCTATCCGAGCGGCTTCAGACCAAGAGCCCCCCGCCGCCTCCAGGCGGGGGTCTGCGCTGGAGAGGCGCCTGCGTGCTCGGAGGCCTCTCTCCCCGTGCTTCCTGCGGGCTCAGCCCGGGCGCCCCGTCGCTGTTCGAGGCGTGTGCAGTGCGCTCAGCTCCCGGAGCCGCAAACCTGCCGTCTCCTCCCGCGGGCGAGAGCGCCCCTCCGTCGCTCCGCTCTGCCCCTGCTGGCTCTGCGACCGTGCGCCGGGCCTGGTCTCCCTGGCCCGGGTGTCCTAGAGGTGCTCCCTGCGGACAGACGTGCCTCTGACGCGGCTGCGCGCGCTGCCCGGACGCTGAGCAGCGCTGCCCGAGCGCCCGCCGCCGGACCGTCCCGCACGCGCCGGATTCCTGGCGCGTCGTCGAGGACAGCGCCGTCAGTGAGGAGACAGTGTGGAGGTGTTCAAGAAACCTTTCCCTTTGGTCTTATTTCCTTGCTTGGTGTTATTTTTACATTACGTGATTAAATGAGAAGCAAGCCTGGCGTG
>SJYF01001683.1:16657-27925 GCA_006410515.1 Procapra przewalskii
TTTTAGCAAATTTAAATTTCTTATAAAAACATAAAAGGATTATGACAATACTCCTTTTATGCATACTAATAGACAATAAAATACATTCTGATTTTGCTTTTTTAAAAAAATTTTCCCAAGATTCAAGATTATTTTCTCTTTATTTGCCAGGTCTCCAAGCAATTCAGTTGAATTTCACTATTTCTTAACATGTATACATTAGTTATAGTCAGCATATAACAGAGAACTCCGAGCACAGTTAAATAAACAAATGAGGAATTTAGACATTAATTTCTTAGCCATAGCAATCAGGAAATAGATAGCATTATGCATCATTTCTCTTTCACATAAAGAGATAAAAGCATGTGTGACACCTAAAGTGAATCTTCCCCCAAATGCCAAGCATTTCTGCTTATATCTAATTGGTAAGAACTGCAATATGATTTAGCTTCCCCTGTGGCTTATGGTAAAGGATTCACCTGTAAAGCAGGAGAAGCAGGTGAGGAGGGTTCAATTCCTGGGTCCGGATCTTAATTGACAGGAAGCCTGGGGAAAACATCCACCTGGGTTCGTCACTGCCTGATATCAGATTTCCAGCCTCCAGAATTGTGAGCAGTATATTCTTGCTATTAATCAGCTACTCAGTCTGTGATATTTTGTTGTAATTGCCTAAACAGACTAAGACAATAATCGGTACCTAGTAGCAGCGATGCTGTTGTAGTAAATCCTTGAAAATGTAGATGTAGTTTCGGAACTAGACAATGGGCAAAGGCTGGGAGAGTTTTGATCTGCATGTAACAAAATACCTATTTTAACATGAACAAACCATTAAAGACAATTCACACGAGGACTCAGCAGAAGAGGACACCTGCAGAGAGAGCCTCATCAGACTGCTTGGAGAATGTCTCACTGGTTGTGAACAGAATGTTGGTAGAAATATGCACAATAAAGGCCTTTCTGATGAAGTCTAAGATGGAAATGAGGAATGTGTTATTGGAAACTACAGGAAAGGTGATTTTTATTACAAACTGTTGAAGAACTTGGCTGAATTTTGTCAAGTCCTAGTGTTCCATGGACGGAGAAGGCAATTACAACCCACTCCAGTACTCTTGCCCGGAAAATCCCATGGACAGAGGAGCCTGGTGGGCTGCCATCTATGGGGTCACACAGAGTCGGGCACAACTGAAGCAACGTAGCAGCAGCAGCAGCAGCAACAGAACTTATGAGCAGTGAAATAGGATATTTGGCTGAAGCTATTTCTAAGCAAAGTGTTCAAAGTAAAAGTTGACTTCTCTTGAATACTTATAGTAAAATGTGAGAAGAGAAATGACTTAAAGAGGTAACTGTTAATCAAAGGGGAAGCAGGACTTTTAAATTTAGAAAATTCCTAGCCCATCATTTTGCAAAAAGTTTTAGAAATCATGTTCTGAAGGGAACACTGGATGTGACCAAGCAATCCTTTGATAAGGGGATTAGTATAGGTATGAACCACAGATTTAATCAGTCATCCCAACAGGAAAACAGACAATCAGAACTGAAGAAGGAGACAGGGAGGAATTTGGAAAGTTGCTAGATTTCCTATATTTTACGAGAAGGGATCACAGAGTTATTCTCCTACTAACATGCAATAGTATTCTCTTGAAAAAGGATTCCAAAGGTGATTCAGAAATCATCAGAGCTGCCGCCTTCGTTTCAAAAGTAGGGGTCACTGTTAAATGGGTTTCAACAGGCCAGAAGACCTCTGGCCAAGTCTGCAGGGTGGTACCACCCAAGCCATGGGGGCTAGGATAGTGCATGGAAAGTCATGTGGGTGAATCTACCCCCACAATCACAGACTGGTAGAGCCACTGGCCTGTTTCCAGACCAGGCGATATGCTGCATGATGGCCTGTGCCCAGCAAAGCCTTGGGAGCTGGAATGCGCTGTGTGTCCAGGGGGCAGAATCCCCATCCCAGTAGGTCTGAAAGGCAGGGCTTCTGCCCAGAGGGCAGAGCCTCAGATTAAAGATTTACACTCAAGCCTAGGATTTAATATTGTTTGCCTTGCTGGGTTTGGGATTTGCTTGGGACCTATTAGTGAGGAAGAAACTGTTGGGTAGTCAGTGTAGGGTTAGGGCCTTGGTTATTTTTCTGATTTCAACTTATTCTCTCACAAAAGCATTTTGCTCCATTAGCCTAAAGCTATACTTGTTGCTCCTGTTTCTAGGCATTCAGAGGAATGCCTGGTCTGGAGGGTAATAAAACATCCAGACCCAGGACAAGACCATCATTAACTGCAGTTCTGCTTATCAAGGAGAAAAACTGGAGGTGGGCCGTTAACTCTTAAATATACATTTGGTCCCTAAATTGTGGTCTGGGGTCTTGAGAAAGGGTTGAGGGATGGCAACGCAAAGTCTGGGGAAACTGAGAGACTGGGGAAATCCAAGAAAGCCGTAAAAATGACAAACTGGACATTGTGACATTTATACTGATTGGTCAGAAATTACATACATCTGGCCCTGAGCCAACCAAAACACAAACAGATCAATTCTAATAAAGATATGAACTGCTGCTATTCCTGACTTTTCAGGCACTTCACCCCCTCTCAGTGCATATGCTGAAAACTTTGTGTCTCTATCCTCTAAAATAAACTTTGCTTGTGAGTGTTTGTGAGTTTGTAAAGTTTAATTTTCAGCTCAATGAACAAGAATCTTGTTTCACATTTCAATAGTATCACCCTATCTTTCTGTCATATGTCTCCCTTTGGCAATTAGAATATTTGTCCTATACCTATTCCACTATTGTATTTTGAAAGCACATAGTTTGTTGAATTTCACAGGTTCATAGTTAGAGGGAAATTAGTCTCAGAATGAATAATACTTTGAGTCCCACCCATAACTAATTAGGTAATATTTAGATGAGACTTTGGACTTTAGATTTTAAAGTTGATGCTTGAACAAGTTAAGACTTTTGGAGCTGCTGGGGTAGAATGAATGTATTTGTATTCAACAATGAAATAAATTTGGCCAGAGGTTGGGGGCAGGCCAAGTGCACTCCCCAGGAGGTGTTAGTGGTAAAGAACCCATCTGCCAGTGCAAGAGACATGAGACATGGGTTTGATCCCTGGGTCAGAAAGATACCCTGGAGAAGGGCATGGCAACCCACGCCAGTACTCCTGCCTGGAGAATCCCAGAGGAACCTGGCAGTCCATAGGGTCGCAAAGAGTCAGACGTGACTGAACAGCAAAAAGCAGAATGCGATTGTTTGAATCTTTGCATTCCTCCAAAATTTATGTGTTGAAATCTTAACCCCAAAACGTGATAGTATTAGCAAGTGAGGGGTCCTGAGACTTGAGCCCTCATGAGTGAGATTTAGTTCAGTTCATTTCAGTTCAGTTACTCAGTTGTGTCCGACTCTGCAACTCCATGGAATGTACCACACCAGGCTTCCCTGTCAATCACCAACTCCGGCAGCTTTCTCAAACTCATCTTCATTGAGTCAGTGATACCATTCAACCATCTCAGCTTCTGTCATCCCCCTCTCTTCCTGCCTTCAATCTTTCCCAGCATAAGGGTCTTTTCCAAAAAGTCAGTTTTTCACATCAGGTGGCCAAAGTATTGGAGCTTCAGCTTTAGCATCAGTCCTTCCAATGAATATTCAGGGCTGATTTCCTTTAGGATTAACTGGCTTGATCTCCTTGTAGTCCAAGGGATTTCTCAAGAGTCTCAAGAGTCTTCTCCAACACCACAGTTTGAAAGCATTAATTCTTTGGCTCTCAGCTTTCTTTATGGTCCACCTCTCATATCCATACATGACTACTATAAAAACCATAGCTTTGACTAGAGGGACCTTTGTCGGCAATGTAATGTCTCTGCTTTTTAATATGCTACCTAGGTTGATCACTGTTCTTCCAAGGAGCAAGCGTCTTTTGATTTCATGGCTGCAGTCACCATTTGCACTGATTTTGGAGCCCAAGAAAATAAAGTCTGTCACTGTTTCCATTGTTTCCCCACCTACTTGCCATGAAGTGATGGGACTGGATACTATGATCTTTGTTTTCTGAATGTTGAATTTTAAGCCAGTTTTGATGAGTGAGATTATGCTTTACAAAAGAGTCCCCGCAAAAGAGATAACTCAACCCTTCTACCACATGAGAAAATAATGAAAAGTCTGCAACCCTGAAGAGGGCCCTCACCCAACCATACTGCCACGCTCATCTCAGGCTTTCAGCCTTTAAAATTGAAGGAAACAAATTTTTTTGGATATAAGTTATCCAGTCTGTACGTTTTTATTAATAGCAATGTTAACAGACTAAGAAACCACCGAAAACAAAATTGAAGCTTTGTTACGGAGGAAAAAGGAGAACTGAAGTTAGATATGTCAACAATCTCTATCACAGTAGCTTTTTATACTACTTTTGTGTGGTGTGTGTGTGTGTGTCTAAATTGCTGATTTTTGTTGTTGTTGTTCTATTTTTGTTTAGCTACTCTATTTTTTCTTCTGTCGAGATGATTATATAGCTTGATACAATGATGTACTGGTAAATATTTAACAGTTAGTTCTTCTAATCAAATGAGTATTATTTATAGCATTTCTCAGTATTTGTGGTACAAATAGCCCATGTAGAATAATTTCAAGCTACTAAAGTAATATCACTGAACATGAAGCAGAAAGTAATATCGGAGATAAGTACTCCAGGCAAGAACACTGGAGTGGGTTGCCATTTCCTTCTCCAATGCATGAAAGTGAAAAATGAAAATCAAGTCACTGAGTCGTGTCCAACTCTTAGCGACCCCATGGACTACAGCCCACCAGGCTCCTCCATCCATGGGATTTTCCAGGCAAGAGTACTGGAGTGGGGTGTCATTGCCTTCTCCGATTTCTACCCTAAAGATACAATAAATGTGAACTCAAAAGCATAAATAATAGTAAAATGTAGTAACTAACTAGAAAGTGATGTGTCAGTTTATATTACCTTTGTTTTTTAAAATAATTTAATTGTGATATATATATAGTGGTGAATATGAGAGCTGAACCATAAAGAAAGCTGAGTGCTGAAGAATTGATGCTTTTGAACTGTGGTGTTGAAGAAGACTCTTGAGAGTCCCTTGGACTATGAAGACATCAAAGCTGTAAATCCTAAAGGAAATCAACTCTGAATATTCATTGGAAGCACTGATGGTAAATCTGAGGCCTTAGTACTTTGCCACCTGATGTGAAGAACTGACTCATTTGAAAACACCCTTATGCTGGGAAAGATTGAAGGCAGGAGGAGAAGGGGATGACAAGGAATAAGATGGTTGGGCGGCATCACTGACTCAATGGATGTGAGTTTGAACAAGCTCCAAGAGCTAGTGATGGGCAGGGAAGCCTGGCATGCTGCAGCCCATGGGGTCACAAAAAGATAGACACAATTAAGCAACTAAACTAAACTGAATGGCTATATTTAACCTCTGATACAAGTTTAAAAGCTAACAATTGGTTATTATAATGTATTACAATCTACTGTTCATGGGGTTCTAAAGCAAGAATACTGAAGTGGTTTGTCATTCCCTTCTCAGTGGACCACACTTTGTCTGAACTTTCCACTGTGACCCGTCCATCTTAGATGACCCTACATGGCGTGTCTGTTATGTTCATTGATTTATACAAGCCCCTTCACAATGAAAGACTGTGATCCATGAGGACATCCATGAAATACTAGAGATCTCTTCAAGAAAATTGGAGATTTCAAGGAAATATTTCATTCATAAATGGACACAGTAAAGGATAGAAACAGTAAAGACCTAACAGAAACAGAAAAGATTATGAAGAGGCAGCAAGAATACACAGAAGAACTGTACAAATAAGACATAATGACCCAGATGACCATGATGGTGTGGTTACTCACCTAGAGCCAGACATCCTGGAGTGTGAAGTCAAGTGGGACTCAAGAAATATTATTACAAACAAAGCTAGTGGAGGTGAAGGAATTCCACCTGAGCTATTTAAAATCTCAAAAAATGATACTGTTAAAATGCTGCACTCAATATGACAGCAAATTTGGAAAACTCAGCAGTGGCCACAGGACTGGAAAACTGCAAAATATGTTTTCCTTCTAATCCAAAGAAAGGCAATGCCAAAGAATATTCACACTAACATGCAATTATGCTCATTTCACATGCTAGCAAGGTAATGTTCAAAATCTTTCAAGCTAGGCTTCAGCAGTATGTGAGTCAAGAACTTCCAGAAGTACAAAGTGGGCTTAGAAAGGGCAGAGGAACCAGAGATCAAATTGTCAACATATGCAGGATCATGCAGAAAGCAAGGGAGTTCCAGAAAAACATCTTCTGCTTCACTGGCTACGCTAAAGCCTTTGACTGTGTGGATCACAATAAACTGTGGACAATTCTTAAAGGGAGGGGAATACCAGATCACCTACCTGTCTCCTAAAAAACCTATATGCAGGTCAAGATGCAACAGTTAGAACCAGACATGGAACAACAGACTGGTTCAAAACTGGGAAAGGAGTATGACCAGGCTGTATATTGTCACCTTGCTTATTTAACTTATGTACAGAGTACATCATGTGAAATGTCAGGCTGGATGAATCACAAGCTGCCCAGAGAAATATCAACAACATGATAGCTCAGTTGGTAAAGAATCTGCCTGAAATGCAGGAGACCCCAGTTCGATTTTTGGGTCAGGAAGATCCCCTGGAGAAGGGAAAGGCTACCCACTCCAGTATTCTGGCCTAGAGAATTCCATGGACTCTGTAATCCACGGGGTCGCAAAGAGTCAGACACAACTGAGTGAGTTTCACTTTCACGTATGCAGATGATACCACTCTAATAACAGAAAGTGAAGAGGAACTAAGGAGCCCCCTGGTGAATGTTATTGAGGAGAGTGAAAAAGCTGGCTTGGAACTCAGCATTAAGAAAACTAAGATCATGGCATCTGGTCCCTCAATTCATGGAAAATAGAAGGGACAAAATTGAAAGCAGTGACAGATTTTCTTTTCTTGGGCTCCAAAAATACTGCAGATGGTGATTTCAACCATGAAATTAAAAAATGCTTGCTCCTTGGAAGAAAAGCTATGACAAACCTAGACAAAATAGTAAAAAACTGAGACATCACTTTGCCAACAGTTCCTTATAGTCAAAGTTATGTTTCTTACAGTAGTCGTGTATGGATATGAGAGCTGGACTATAATGAAGGCTTAGCACCAAATAACTGATGCTTTAAATTGTGCTGAAGAAGACTCTTGAGAGTCCCTTGGACTACAAGGAGATTAAACTTGTCAATCCTAAGCAAAGTCAACCTTGAATATTCATTGGAAAGACTGATGCTGAAGCTGAATCTCCAATACTTTGGCCACCTGATGTAAAGAACTGAGTCACTGGAAAAGACCTTGATGTTGGGAAAAATTGAGTGCAGGAGAAGGGGCAGGGGAACAGAGGATAAGAAGGTTAGATAGCATCACCACCTCAATAGACATAAGTTTGAGCAAACTCTGAGAAGCAGTGAAAGGTAGGGAAGTCTGGTGTGCTGCAGTCAATGGGGTTACAAAGAATCAGATATGATTTAATGACTGAAAAACAACATTTATGAGCCAGCCACAGTAAAGCAATCATCTGACATATGTGTCTGCATGTATATATCAATGTATATATACTGTCATGTAAATATGTTCAGTATCACTACTCATTATCACACACTAGAATAGCTAAAATAAAAAATGATGTTTACATTGTAAGAATAGTAATGTGTAAAAATATTTTAATGATTTAATAAATAATATTAAATACAACAATCATGATAATCATATGCTGACAAAGATGCAGAGTCTAAGTTTTCTTACACTAGTGGAGAAAATGCAAAACTGTACAACCATTCTGGAAAACTAGTTCAGTTCAGTTCAGTCGTTCAGTCATGTCCATACTTTGTGACCCCATGGATTGTAGCATGCAAGGATTCCCTGTGCATCACCAACACTGAAGCTTGCTCAGACTCATGTCCATTGAGTTGGTGATGCCATCCAAACATCTCATCCTGTTGACCCTTTCTCCTCCTGCCTTCAATCTTTCCCAGCATCAGGGTCTTTTCAAATGGGTCAGTTCTTCGAATCAGGTGGCCAGCATGTTGGAGCTTCAGCTTCACTTATTTCCTTTAGGATTGGCTGGCTTGATCTCCTTGCAGTCCAAAGGACTCTCAAGAGTCTTCTCCAACACCACAGTTGAAAAGCACCAATTCTTCAGTGCTCAGTTTTCTTTTTAGTCCAACCCTCCCATCCATACATGACTACTGGAAAAAAAAAACAAAAAACATTGCTTTGATGGACCTTTGTTGCCAAAGTAATGTCTCTACTTTTTAATATGTTGTCAAGGTTGGTCAAAACAGTTCTTCCAAGGAGCAAGCATCTTTCAATTTCATGGCTGTAGTCACCATCTGCAGTGATTTTGGAGTCCAAGAAAATAAAGTCTCTCACTGTTCCCATTTGTTTCCCCATCTATTTGTCATGAAGTGATGAGATCAGATGCCATGATCTTATTTTTCTAAATGCTGAGCTTTAAGTCAACTTTTCCACTCTCCTCTTTCACTTTCATTAAGAGACTCATCAGTTCCTCTTCCCTTTCTGCCATAAGGGTGGTGTCATCTGCATATCTGAGGTTGTTGATATTTCTCCCTGCATTCATGATTTCAACATAAGCTTTATCCAGCCTGGTATTTCACATGATATACTCTGCATATAAGTTGAATAATCAGGGTTGCAATATACAACCTTGATGTACTCCTTGCCCTATTTGGAACCAGTTTGTTTTTCCATGTCCAGTTCTAACCGTTGCTTCTTGACCTGCATACAAATTTCTCAGGAGGCAGGTCAAGTGGTCTGGTATACTCATTTATTGAATAGTTTTCCACAATTTGTTATGATCCACACAGTCAAAACTTTGGCATAGTCCATAAAGTAGAAGATGTTTTTCTGTAACTCTCTTGCTTTTTCAATGATCCAGTGGATGTTGATAATTTGTTCCCTGGTTCCTCTGTCTTTTATAAAATCCAGCTTGAACATCTGAAAGTTCACGGTTCAATATATTCTTGAAGCCTGGCTTGGAGAATTCTGAACAGTACTTTGCTAGCATGTGAGATGAGTGCAATCATGTGGTAGTTTGAGCATTCTTTGGCATTGCCTTTCTTTGGGATTGGAATGAAAACTGACCTTTGCCAGTCCTGTGGCCACTGCTGAGCTTTCCAAATTTGCTGGCATATTGAGTGCAGCCTTTGAGCAGCAGCATCTTTTAGGATTTGAAATAGCACAACTGGAATTCCATCACCTCCACAAGCTTTGTTTGTAGTGATACTTTCTAGTGAGAACCCCATGAGCAGTATGAAAAAGCAAAAAGATATGACTGTGAACTCTCCAGGTCATTAGGTACCCAATATACTACTGGAGAAGAGTGGGGAAATAACACCAGAAGGAATGCAGAGACAGAGCCAAAGTGAAAAGAACACCCAGTTGTGGATGTGACTGATGATGGAAGTAAAGTCCAAGGATATAAAGAACAATATTGCATAGAAACATGAAATATTAGGTCCATGAATGAAGGTAAATTGTAAGTGGTGAGACAGAAGATGGCAAGAGTGAACACTGGCATTTTAGGAATCAGTGTACTAAAATGAACTGGAAGAGATGAATTTAACTCAGATGACCATTATATCTATTACTGTAGCCAGAATCCCCTAGTAGAACTGAAGTAGCTAGCATAGCCAACAAAAGAGTCTGAAATGCAGAATTTGGGTGCAATCTCTAAAACAACAGAATGAACTCAGTTCATTTCCAAGGCAAATCATTCAATATCACAGTAATCCAAGTCTATGCCCCAACAAGTAATGCTGAAGAAGCTGAAATTGAACGGTTCTATAAAGACCTACAAGACCTTCTAGAATTAAAAATTTTAAAAAGATGCCGTTTTCATTATAGGGGACTGGAATGCAAAAATATGAAGTCAAGAGATACCTTGAGTAAGAGGCAAATTTGGCCTTGGAATATAAAATGAAGCAGGGCAAAGGCTAATAGAGTTTTGCCAAGAGAATGCACTGGTCATAGCAAACACCCTGTTCCAACAACACAAGAGAAGACGCTACACACGGACATCACCATTGTCATAACCAAACTCAGGTTGATTATCTTCTTTGCAGCCAAAATGGAGAAGTTCTATACAGTCAGCAAAAACAAGACCAGTAACTGACTGTAGCTCAGATCATGGAAAACTAGTTAAGCAGTGTCTAAGAAAACTAAACTAAACTACATTTAAAACATACATTTACATACAAACCAGAAATTTTACTTTTGGGCATTCATGCCAAAGAAATGGAAATTTATGCCTTCAAAAAAACATTCCATGATTGTTCATAATTAAAAAAAAAAATTGTAGCCAGAAATAGGAAGCAACCAAAACATTTCTAATTATTGAATGGCTAAACACACTGCAGTAACTCCATAACATATATTCAGCAATATTAAGGGATAAACTACTGATAAACATAACACCTTGGATGGATCTCAAGGATATAATGCTGAGTGAAAAAGAATACATTCTCAGAAGTCATATATGTTATGATTTCACTTATGTAACAGTCTTGAAATCCCGATATTAAAGAACTGAAACAGATTAATGGCAGAGTACATAATGAGAAAGGCTGGACTGGAAGAAACACAAGATGGAATCAAGATTGCCGGGAGAAATATCAATAACCTCAGATATGCAGATGACACCACCCTTGTGGTAGAAAGTGAAGAGGAACTCAAAAGCCTCTTGATGAAAGGGAAAGAGGAGAGTGAAAAAGTTGGCTTAAAGCTCAACATTCAGAAAACGAAGGTCATGGCATCCAGTCCCATCACTTCATGGGAAATACTTGGGGAAACAGTGGAAACAATGACAGACTTTATTTTGGGGGGCTCCAGAATCACTGCAGATGGTGACTGCAGCCATGAAATTAAAAGACGTTTACTCCTTGGAAGAAAAGTTATGACCAACCTAGGCAGCATATTCAAAAGCAGAGACATTACTTTGCCGACTAAGGTCCGTCTAGTCAAGGCTATGATTTTTCCAGTGATCATGTATGGATGTGAGAGTTGGACTGTGATGAAAGCTGAGCGCCAAAGAATTGATGCTTTAGAACTGTGGTGTTGGAGAAGACTCTTGAGAGTCCGTTGGACTGCAAAGAGATCCAACCAGTCCATTCTGAAGGAGATCAACCCTGGGATTTCTTTGGAAGGAATGATGCTAAAGCTGAAACTCCAGTATTAGGCCACCTCATGTGAAGAGTTG
>SJYF01001683.1:189471-203692 GCA_006410515.1 Procapra przewalskii
TGACAAGCCAAAAAATAAAACAGTGTCAGTGACTTTTCCATAAGATTTAGTTTCAACTCAAATGCTTACCTCTTTAATTCAACTTTTGCTCTTGATTCTTTTATGCAAATAGTTTTCATTTGACTTCCTACAGCAAATCCATAATTTGAAAATAATCAAAGAACAGTGTGCAAGTTAAGATCCTTACAACAAATACCAAAATGTTGTTTTATGCTTGAGGGAACTGTGCATAGACCATCTGCGTCTCGGTGAATCCCACGAAGCCTGTCAAAGTAGGCATGCGTGAAGAAATAGACACTGAAGGGAGAGACATTCTCACTGGAAGAAGGATCTAGGAAACCACAACATTCACACTGGACATTATTCAGACTAATAATTAGATCCATGTGATATATTTTAGGTCCACTTACTGAACCCAAATCCCAAAGAATAATGCCATTGAGAGATTTTATTATGATGTCGTTGTACATTTCATGCAGTTTGAATTAAGAGGATAATTTAACAGAACCTCAGGCTGCACTTGCACTGCATTGTGTGACACAATGGAAATAACATGGAATAGGCAACCTACACTATTTTATCAAATAGTCTGCAACGTGATAGATGCGTGCTACTTAAGAACTTATTCCCAAAGCAACACAGGATTTCTCCTTGCTTGCTTATTCACAGAATAAGCTTATGCTTAGTAATGAATGCCCAAACACTCAGACTTTGACATTTAAATAAAAGGCAAAACAGTGGATAGAACAGATTCACACAATGTATACATATAAAATTGGAAAAGACCTAATTCACCTTACTTACAAAATAGTAAAAATTCTGAAGTCCTTTGCCAACAAAAGTCCATCTAGTCAAGCCTATGGTTTTTCCAGTAGTTATATATATGGAAGTGAGAGTTGGACTGTGAAGAAAGCTGAGCGCAGAGAAACTGATGCTTTTGAACTGTGGTGTTGGAGAAGACTCTTGAGAGTCCCTTGACTGCAAGGAGATCCAACCAGTCCATTCTAAAGATCAGTCCTGGGTGTTCTTTGGAAGGAATGATGCTAAAGCTGAAACACCAGTACTTTGGCCACCTCATGCGAAGAGTTGACTCATTGGAAAAGACTTTGATGCTGGGAGGGATTATGGGCAGGAGAAGGGGACGACAGAGGATGAGATGTCTGGATGGCATCACCGACTCGAAGGATGTAAGTTTGAGTGAACTCCGGGAGTTGGTGATGAACAGGGAGGCCTGGCGTGCTGCAATTCATGGGGTCCAAAGAGTAGAGCATGACTGAGTGACTGAATTGAACTGAACAGACTGACTGAATCACCTTTCTCCACAATAGTACCACATAGGAGATCCTGGACTTGTAATAACTATCCAGGCCTTACAATGAGTTATCCCTGGAGCTCAGTTCAGTTCAGTTCTGTCGCTCAGTCATGTCCGACTATTTGCGACCCCATGAATCGCAGGACACCAGGCCTCCCTGTTCATCACCATCTCCCAGAGTTCACTCACACTCACGTCCATCGACTCGGTGATGCCATCCAGCCATCTCATACTCGGTCGTCCTCTTCTCCTCTTGCCCCTAATCCCTCCCAGCATCAGAGTCTTTTCCAATGAGTCAGCTCTTCACATGAGGTGGCCAAAGTACTGGAGTTTCAGCTTTGGCATCATTCCTTCCAAAGAAATCCCAGGGCTGATCTTCGGAATGGACTGGTTGGATCTCCTTGCAGTCCAACGGACTCTCAAGAGTCTTCTCCAACATCACAGTTCAAAAGCATCAATTCTTCAGCGCTCAGGCTTCTTCACAGTCCAACTCTCACATCCATACATGACCACTGGAAAAACTATAGCCTTGACTAGACGGACCTTAGTCGGGAAAGTAATGTCTCTGCTTTGGAATATACTATCTAGGTTTGTCATAACTTTTCTTCCAAGGAGTAAGCGTCTTCTAATTTCATGGCTGCAGTCATCATCTGCAGTGATTTGGAGCCCAAAAAATAAAGTCTGACAGTGTTTCCACTGTTTCCCCATTTATTTCCCATGAAGTGATGGGACCAGATGCCATGATCTTCGTTTTCTGAATGTTGAGCTTTAAGCCAACTTCTTCGCTCTCCTCTTTCACTTTCATCAAAGGCTTTTTAGTTCCTTTTCACTTTCTACCATAAGGGTGGTGTCATCTGCATATCTGAGGTTATTGATATTTCT
The DNA here is from genome assembly GCA_006410515.1 of Procapra przewalskii. Taxonomy (NCBI): domain Eukaryota; kingdom Metazoa; phylum Chordata; class Mammalia; order Artiodactyla; family Bovidae; genus Procapra; species Procapra przewalskii. Next base: position 191,666 of record SJYF01001683.1, read on the forward strand.
CCCGGCAATCTTGATACCAGCCTGTGTTTCATCCAGTCCAGCGTTTCTCATGATGTACTCTGCATAGAAGTTAAATAAACAGGGTGACAATATACAGCCTTGATGGACTCCTTTTCCTATTTGGAACCAGTCTGTTGTCCCATGCCCAGTTCTAACTGTTGCTTCCTGAGCTGCATACAGATTTCTCAAGAGGCAGGTCAGGTGGTCTGGTATTCCCATCTCTTTCAAAATTGTCCAGTTTATTGTGATACACACAGTCAAAGGCTTTGGCATAGTCAATAAAGCAGAAATAGATGTTTTTCTAGAACTGTCTTGCTTTTTCCATGACCCAGCAGATGTTGGCAATTTGATCTCTGGTTCCTCTGCCTTTTCTAAAACCAGCTTGAACATCAGGGAGTTCACAATTCCTGTATCGCCGAAGCCTGGCTTGAAGAATTTTGAGCATTACTTTACTAGCATGTGAGATGAGTGTAAATGTGAGGTAGTTTTAGCATTCTTTTGCATTGGCTTTCTTTGGGATTGGAATGAAAACTGATCTCTTCCAGTCCTGTGGCCACTGCTGAGTTTTCCAAATTTGATGGCATACTGAGTGCAGCACTTCCACAGCATCATCTTTCAGGATTTGAAACAGCTCAACTGGAATTCCATCACCTCCACTAGCTTTGTTCCTAGTGATGTTTTCTAAGGTCCACTTGACTTCACATTCCAGGATGTCTGGCTCTAGATGAGTGATCATATCATCATGATTATCTGGGTCGTGAAGATCTTTTTTGTACAGTTTTTCCATGTATTCTTGCCACCTTTTCTGAATATCTTATGCTTCTGTTAGGTCCATACCATTTCTGTCCTTTATCAAGCCCATCTTTGCATGAAATGTTCCCTTGGTCTCTCTCATTTTCTTGAAGAGATCTCTAGTCTTTCCCATTCTGTTCTTTTCCTCTATTTCTTTGCATTGATCTCTGAGGAAGGCTTTCTTACCTCTTCTTGCTATTCTTTGGAACTCTGCATTCAGATGCGTACATCTTTCCTTTTCTCCTTTGCTTTTCGCCTCTCTTTTCACAGCTATTTGTAAGGCCTCCCCAGACAGCCATTTTGCTTGCTTGCATTTCTTTTCCATGGGGATGGTCTTGATCCCTGTCTCCTGTACAATGTCACGAACCTCATTCCATAGTTCATTAGGCACTCCATCTATCAGATCTTGTCCCTTAAATCTATTTCTCACTTCCACTGTATAATCATAAGGGATTTGATTTAGGTCATTCCTGAGTGGTCTAGCGGTTTTCCCTACTTTCTTCAGTTTAAGTCTGAATTTGGCAATAAGGAGTTCATGATCTGAGCCACAGTCAGCTCCTGGTCTTGTTTTTGCTGACTGTATAGAGCTTCTCCATCTTTGGCTGCATAGAATATAATCAATCTGATTTCGGTGTTGACCATCCTGTGATGTCCACGTGTAGTTTTCTCTTGTGTTGTTGGAAGAGGGTGTTTGCTATGACCAGTGCATTTTCTTGGCAAAATTCTATTAGTCTTTGTCCTGCTTCATTCCACATTCCAAGGTCAAATTTGCTTGTTACTCCAGGTGTTTCTTGACTTCCTACTTTAGCATTCCAGTCCCCTATAATGAAAAGGACATCCTTTTTGGTGTTAGTTTTAAAGGATCTTGTAGGTCTTCATAAAACCGTTCAACTTCAGCTTCTTCAGTGTTGCTGGTTGGGGCATAGACTTGGATAACTGTGATATTGAATGGTTTGCCTTGGAGATGAACTGAAATCATTCTGTCGTTTTTGAGACTGCATCCAAGTACTGCATTTTGGACTCTTTTGTTGACCATGATGGCTACTCCATTTCTTCTGAGGGATTCCTGCCTGCAGTAGTAGATATAATGGTCCTCTGAGTTAAATTCACCCATTCCAGTCCATTTTAGTTTGCTGATTCCTAGAATGTCATTGTTTACCCTTGCCATCTCTTGTTTGACCACTTCCAATTTTCCTTGATTCATGGACCTGACATTCCAGGTTCCTATGCAATATTGCTCTTTACAGCATCGGATCTTGCTTCTATCACCAGTCACATCCACAGCTGGGTATTGCTTTTGCTTTGGCTCCATCCCTTCATTCTTTCTGGAGTTATTTCTCCACTGATCTGCAGTAGCATATTGGGCACCAACTGACCTGGGGAGTTCCTCTTTTGGTATCCTATCATTTTGCCTTTTCATACTGTTCATGGTGTTCTCAAGGCAAGAATACTGAAGTGGCTTGCCATTCTCTTCTCCAGTGGATCATGTGCCATCAGACTTCCCCAACATGACCTGCCCATCTTGGGTTGCCCCGCAGGCATGGCTTGGTTTCACTGAGTTAGACAAGGCTGTGGTCCTAGTGTGATTAGATTGACTAGTTTTCTGTGAGTATGGTTTCAGTGTGTCTGCCCACTGATGTCCTCTTACAACACCTTCCATCTTACTTGGGTTTCTCTTACCTTGAGCATGGGGTATCTCTTCACAGCCGCTGCTCCTTACCTTGGATGAGGGGTATCTCCTCACTTGCGCTGTTCCTGACCTTCAACGTGGGATAAGCTCCTCTAGGCCCTCCTGTGCCTGTGCAGCCACCGCTCCTTGGGTTGCTCCTCCCGGCCTGGAGCTAGATATGAATAAAAGGAATGAATTATAGACAAGTTATCTAAGTGAGGAATCTGCAGCTGCAAGCGTGCTAAGTCGCTTCCATTGTGTCTGAACTCTTTGAGATCTTATGAACTACAGCTTTCCAGGCTCTTCTGTCCATGGGATCCTCCAGGCAAGAATACTGAAGTGAGTTGCCATTCCTTCTCCAGGGAATCTTCTTCGATCCTGTGGGATGGAACCGCTTCTCTTATGTCTCTTGTATTGGCAGGTGTGTTCTTTACCACTAGTGCCACCTGGTGAAGGGTTTTTGTATGTGAGTCACATTTTCATTCCAGACTCTGCAACCCCATGGACTGTAGCCCTTGAGGTTCCTTCGTCTGTCCATGGGATTTTCCAGGCACAAGTCCTGGAGTGGGTTGCCATTTCCTTCTCCAGAGGATCTTTCTGACCCAAGGATCGAACCCAGGTCTTCCACATTGTAGGGAGACTCTTTACTTTGAGCCTCCAGGAAGCCCCTTTTATTCCAGAGGGCAATCAATATACTTTTGAGAGGATTATACTTCACACGTTCTGAAATTGTATATTTGGAAGTTAGTCATTAGAACCTATAACTAGAAATAATTTTTATAAGGAAAATGGAACCTTACTCATAGCGTACTGGGATACATCTGTGAAGAGTTATTGTACCATCAAAAAAGTGTATCATACAAACCAGAGTCACTTAAGTCTCCTGCAATGACAGGCAGATTCTTTACCACTAGTGCCACCTGGGAAGTCCCATCTCATTCTTGCTAGCTGCATACCTGGTTTGTAGACATTAACTTATCTTTAAATAATAACTCAAGATAGTGATTCTTACAATATTCATCCTTGAGTTCAATGCCTGCAATGCAGGAGATCCAGGCTCAGCTTCTGGGTTGGGAAGATCCCTTGGAGAAGGGAATGGCATCGCACTCCAGTATTCTAGCCTAGAGAATTCCATGGACAGAGGAGCCTGGCAGGCTACAGGCCATAAGATCACAAAGAGTCTGGACATGACTGAGTAACTAAGCTTTCACTTTCACTTTTTGAGTGCAACCAAAAATTGAATGCAACTGAGTGTTTGCAATAGCCTATTGAAGAATCTGACACTTAAAGAAAGAGACTGATTTAATGGTTTGGTGGTAGTGCTGGGAAAACTCAATAAATTATGTTTTACAAGTAGACAGAATACATATATTTATTGAAACTACTGAAATCATTGTATTTCAAGTCAAGGTATTAAACATATATAAATGCATTGATTAGTGACACAATTTGGGAAATAAAGTTACGGGGAAATGTTATTGTGGAAAATTATGGAAGATTCAGTTATAGAGGTTTATCACATTGTAATCTCTTCCTAGGCACACAGAAAAACCACATTTCCCCACTTCTCTTGATGGAAGATTGAACCAAAGACAGTTTTGGCCAATGGGATGATGGCAGATGAAAAGTAAGCCACTTCCAGACCTGATGGTTCAAAACCTCCTACACAATCTTACAACTCCACTTATCCAGCTGTATTGATTTTGGAGGTCATGTGTTCCAGATGACCTGGCTGTAAGATAGAGAAGAGCCGGCTAAACTTTATTAGACTTTACAGACATGAGATGTAAATCTTTGTTTTACAAAGGTACAAGGGTATGGATTATATATATTTTTTTTCCTTTGCAGGATAATCAAGCCTGTTCCATATAATTCTGAGAATTTCTCAAAACTCCTTCAGTTCAGTTTAGTTCAGTCGCTCAGTCGTGACTGACTCTTTGTGACCCCATGAATCGCAGCACGTCAGGCCTCCCTGTCCATCACCAACTCCTGGAGTTCACTCAGACTCACATCCATTGAGTCAGTAATGCCATCCAGCCATCTCATACTCTGTCGTCCCCTTCTCCTCCTGCCCCCAATCTCTCCCAGCATCAGAGTCTTTTCCAATGAGTCAGCTCTTCGCATGAGGTGGTCAAAGTATTGGAGTTTCAGCTTTAGCATCATTCCTTCCAAAGAAATCCCAGGGTTGATCTCCTTCAGAATGGACTGGTTGGATCTTCTTGCAGCCCAAGGGACTCTCAAGAGTCTTCTCCAACACCACAGTTCAAAAACATCAATTCTTTGGTGCTCAGCTTTCTTCACAGTCCAGCTATCACATCCATACATGACCACAGGAAAAACCATAGCCTTGACTAGACGGACCTTAGTCGGCAAAGTAATGTCTCTGCTTTTGAATATACTATCTAGGTCGGTCATAACTTTTCTTCCAAGGAGTAAGTGTCTTTTAATTTCATGGCTGAAATCACCAAAACTCCTTAGAATATTTTTAACACTCTTTCAAGCTTCTACTGCTACAATGATACTTTGGCTTCAGTTGTGAGCAACTTATGAACTTCTAAGGTTTCTCGTGTATACATAATTGCTCTCCATTTAATTTCCTAGATACAAGGTAGTAATGTAAAGAAGCTTACTGTGATTTTAGAGTTTACCCAGTACTTCTCAAACAAATGACCAGGTTTAAGTAATAATTCCTGATGGTTGACCAAAAATGCTTTAAGAAGGAATTTTAGAGAACTAACCAAGGAATTTTCCAGCTGTTCAAATTGCCCTTAAATAGAAAAACAACAGAAACAATAGCTGCTACATGGATTTGCATGCCCACCTAAACCATTTTTTTTTGTACTTTACTGAGGACATAAAAATTGCAGATATATTAGACTTATCACAATGAGCATTTTGTATGTACAGAAATATACACTATTAGTGCATCAAGAACAAAATTAGTGTTATAGGTCAATTATACTTCAAACAAACAGAAAAACTCATAGAAAAACAAATCAGATTTTTTGTTTACCAGAATTGGGCTGGGAAGGTAGGGAATTGGTTGAAGGTAGTGAAAAGGTAGACAGCTTCAGCTATAAGATAAATAAGTACTTGGGATGTAATATACAACATGATAAACATAATTAACACTAATATGTTACAAATGAAATTTGGTAAGAGAGTAAACCCTGAGTTCTCATCACAATTTTTTTCTCTTACTTTCCATCTAATGAGATGATGAATATCCCTTAAATTTATTGTGAAATTATTTATGATGTAACTCATTCATTACGTAAAACACCTTGAACCTAAAACAATGCTATATGTCAACTATACCTGAATAAAACTGGAAGGAAAAAAGAATATTAAAATGTCATACAGTTTTACTTATAATAAAAAAGTCATATATGAACATTTTATGCTGTTTATAAATATTATTTGCTCATTTTATCACAAAATTTATCATGTTCAAAAACTGTTTCTACCATCTCATAGGACCTTTCTTCACTATATAGAATCCATAATGCATATGGACCAATGCCATTGCCACATCAGTTTAATTCAGTTCAGTTTAGTTGCTCAGTCATGTCCGACTCTTTGTGACACCATGAACTGCAGCACGCCAGGCTCCCCTGTTCATCACCAACTCCCGGTTCCAGAGTCTTTTCCACCTCGCATGAGGTGGCCAAAGTACTGGAGTTTCAGCTTTAGCATCATTCCCTCCAAAGAACACCCAGGACTGATCTCCTTTAGAATGGAATGGTTGGATATCCTTGCAGTCCAAGGGGCTTTCAAGAATCTACTCCAACACCATAGTTCAAAAGCATCAATTCTTCATTGCTCAGCTTTCTTCACAGTCCAACTCTCACATCCATACATGACCACTGGAAAAACCATAGCTTTGACTAGATGGACCTTTGTTGGCAAAGTAATGTCTCTGCTTTTCAATATGCTATCTAGGTTGGCCATAACTTTCCTTCCAAGGAGTAAGCATCTTTTTATTTCATGGCTGCAGTCACCATCTGCAGTGCTTTTGGAGCCCAAAAAATAAAGTCTGACATTGTTTCCACTGTTTCCCCATCTATTTCCCATGAAGTGATGGGACCAGATGCCATGATCTTTGTTTTTGGAATGTTGAGCTTTAAGCCAACTTTTTCACTCTCCTCTTTAATTTTCATCAAGAGGCTTTCTAGTTCCTCCTCATTTTCTGCCATAAGGGTGGTGTCATCTGCATATCCGAGGTTATGGATATTTCTCCCAGAAATCTTGATTCCAGCCTGTGCTTCCTCCAGCCCAGCGTTTCTCTGAATATAAGTTCAATAAGCAGGGTGACAATATACCGCCTTGACATACTCCTTTTCCTATTTGGAACCAGTCTGTTGTTCCATATCCAGTTCTAACTGTTGCTTCCTGACCTGCATACAGATTTCTCAAGAGGCAGGTCAGATGGTCTGGTATTCCCATCTCTTGAAGAATTTTCCACAGTTTATTGTGATCCACAGTCAAAGGCTTTGGCATAGTCAATAAAGCAGAAATAGATGGTTTTCTGGAACTCTCTTGCTCTTTCTATGATCCAGCAGAGGTTTGCAATTTGATCTCTGGTTCCTCTGCCTTTTGTAAAAACAGCTTGAACATCTGGAAGTTCATGGTTCATGTATTGCTGAAGCCTGGCTTGGAGAATTTTGAGCATTACTTTACTAGCGTGGGCCACATCAATCACTTTCAAAAGCATTTCTAAAGGTATGATTTTAAAAATATACAATTATTAGAAGCAAGTTCTCAAGAAATATATATATAGTATATATATTTTCCAGCTACAACCAAATGCTGAAAAAGAGCCATGTGCTACTTAAATACCTACCAGAATAACCTTGTGACAGCTTCAGATAAGCTTTTCTGATGATTAAAGTGTTACATTAACTAAGGGAGGTGAAATATAATATATATGCTAGATGGTTTTGTTGTATATAATAATGGGTTTTGGTTTTTTTCAGTTCTTGTAATTGACCATTACAGGAACATATAGGCTAGGATAAGCTCAGAGTTGTACACTTTTTACTTTGCTTCTCATCTGCTCAATATTACCTGACTCAACTCATTTATGGGAAAGGCTCTGAGAGAGAATTTCAAAATAGTTATGTTAATAAAGTAGCATATTTGCAGTCAACCCTCTCTCTGTCCAGAATTCGCTGTACAAATTTAGAGAAGTCACTTATTCTACCTATTCAGTTACCTTGGGGATAAAATAGTTTATTTCAAACCTAAAATTTCCATCTATAGATTTTTGAGTAACTATTTCCCATTTTTGGTAGAAGTGATAAAGAAAGGGTTCCATCTTCAGCATGAAACAAGGTTAAATATTTTTGGAATAGTGATTGGAATTGAGAAATATATTGTAAAAAAAAAGCTTTGAAATTTCATTTCTTGCACGATTTTTAAAGTATGAGGGAATTGTCTCTAGTCTTGTCTCTAGAATTGTTTACGTGTGATCTTGCTCAAGGAGATCTTGTTGTTGTTCAAGAATATTCAGTGTGGTTTTCCATTCTGATTTCATAATTCCAATAACTCCAGCAAGCAATTTGATGGTTTTCCTTTTCATGAACTTTGAAGTTCTGAATTTTAAAATCAACTGAGATTTGGATTTAGATTTAATTTTTTATACCAATTGCCCTATAACATCACCAAACCACTCTCCAAAGACCTCCGAAGAACCGTCTCAGTATGGTTTTCATTAGCTTTACCTTTAAAGTTAAGGAAGTTGACCAAGACAGCCTCAAATTTCTCTCAACTACTAAACTTTAGGCAGGCTTCCTCTTGCTTCTAAACTCCTTGATCTGCCTCCTACCCCTGACTTTACATGGCCAGATGACCTGACCACAGAAGTCCCCTCTTCCCTATTCTTAGAACAATTATTATAGGATACGTGCTGCTGTATATTCTTTCTCAGTCCACCGACAAATAAATCTTTAAAAACCCACTTGCCAGTTTACAATCCAGAAATGTCTTTCTCAAGGACCTGGCAGCCATCTCTTTGAAACAGAGTCATCAAAAGACAGTGTCTCTATTTCCCAGTGGAGAATCCCAGGGACCGGGGAGCCTGGTGGGCTGCCGTCTATGGGGTCACACAGAGTCGGACACGACTGAAGTGAGTTAGCATAGCATAGCATAGCATAGCACAGCATAGCATGGGAAGGCAGGATCCTAATTCTATGGGTGACTTGCTCAAGAGGTGAAACTACTTCCTGTCACAAAGCTATGAATGTTGACTTTTCCTTTGGGTAATGCCAATTAGCAAACATTAAAATTCTCCCACCCTTTGAATTTAAACTGCATTCTCATCCCTCCCCCCTATTATAACAGACACTGAATAAAGTCATCTCTGCCTGTTTAACAACATCCAGTGCAATTTTATTTTAATAGATTTATTAGTTTCCAAGGCCCTTTGCAATTTTTAAATTTATATTTCTATAAAAAGACCTTTTTATTTTTAGCTGAAATTGAAGAAAGCAGTACCCACTTTACAGAATATAAAGAAGAAGATGTGATAGGGCTTCAAATTTAACAAAATTATAGGTTTCTGCCTACTTATAGCACTCACCAGTAGACCAGACCCAATCAACCCCATTAATCTAATACTCTAAATCCACTTCCAACATTGACTACCAGTACAACATCCCTTCAAGATGAAAGTCAAAGTTTTGCTATTGTCACTGGAATTACTTTATTTTGTTTTCTACTATTATAGCCTAATTTCAGAATTGTTAAAGGAGCTTGAATTCACAAATATGAGCAATTTAAATTTACATAAAAATATAAGTCACATCCAAGAATACGATGAGGTAAGTAGTCAATCAGCTGCTTTCCTATACTCATGAAAGAACAATTTGTCTTTAGTTAAAGAAAAAAATGCAGTCGTCTGCCATGTTAGTCATTGAGTTTGTCTCCTTCAAAATTCACTGCTATGGTCTTGTCAAGACTATGTCAATTTTTAATATTACCACCATCATACATTGTGAGTATTCACTGAATAAATGCATGAATGGAAAATCTTGTGGTCATTTTCTATTATGACATATCTTTCTGTGGTAATATACTGCAACACATTCTTAGTAAGTACATACTTAGCATTTTGTTTAGATTGTTATAGAAATGGTAGTTCATATTTTAAGTACTGCTGTGATCTACTTTTGATGATACACCTTTCCTAAGTATTATACTCATCATATAATAATCTTTTACACTTTCACATTTTTATTGTTGTTGTTGTTTAGTTGCTAAGTCATGTCCTACTCTTTTGTAAGCCCACGGACTGTAGCCCACCAGGCTCCTCTATCCATGGGCTTTCCAAGGCAAGAATGCCAGAGTGTGTTGCCCTTTCCTTTTCCAGGGGATCTACCCAACCCAGGGATCAAACTCACGTCTCCTGCATTAGCAGGTGGATTGTTTACCACTGACCCACCAGGGAAGTCCCACTTTTACATTAAAATATTCAAATCTAGAACAAATATTGAATGCATAATCCTTAAAATAGACAAACAAAAAAAAATTCTACATGAAAGCATCAGATAGCAAATCTTCCCCATCATTAATCATCTCATAGTTTCAATATTACTTAACATCATGTCTTACCTCACAAGAAGTGATATCCCTGAGCAAGAAATCATTTTTGTGATTCATAGCAAGGAACTCTGCCATTTTGTTCAGTGCTTATTCAGAGATTTGAATAACTTTGTGACAGTGTAATATGTGATTCACAACAAAAAACACAATTCAGAAAGACTTCAAGAAACTTAATTGACTAGAACTAGAGGTGATCTGATATACAATGTTTATTATAGTTCCCTAAAAAGCAGAGTTTTCTGCTGCCTTAGTATTCACAATGTGGTGATGTAGATTATATTTTGAGGGCCAAATAATCTAAAGCACTGCTTAAAGAGCATCTAGGCCAACATCAAGATCCTTCTAAGCCTATCTGGAACAATTACTACAGCAACATTTAACACAGCAACAATTAACACAGGCAACAATGAGACATGGGAACATGTTGATGGGGAATAGAAGCTAGTCTTGGTGTTCTCAGAGTTTATCTACTCCTTCCAGCAGCAGAAAAAAGAAAGAAGCAAGCATTGTGTCTCAGATGCTAAAGAATCCGCCTGCAGTGCAGGAGACCTGGGTTAGATGCTTGGGTTGGGAAGATCCCCTGTAGAAGGGAAAGACTACCCACTCCAGTATTACAAAAAGTTGGACATAACTGAGCGACTTTCACTTCACTTCACTTCAGGCAATCTATTGATAGAAGGAAAGGAATTCTTATACATTTAAAAGAGCTCCAAAAGCAACTTACCAAGAAATTTTAAATATTCAAATTACATCAAAATGGCAACTTTTTTTCCCCAAGTGTTTGTTTTTTACCTAATAATCACAATCTGATAGCAAAACATGGAATAAAGAACTGATCTGGGCCACAAATAGGAACGGGAATTCAAGAAAATAAATATAGGAGATGAAAAGTGGAAGAGTTATAGTTGTTTACTTTGTTACCAGATTATTTCACTACTTCAATGGAAAATTATTTAATGAATGCACAATTAAAAATTATGAATCTGTGGCCGCACAAACTGAAGTACTTTTCTATTACTATGAAATCACAGAAGGAAATTTTTTCCTCATCCATAGGGCATTCTATAGCAAACCTCAGTTTATTTGCTGCTACAAGTCTCTTAGAAAGTTTGATGGCACAATTAAGCATGAGTTGCTTCATAAAGTTTACTGCACGTGTGAATACATCTTCTTTATCTCATCAGATTAATTTGAAAGCAGCTTGATTCCTCACATGCCAGATGAGCAAAAATTTGAGTATTCTCTGTTTAAATATTTTAACTCTCCATAGAGAGTTACCTAGGAAATAGCAACTCACTGCAGTATTCTTGCCTGGAGAATCCCAGGAACGGGGGAGCCTGGAGGGCTGCCATCTGGGGGGTCGCACAGAGTCAGACACGACTGAAGTGATTTAGCAGCATGCAGAGTTACCTTAGATTGAGTGGCTGGAAGAAGGGGTTTCCTGTGACTTCAGCCCCTTACTGTCTGCTTTCCTATGTTTTGTGTTGCCAGAGGGGCCATCTCTCCCACCATCCTAGGCTCCTGTACATAGCTCAATCCCTAAGGTACTTTGCCAGGGTTCCATGTGCCTCAAAACATCCTGGATACTCAAGAAAATGCTGGAATTTGAGGATATCATACTGTAAAATATTGCTACACGTCATGGTGGAATCATCACCATTTCTCACCGTGATCTTGCGCTATATGTTAAGCTAAGACTTCACTGGACATTAAAAATATCAATCATGGGGGCAACTCAGTGGCCATGGAGGTAAGACATGGAATGGGTAGGGTGAGTGGGGAAGACCCTGGGCAAAAGAAGCTCTTTCACTTATTTATGTACTGGGAACCTTTGAATACTAGTTTTAAATATGGTACTCCATATTTTAAAAAATAGTTTGAAACATGTTCTGGTGTATGTAGGAAAAAATGTTAAATGAATTATTGACAGCAGCCTTATTGACAATTTTGCTATAAATTGTACT
>SJYF01001683.1:214355-227188 GCA_006410515.1 Procapra przewalskii
ATAGTGTCAGAGGGATAGTTTTCTTAAATTTTGGGTAGAATTTGCCATTTCAGGCACCATTACAGTTTCTTTGTGTAAAGCTTTTTCACTACATGTTCATTTCCTTTCATGAATATGGGGCATTTCAAGCTGTTTATTCTTGAGTTAGATTTGTTAGTTTCTATCCTTCATGACCTTTGTTCATTTTACTTGTATAAAATTGATCAAAATATGCCCCTTATTTTTCTTTAAAAGCAGTAGAATCTATAGCAATGTCTTCTCTATTACTTATGATATGGTGTGCTGTTGTTTAGTAGTTAAGTTCTTTTGGGGACCCCACAAACTGTAGGTTGCCAGTTTCCTCTGTCCATTGGATTCTCTAGGCAAGAAGACTACAGTGGGTTGCCATTTCCTCCTTCAGAGGATCTTCCAGATCCGAGGATCAAACCCATGTCTCCTGCATGGGCAGGCTTTTTCCCACTGAGCCACCAGGGAAGCCCTATGATATGGGTAATTTTGTCTTCTTTAGTTTCCTTTGTCTCATTAATTGTTAGAAATCAATCATATTCACTAATCTGCTCAAAGAAATACATTTTTGTTTCTTCAATTTTTCTGTTGTTTTTGTTGTCTATTGCATATGCACTCTGACCTTTATTGTTTCCTGTCTTATAATTACTTTTTGGTCTACTTTGTTTCACTTTCTTTTATTCCTTAAGATCAAGTTTATATTATTGTCTTAAGATTTATCTTTTAATCTAAATATTCAGTGGTATTAAATGCCTAATAAGAACCCTTTTAACTGTATTGCATAGATTTTTTGTTTCATTCAGCTTCAAATACTTTAATATTTCTGTTATTTCTTCCATTGCCCATCCATGTTCTTAAATTTCCAAATATTTCTATAGTTTCCAGATTTTCCTTATTATTTACTTCTAATTTTATTCTACTATGTTCAGACAACATACCTTCTTATGATTTTAATCTTTTAATAATTATTGAAACATACATTTTGGCCCAGAATATTGTGTCTTAGTATTTTTTCCCTGTATTTTTACTCTTCTGTTTAGGGACAGAGTATTTTTCAATGTTAATTAATCACTTGGCATCTCACTTAAATTTAGTCACATCTCCAGGAATAACTGTAATTTGAGGCCCATAGTTGATTAAGATCATTAACTTCTGTCAACTAATGAATTTCAGCATATGTTAAAATTAATTAAATGCCTATGTTGTAGAGGCACAAATCCCCACCAGTGCCCTTTCATCTTTTACTGTATGCATTATTTTAGAAAACTTTGGTTTCCAATTGGGTCAGTTGTGGGCATCTGTTTGAGTGCTGTGTTTCCTCCTCTTGTACCCAGGGTTTTGAGGGACTTTGTTTATTATTCCTTGTTTTGTTGTTTGAATTTTTGTGGTAGTTAATGGATATAATTAAAGGAGAGTGTGTCCTCTGTATACTCCTAATATTTACGTTTCTTTCTCCAAAGTCTCAATTAATTATTGTCAGGTGTAAACATGTTCCCACGGCTTTGTTGGGTTTAGAATCACAGGCTTATGCTGGGTTTATCATTGACAATACCATAGTAATACCTTTGGTATTTCTTTACCTTTACCTATACCCTAAAAATAAGTATTATTTATCAGAAACAGAGGCAAAAGCAGCAGCAGCAAAGGCATCTTAGAGGATTCTAGTGATCTTTGAAGAGCATGAAAATCATCATGCCGCATGATGACTGCTCTTCTTCCACATAAGCAAAGAACCAGAGCGCTTATACCTTACAGAGCATTGGTCTTTCCCTTAATAAGGGTACACCAACAGGGTCACAGCTGGCTTCTTTTTCCTATTAATGTCATTCTTAAGTTTCATTAGCATATATTTTTACTTGAGCTTCTGTAATTTAGTCTTCAAATCTGTTATGATTTTTCTCCTATTTCTTTTTAGAATACAAAATTCTTCTTAATTTTTTTCCTCTTTTTGCTCATTTTTCTAGTTAGTTTTAAAACTGTTGATCTAAGGTTAAGTCTTGGCTGTAATTTTTGTTTAAGCACATTTAGTTCAGTTTGATATTTTGTGTAAAATGCTCCTCTTGCTTCATAACTGTGTACTACAGCGCTGCTGGATCCCACAGCTCACAAAATGACACCTTTGTTGGACAGATGTTAAATTTTCATTCAGGGGCATGAGGAGACTTGATAAAGGGGCATCTTATTTAGCTATGATGTGATATAACTTTCCTAACTTGTACTTTAAAATCCCCTTCTAGTAGTTATCACTCTGGCCTTTCTGAACTCTTTTTCAATATTTTATACTTTGTGTTGACTTTCCATTTCAGGGTTTATTTTAGTCACAATCTCCTATTCTCTCTTCCACTTAGGTTTTCTATACTTTTCAGGTATCCACAAAACTTTAAAGTGTGATATTAAGAAGTAATTCTTATGAAAATTTTGTTTCTTTAATACTTATGAGAATTTAAAATTTATAGAAAGTTTGGATAATTAATTTGTTCTATGTGCTGTTCTCTAGTTTTTGAGAGAAGTCTGGAGAGATGTAATCAGCCATCATTACTTGAATTCCTCAAAAATAACTTACCTTGAAACAAAGTCTTATATAAAGAAACTTAGGTAGATGTTTTTATTTAAGAATAGAAGGTTCTTATTCTCCAAATTCCAGACGAAAACAGAAATTATTATTTTCCCAAAACTCTGTGTTGAATCAATTTCAGAACCCCCAAACCTATAAGAGCAAACCCCAGTAATTAGGTAATCAATCTATAAAGCCTCCTACTTTCTTGATAGTTACCAGTCTCTGAAAGCTACATCCCCCAAAATCTCCTGAGGTTACTTATTGGTTTTGGAGGAAACTGAACATCCACATATAGTTTTCCATTGCTTGTCAATAAATTAATTCAGTACTTTTGTCTGAGATACTAAGAGGCTGTCTTTTCCATCCTTCAATAATATTTAGTGACTTCCCAGGTGGCGCTAGTGGTAAAGAATCCCTGGGTAAGGAAGATCCCCTGGAGGAAAAAATGGCAACACACTCCAGTATTCTTTCCTCAAAAATCCCAAGGACAGAGGAGCCTGGTGCACTACAGTCCATAAAGTCGCAAAGAGTCAGACATGACTGAAGGAATTTAGCATGCACACAAATCTCCTACTTTATTTCTGCCTTCCCAAAGTTTCAAGAGTTATTTCCTTTAAATGCAGATCACATTAAGCTCTTTTTTTACTTAGATCTTCAATAGTTCTTCAAAGTAAAATTTTCAGCAGATTTTCAAGAAACCTAAACATTTAAATAAAATTATTCTTTCCCTGAAATTTGCCCTTACACACACACATACACACACACACCCTGCACATAACTTTTGTTTTAGCTAAAGCAGCCTGAAAATGAAAAGTGTTAATTGCTCAATCATGTCTGACTCTTTGAGACCTCATGGACTGTAGCCCACCAGATCTCTCTGTCCTTGGAATTCTCCAAGCAAGAATACTGAAGTGGGTAGCCATTCTCTTCTCCAGGGGATCTTCCCAACCCAGGGATCAAACCCAGGTTTCCTGCATTGCGGGCAGATTTTTAACACTGTGCCATCTGAGAAGCCAGTAAACAGTATTACGTTCATATTTATATGATGGAAATAACTGAGTAAAATTTAAGCATTTTTTCTCCAGTTATCATTATTTCCACTGGTATGATATATCTGAATTCTTGGGAATATAATCAAATATAAATGAATCAGTCTTCCCAAGTACATGTCTAACAAACTCCCCTTCCCTGATTACAGCCCTGTGAAGCCCCCAGTCCACCCTTCCTCTAGTGATCAGGTTTCACAAGTTGGGGAATTTGTTAAAATATTCCCATATAGACCTCCTGCCCATAGCCTATTCTCCAGGCAGTGGAAAACTGACCAGTTCCCTGGTGGCTCAGCAGTAGAGAATCTGCCTGCAGTGCAGGAGACAGATGAACTAGGGGCCATGGGTTTGATCCCTAAATCAAGAAAATCCCCTAGAGAGGAGAACAGCAGCCCACTCCACCATTCTTGACTGGAAAATCGCATGGACAGAGAAGCTTGGTGGGATACAACTCATGGGATACACATATCATCATCATTTTCTAGAAGTGCTAGGGAAGACAAGCAACTATTTTACAGGCTTCCCTAATAGCTCAGTTGATAAAGAATCCACGTGCAATGCAGGAGACCCAGTTCGATTCCTGGGTCAGGAAGATCCACTGGAGAAGGAAGGGATAGGCTACCTAGTCCAGTATTCTTGGGTTTCCCTTGTGGGTTAGCTGGTAAAGAATTGGCCTGCAATGCAGGGGACCTGGGTTTGATCCCTGGGTTGGGAAGATCCCCTGGAGAAGGGAAAGGTTATCCACTCCTGTACCCACCCCAACTTTTTTTGCTAACATTTATGCTTTGTCATAAATGCATGTCATAAATGTCACTATTTGTTACATTATGGAGGTGTTACATTTTTCTTGAAATATACAAGAACCTATGGCATCCTGGGGCTCCAACCTTCTCACACTAAAGGTTCAAAAGCAAATATCTATAGAAAGTTACCTAGTTCTGTAGTCAAGTCCCATTCAGGTGTCTATCTTTGCTATGATTTTAGAAGGACTACTATATTTTTATTGGTATCTCAAATTCCCTATGATGACTTCCCTGTGGGATGACATAAAAAAGCAGATATACTATTATGAAGAAAAAACTGGTGCTGTTGAATAAACTTGTACTGGAACTAACAAGTTGGCATTTTCACTGCCATTGGGGAGTAATAGATTTCATGGTCAGGAAGAAAAGGTAACCTTTAACATCAGCAGAGCAGAAAGAAACTTGAAAGTGAAGTGGTTGGGCTTTAAAATATTCTGGTTCAGCAGACAGAGCACTCATTTTATACAAAGATCACATCTGATGATCCATAAGAATGTTTAGATTTAAATTTCATTTTAGTATATGGAGGTATTCCTTTAAATGCTTCTGTACTACAATGATGAGATATTTAACAGTCCCATTTATCTTTTTATTAGAACTGTCTACATATTAGTCAACTGGTAAATTGATATAGAATGGCATTGTTTTATATCAATAAAAAGCAGAAACATGATTTTACCTATTTATAGGTACCCTGTAATACTTAATCTCTCAGGTGTATAAACTATTTTTCATAAAAGAAAATGTTGAACTCAACAAATTACCACTCGTGGAGGGGGGTATTTTATTACAATTTTATTTTAGAAAACTTACACATACCACAAAATAAATCAAGAGACAAAAACAAAAGTACAAAAGAGAGGAAAAAGATACAAGGAAGATTTTACTTTATCTCCTGAATTCTAGATAAGTCTAAGGAATTCAAGCATAAGGACATGGATGGATTACAGAGAATCAGAATCCCCATCACAGTAGCACTAAGGGAATTGAGGGTGCAGGGGAAGTTGCTTTTTCAAGCACTTTTCAATTTGTTAGTTCTTTTGAAATATATAGGCTTTCTGTCAGACTTTCATAAGCTTTTTCCTTATGCATAAAAATGTGGCAAAAAGT
This sequence comes from Procapra przewalskii, assembly GCA_006410515.1. NCBI lineage: Eukaryota > Metazoa > Chordata > Mammalia > Artiodactyla > Bovidae > Procapra > Procapra przewalskii. The sequence goes on from SJYF01001683.1 coordinate 219,878, forward strand.
TTCTGTGTGTGTGTGTTTCAAGAAGTGTTAGAAGCCAAAAACTCTTACCAATTAAAAAAAAAAAAGGACAAATTTAAGTATGAGTCAACATTATGGGAAGGAATCAACTAATTTAGTCTATTAGTTTTAATTATTGTTAACAGTATATGAGCTCAGAGGTAAAGCCGACTAACAGATCAGGTGTTCTTTAAAGATCCCAGTAACAGCTGTGGAAGGGGAGGCTGGCAGGCACTCACAAACATGGAGCTCATGGTGAAAATTCCAAGTCAGGGAATAAAATGAATGTGATCCCTATATGCAGAGTATATGTGCACACACACATATATGCGTGTGTACACACACAGTAAAACCCTGCCTTCTTTCTTTCTAAAATATGAATGGACAAGGAGTGATATACATGAGGAGGACCAAGAGCATGCAAGGGGAAGATGGTGCAAAATGAAAAGCTAATCCCACCGGGTGGGGAAGGATGCAAGAAAGAGAAGGCAGGATAACAATATTCTCAGAGACGACTGAGGGAACATGATTTCTGTAAATCAAGAATGGGGTTCCAAGAAAAGGATACAGTCACATGGCAAGAAAACATCTGAAGAGTAAAAGGATCATACCTAAAATTTTAAATGTCGGAAGGCACTTAGGGAAAAAGACAAGGTAACCTCTCAGAACATAGATCAAAAAGACAAATAGATAGAAAACATGAGGAACATTAAATGGAGGCTGAATCCAGGGAGTTCAACATTCATCTCATAGGAATTCCAAGGCAAGAGTGGATGGAATAAAATAAAGAAATAAGAAAAGATTATTTTCAAGCACTAAAGAAAGACAAGCCTTCAAGCAATCTGTCGTCTAGCACAGGGAGCTCAGCTCAGTGTTCTATGATGACCTAGCGGAGTGGGATGGGAGAGGCAGTGGGAGGGATGTCGGAGAGAGAAGATACATGTCCATTTACATCTCATTCACTTTGTTGAACAGGAGAAACTAATGCAACCGTGTAAAGCAATTATACTCCAATAAAAACATAAATAAAAATTTAAAGAATAAACCTCGATATTTGTCTGTACAATTTTAGACCATAGCAAAAATAAAGAAAATATTTTCATAATGGCTACAGAAGAGTCAAAATGAGAATCAAACTGGAAATTAGCATCTCACCAAAAATATTATGTGTTAAAATAATGGAGATATAAGCTTCAAAACACAGAGGAAACTTAAAATGCATTGTTCAGTCAGTGCATCCAACAAGAGTGAAAGTGAAGTTGTTCAGTCATGTCCGACTCTTTGCAACCCCATGGGCTGTAGCCTAGCAGGCTCCTCTGTCCATGGGATTTTCCAAGCAATAGTCCTGGAGTGGATTGCCATTTCCTTCTCCAAACAAGAGTGAAAGCATTTTCATATGTGCAAAGGCTCAATAAGTTAATTTTTCATATACCTTTTCTTAAAAGTTCCTTATAAGTGTGGATATTATAGCAGCACTGAAAGTTGGGTCAGGGATCCACAGAAATAGTCCAAAGACTCAGACTATCTCTAAGGTTTTCATTTCTGTGGCAAAGGGAACAGAATTTAACAGAAATGTCCACACAAAAAAGATACATCATATCCTCGTGTAACTTTTTCCTGGACCCTGTGTCCCTGTAGGGTTCACAGCTGCTGGTAAAACTCAAAATTCCTGCTAAACCACTGTTTTTTTATACTATGGTTTCAGTTCCCTTTCACATCTTAACCTCACCACCCATGTACTTCTGTTTAAGGAAGTCTTTAGCAAACCCTAGCTTTTCTAGATTTTGAAGCAAACTTAATACTAGAAAGGTATTTTTTAAATAGGCAAACAGAGTCAGCATCCAGTCGTTCCTGAAAAATATGGCTGTCTACTACTTTCCAGAGTCTCAGAAAAACCAGTCTTCTCACCATGTCACAACCAATACACAGCAAAACAAAACCAGTGCCCTGAAGACGTGAAACACGGGAAGCTGTGGGTCCATTTGGGGGAAAGAGTGAAGAGAAAGTTCTGGGGCAGCACCTGTGCTGGGAGACACTGGGTCCAGTTGTGAACAGAACACACACACCTCTGGGAGCAAAGTTTCTAGAGCAATTACATGCACATGTACAGAGTTTCCTTTACCCTTCACTTTTTTAGATTTCACTTTTCTTACTCATCCAGTTGAGGGTAGGTCTGCTTGAAACCGAAGGAAATGTTTCAGATTAAGAAAACAAGAGTTTGGATTTGGGACTGGTCTTATTATTTCTTTCACTTTGTTCTTCAAATTTAGGTATTATTACCATTTGGGGTGTTTCAACTAGGTTCTCAACATTAAAAAGATCTCACACTTAAAATGAGTTAACTCAAAAAGAGCTTACTGAAAAAGAGGCCGGTTATCAAACTACAATGGGATGCAGGAAATGGCTGGAGACAGCAGGGACCCAGGACAAACAGGAGCAGAGCTCTGCCTCAAGAGATGAGGGAAGATGTTACTGAAATCTGAATGAAGAGAAATTCATGCAGATCACATTATCTGGTAAGGATCAGGAATCTTAAGGGATGTGACCAGTTCTAGGCAGGGAGTTGGGAGAATGAATGCCCACGTCACAGCCTTCATCTTTCCCTATTTCCTGCTGGAATTCACCAGGGCTGAACCCAGGTAGAAGCCAGAAGGCACAGAAATCTGAGTAACAGTCAGTCTCCTGAGAAAACAGCAAGATGGGGCAGGGGGAAGCGTCTGGAAAGAAAATGAAGATATTTTGCCCATATATCATCCTGTTTCCTTATTTTTTTAATAGGATGACCTGTGATCCTCTTGGCTTAAAAACGTTTCATCCTTTCATAATCATGTGTAGGATTTTAGTAATTAGGATTTTTGTCTTTTTTTTAATTCTTAAGCTAGTTCTTTTTTTAATATTTATTTATTTGGTTGAGCCTGGTCTTAATTGTTACTTGAGATCTTCAGTCTTCTCTGTGGGATGCAGAATTCTTAGCTGCAGCATATGAACTCATAGTCGTGGCGTGTAGGATCTAATTCCCTGACCAGAGAACAAATCCCAGCCTCCTGGATTAGGAGCAGAATCTTAGCCACTGGACTACCACAGAAGTCCCCGATAATTAGGTTTAGAAGTAATCTATTAATTATGGAAATGAAGGCATCTTTGGTACCGAGACAAATAGCTGTAGCCTCAAGTCACAAGAAACCAAAAAGCTCTGAAGAGTATAGAAAGAGATTGGTGAGTACAAACCCTGCTGAACTTGAAGTAGAGAACTCAGAGGTAAGCTGACCTTGCTCTGGAAAAACCTAGAGTTCCTTGGTAATGGAAGGGTGATGAAGCTGGGAAAGAATTATAAAATGCCACAATTAGTGAAGAAGCAGGAGTTTGGAGTTCAGTAGGCTCTGGTTATTATTCCTCTCCTTTTGTCTACAAGTTTTGGTCAAAATGAGCTAGGTAAGAGACATCCATAACTCACTTTTTTGCAAACATAATCGTTAACACTTCTGGCTCATAAGAGAACAAACCTGGCATCACATTTTATATGTGGCCACAGGGACACAGGACTCATTAGAAATGAATCTGGCTGCTAGTAACAAGTTCATTCTAAAATTGCTCTGAAAATACTAATAGGTATGTAGGCAACTGTTTCTCTTGGCTGCTTTAAACATGTGATTATCCTTAAGTGGTAAGTTACGTAAAGTGAATGCAAGAATAATCATTTATCATTTTCCAGAGACTTAAAACTTAAGTAAGATGGCTATTGGTACTCTGACAGTTTCATATCACATGCCGAAACCTGAATTTCATTAGGTGAAATGGCTTTATACCCAGGGATTCTTGTTGCTTTTGTTCAGCCTGACTGTTTACTACCTTCCCTTTGCAATAGAGTAAACTACTCATTAATTTTATATATTTGGTTGGTGACATTTTCTGTTCTCAAAATCCTTGTGATGAATCACACGACACAGTGGAAACAACTATAGAACAAAACAAAAAAACACCACATGTGGCTTGCTAACCAGAATTCTGTCAAACAAAATTGGATGCTATGTTCCCATGGTTTCCTTTCAGTAGTAAAAGGGAAAATATATGCTCATAAGCACCATTTCTGTAAATTGCTGAAAAATCTTCATATTAGTGTAGCCTAGAAAATATTTTGGTGGCAGAAAAAAAATGCTGCAAGAAAACCAAGTAATACATTTTTTTTTTCTAACACAAAAAATATTCTTTACAAGGACATGGGGCAGAAATGATAACAACAGTTTCATTTATCTCATTCAATAATAAAACCCCCTTAGGGAGAAGGTATTTTAACAAGTATGTGTTTTTCTGCCTTGTGAAAAAAGAATTTTAAAATATCACATATCACACATAGTGAGAAAAAAAAGAGACAGAGTGCATAACAAAGAGGATAGAATAGGACCTGGCCCTTGGAGAGTTAACCTCTGGAAATCAATACATAATGGATGAGGTTAACCATCTCTAGGAGTCTCCTAACAAGAAGGGATGTTGCCTAGGACAAAATTGGAAAACCAAAGCCTACAAATCTAATTATGCCTAGTAGGTCTTGAAAGATGATCCTAATTTAATCAGTGGAAGGAAAAGAAGAAAAACAAGGAAACAAAGTCATTTGTGACTAAAAAGATTCTACATAAAGTCTTTAGTAAGTGGACCCAGGAAGTATTTTGCCAGGGCTAATCCAGGATTCTGCAAAGCTGTGACAACCCTATCTGGAGGTCTCTATTTAGAGAAAACCGCGATCATCAATCAGGCTTTGTCACAGCCTGCAGAATGTATCTCAAAGCTACCTTCTGATAGCCCTTTAGTTATCCATGTTCCCATACACAGGAAGGAAGCATTCTAATAGGTTATAAAGGAAGAAAAGATCTCCAAAGACAAATTTAAACACTGGAATTTCAAGATCTATGTCAATTACTCATCTGTCCCTAACTAGTAGATCAACTTTGAAAGCACTCACAAAACCATTTCTCCAAAACTGGAGACCTGACCTCACTGTTTTTTTTTTTTTAATCTTCATTTTATTGAAGTATAGTTGATTTACAGTGTTGTATTAATTTCTGCTGTATAGCAAAGTGATTCAGTTATACATGTATACATATTTTTTCATTTTCTTTTCCATTATAGTTTATTATAGGATATTGAATATAGTTCCCTGTGCTATACAGCAGAACCATTTTTATCCTTATTAAAAGGGGTTCTTTTGAACCCTTTGACCATATTTACCTCATAAAACCTTACTTTTTGTTTCTTAAAACTCACTTCAATTATTCTTTTTATTATAAAATAATAGTTTAGTGGCCAAAAAAAAAAACCTGTAAAGCACAAAAGAAGATGTGTGGCAGAAGGTATGGAATATTACCAACCAAGGAATTTCACCCAAGCCTTGGCTTCTAGAGGTTTCACTCAAGTTCCATCACATAAGAACGACAGACTTCCCACCAGGTGATATTAGGCTCTGTCCCTTCAGAGATTGGGCTTCATGACCCACAGCCCCTTCCCCCAGATCATATTGTGATCATCTGTCTTACTCTGTGATCTTCCCTGTGGCTTAATCACAGATCTTCCCTTAATCTGTGAGTTTCCCTGGTGGCTCAGACTGTATAGCATCTGCCTACAATGCAGGAGACCCAGGTTCAATCCCTGGGCTGGGAAAATCCTCTGGGGAAGGAAATGGCAACCCATTCCAGTACTCTTGTCTGGAAAATCCCATGGATGGAGAAACCTCATAGGCTACAGTCCATGGGGTTGCAAAGAGTCTGACTGAGTGACTTCACTTTTCTTTCCTTTACTCTAAATAACACTGTTATAATCTGGCTTAGCCAGCTCCCACCCAAAATCATATTAGACTAGCCAACACAAGGATCCCAGACAAACAAAGACATATCTCTATAAGGCATGACATTCCCAGAGCTTAAGGATTAACAAAGTGAAAGTATTAGTCACTCAGTCTCGTCCAACTCTGTGCAACCCCATGTACTGTAGCCGACTAGGCTCCTCTGCCCAAGGGATTTTCCAGGCAAGGACATCAGAGTGGGTTGCCATTTCCTTCTCCAGGGGATCTTCCCCCAGGGGATCTTCCCCACCCAGGTATCAAATCAAGGTCTCCTGCACTGTGGGCAGACTTGACTGTATGAGCCACCAGCGGAAGGCAAAGGCCAGGCCTCCTTGACGGAAAGGTTAAACTTTTCAATATATATCTGATTCTGACTAAAGTTGAGTGTCTTTCATATGTACACACACACACACACACACACACACACACACACACATTTTCCATCTCTGTGCAGTATCTCTTTCATATATTTTTTAATTTAGGTAAACTGTCTTTTTGCTTATTGAAATTTAGCAAGTCTACATACATAGTGGATATGACTTCAAAGTCAAATGTGTATGGCAAAGGCTTGCCATGCCTTTTTCATTCTGTTTTTGATACCGATTTTACAACAAAAATTCTGAATATTAATGCAGTTGAATTTATCATGTTTTCATTTAAGTCTTCATTCTGTGTCTGAATTAAATCCTTCCCTATCCCAAAGGTCATGACAATATTTCCTCTATTACCTTCTAAAATGTTTACAGTTTTTCTTCATATTTAGGTTAATAACACCCCTGCAAAGGGTTAATTTCTATACGGTGTGAGTTATGGATCCAATTTTTACCCAGATAGATAACAAATTTTGCCAGAACCATATATTGTAAAACTTTATCTGCCTTCATCTGTAACACAGATATAACCAAATAAGTCTCTGTTTATATTTCTTTGTTTTTAGGCTTTCTATTCTATCTCATGGGTATATTTGTCTATTCTTATGCCAATATCAAGCCATTTTAATTACAACTTTAGCTTTTTTAAAAAATAATATTTATGTATTTGTTTTTGGTGGTTCTGGGTCTTCATTACTGCAACGGGCTTTCTCTAGCTGTGGCAGGCAGGGACTCTTCTTCACTGTGGTGCACAGGCTTCTCACTGCGGTGGCTTCTCTGGCTGCAGAGCACAGGCTATACGGCGAGTGGGCTCCAGTAGCTGCAGCTCACAGGCTCTAGAGCACAGCTCTGTCATTGTGGCTCACAGGCTTAGCTGCTGTCTGGAATGTGTAATCTTCCTGGACCAGGGATCCAACCTGTGTCCCTTGAAGTGGCAGGGGATTCTTATCCACTGTGTCACCAGCCGTAGCTTTATAATGAATCTGGACATCTGCTACAGCAGATCCTACCACATTGTTCTTTCAAGAGTGTTTCTTTTTTGCACTTTTAAACTTTAGAATCAGTTTACCAAATACTACTCCCCCCTCAAAAAAAAAAAAATCATTATCT
>SJYF01001683.1:294530-313805 GCA_006410515.1 Procapra przewalskii
CGGTACTGACCCCTTGACTAGTCCCTTCCTCCTAGTCTCTGCATCATTACATACCTCTTAAGGCATCTCTCTAAGTACTTCAAGTGTTACTGCGTACTAAAATGGCAACAGAAATAAATAGGCTAAGAAAGCAGCAACTTTAAAGTCTATGAGGTAAATTATCTAATATAGCTCTCTTTGTACCTATTAATAAAGACATAGAGAACATAGAAACAAGTTATCCATTAGCTCCTGAATATCCTTGAGACATTTTTATTCGAGTCTGTGAAATTTTCCTCAGTTGAGAAGCATTCTGAAAGCTATTAAGGCTTAAAAACTCTGACATTCATAATAAGTAGAGATGGATGAATTCAGTTTCTTAATTACAGACATTTGAGTTAGGGAAGTGGATAGCATCACAGTGGTTACTGTTATTTTATTTAAGACAGAAATTACAGTGCACAAAAATTCAGTTCAGCTCTTCTGGTATAATCTCTCCCCAGTCCAGCTAAAAGCATTACTGTGTTTTGCATCCATTAGAGCAGCCATTAAGTGTTGAATGTTTCTTTTATGTGAAAAGAATGTGCTTTTCTCTCAAATTTAAATAACTCAGTATCTTTTGAGTGTCTCTTGCATATGTATTGAATCCACAATAGTTAATAATCATTCATTTAACCCTACCAGGATTTTCATTCCTAATAATCAAATATTCTTTTTTCTTTTAACTCTTTTCACATTTAATTTTCTTGGAGCCCATTTCACATTTTTTTCTGCTCACCAGTCCAAACGCAAGCACTCAATGGCATAACCATTGCAGGCAAAATGTGAGTTTTACTTCTTCTCTCAAGGAAACTTATCTAGTCTCATTTCTCCTCAAGTTATTCTAGAGATTCTGCCCAATTCCAAACAAAACCCCAGGAGGCTTTTATGTAAAAACTGGCAAGGTGATTCTAAATTCATATGGAGATAAAAAGGATCTAGAATAGGCAAAATAATCTGCATAAAGAATAGAATTGAAAGACTAACAATGCCTAATTTCAAAATTTAATGTAATGCTACAATATGGTATCAACAGAAGAGAACAGAGAATACAGAAATGGACCCACACATGTATATGGATAATTACTTTTTACAAAGGTGCAAAGCAAATTCAGTGTTGCATAATGGTGGTCTTTTCAAAAAGCTCTTAGATATGTTAGGGAGTTATAATAGGAACTAGGAGTCCCAACTGGTAGTGGCTAAATGACAAAGAAAGGGAAAAGCCCGCATAAAGGGAACAAAGGAAAATTCTGAATCCTGAAATGAGAGCCTCTGGTGAAACAAACATGCCCCCTTCCTGGTTAGCCTTTATTTGCATAAAGCAGATTAGTGGGGCTTGGGTGGGGAGGAGACAAAACGCATAAAAAGAAGAAACCAAAATGGATTTGGGCCTCTCCTGCAGGAGTGGTCCACCAACACACCTCGGGGATGGACTTTCTTTACCAAGAAAACTCAGCTGTAACACTGGTCCACTATTTCAAATCTTTGTTGTTGTAAGACAGAACCTAGGAAATTACACACTCCCCCCACATATCAAACACCAAAAGCATGTATCTATAAAATTTGAAAATGATAAACTGAGATTACAAAGACAAAAAACTTTTCTCCCATAAAAGATATTGACAAGAGAAGGAAAAGCTATATAGATTGGGGGAAAATACCAATCACATATCTAACAAAGGACTTATATCCAATATATATAAATAACTCTTAATACTCAACAGTACAAAAAAAATTCCATTTTTTAAATGGGCAAAATATTGGACAAATACTTCACCAAAGAAGACATGCAGAAGATGTACACATAATAAGCACGTGGAAAAAGTTCCAAACTTATTAGCCACTAGGGAAATGCAAATTAAAACAATGAGATACTACTATACACACCTATGAAATGAGATTTTACAGCACCTCCCAGAGTTGATGATGGACAGGGGGGCCTGGCATGCTGCACTGCATGGGGTCACAAAGAGTTGGAGATGACTAAGTGACTGAACTGAACTAAAGTGATACACAGCTAACAAAAGAAAAAAAAAATTGAAGACTAAGAACTGACACTACTCAGTGCTTGTCAAGGTTGTGGACAAACTAGAAATCATATATTTTGCTGGTGGAAATACAAAATAGTACAGGTACTCTCAAAAACAATTTAAAAGTGTTTTTACTGAGTGAAATATATACTTAGAGGATGCCACATTCTCCTCAAATCTTCAGTCACTCCTTCTCCGTCACCTTCACTTGAATCTGGTGTTTTACCTAGACTATACTGATATCCCTAAAGGCTCAGTTTTTGACCCTCTTTTCTTCTTATACTCTACTCTCCTATACTCTACTCTCTCCCCAGGCAATCTAATCTACACCTTTGACTTCAACAGACATCAAATCACTGATAATTCCCAACTTTATATTATCATGTTTTACCTCTTCTGCAGCTTCAGATCTACAAATCTGAAGACCCCCTGTATATATCACATGTGTCAACGTTACCTAAAACTCAACATGTCCCAAACATCCTTTCTCCAAAGCTAGTCTTCTTTGAGGTTTCCTTATTCACTGAATAGAATAACCATATTCTCAGTTCCTTAAGACTGAACAAGAATCAACACTGGCAAGTGTCTCTCCTTTTCCACTCCGTTCTCTATATCAATCACCAGTCTGATGATGTTTTCTTTGACTATGAATCCCATCTTTTCATCTCAACCATATTGGAAGCTACCACCATATTTCCCCAAGACTGCACCTAGAAGCATCCAGCCTAAGCCAGTCTCTCTCCCCTGGTCCATTCTCCAAATAGTATATGAGCTAACCATTTAAAATTGCAAATCCGATTTGATCATTTTTCTGCTGTAACACTTTTTCATTGGCTTTTAAGATGAAATTTCAAATTCTCACATGGCCAAATCCCTCTATAATCTCTATATCTAGCCTCAAGTTGCACTATAATTACTCCTTTTATCTTAAGTCAATTCCTTGAAAGTGCTATACCTTTGCACACAGTTTCCTGTTCCTAAAATATTTTTTTTCCTTCCTTGCTCCTTCCATTTCACAAAACACCTATATTTATTATTCCAATCTCAAATCAAACATAACTTATTTGCAGAAAACTTCACTAATTATTCAGTCTAAATTGGGTTCTCATGCTATTGCATACTTCACAATATTTTCCTTCACAACAGATTCCCAATTTGAAACCATAGATTTATTTGTGGGTATCCTTAATATATTTATTTGTGAACTTCCCTAGTGGCTCATATGGTAAAAGCATCTCCCCGCAATGCAGGAGACCCAGATTCCATCCCTGGGTCAGCAAGATCCCCTGGAGAGGGAAATGGCAACCCATTCCAGTACTCTTGCCTGGAAAATTCCAAGGATTGCTGAGCTTTGGAATTCCAAGGATTGGGTCACAAAGAATCAGACATGACTGAGTGACTTCACTTTCACTTTTATTCTTAATGTATGCCTCCCTCCCTATGCTGTAAGTTTCATTAAATCAATAGCCATAGTTGTTTTGTTGAGCACTGCACCTTGAGTGCTTTTTCACTGTCTGGTACATGAAAGTGTTAGTCACTTAGTCATGTCTGACTCTTTGTGACCCCATGGACTATAGCCCGCCAGGCTCCTCTGTCCATGGGATTCTCCATGGACGTGGCAAGGATACTGGAGTAGGTAACTCTTCCCTTCTCCAATAGACCTTCCTGACCCAGGGATTGAACCAGGATCTCCTGCATTACAGGAGGAATTTTTTTACCATCTAAGCCACCAAGGAAGGCTGAATAAATATATAAGGTAGAAATAATTCCTATATTATAGATGTAGAAACTGTAACTTAGAAAGGTAATAAAACTTACTTCTATGTCACGCTGCAATAAGGAGAAAGAAGCAGAATTCGAATCCAAGTACGCAGAATTCTAAAGTATGTTCACTTATTCAACTGAGTCATTCCATTTATCCTAATTGTTTCAGCCAATTAGATACAGAAACGCCTGATAGGTTTGTCCATCATTTCCCTTTAATTTAAACAGCTTTGATGAACAGTTCCAAATAGCAATTATTATCTCAGTACACTGCCAGCTAACTGAACCTACCGCACCCACTCCACTTAGGCGGCAGCAAATTCTAGATGACCAATGAGAACGAGCCTGTCTAGAGCATACATAACTAGTGGATCAAAATGTTTTCAGAAAGTTAAATTTATCCCCCATTTTGTCCACCAGCTGGCAACGCTGCAGTTGGCAACTGCGGAAAGATTGTTTGCCACACACAGGTGGTAGAAGAGAATTAAATGACAAACACAAAAATGTGGTTTTCAGCTGCTGCACAGTGCTACTATGTTAGCCAAGAAAGAAGTGGAATTTCTAGTGGCTTGAATTTCCTGAGAGTTTATGTTCCAAGCAAAAGAGTTCAAATTAAGGGCAAGACTTCCCAAACAACAACACAGCACATGACTTTTCCTTTTGTGTCTCTTCAGTTTCATATCTAGCTTAAGCTATAATTGAGTTATAATGCTGGTTGACTTGGCTGATGTTAACTGCTGACATTAACACTTTTTTCTATGATTAAATGATTATCTAATACAGTTTAATAACTCTCTTTTGAAATTCCCCTCACAAGTTTTGACAAAAGTTTTGTCAGAATTTTGAAAATAAAAAATAAAAAAGTAATGCTGATATGGTATCTATCGCCCATCTGCCAGGAAAATCTAAGGTTTCTTATAAATATAGAAAATTACTATGTCTATAAATAAGGAAAAGTTGATGCTCAATATGATAGGGCTGATAAAAATGTTAGTGGAATTTTTTTGGTTTTCTTTTTCTGTTGCTTTTCATTTCCTATATTTATATTATCAGATTTTGGGTAGTGTTTGCTCAGAAACTCTTGTTAAAAGTCTATTGTTGCCCTTGCTGATTAATTTTACCCTGTGTTGCTGAAAAGAGAAAAATTCATTAAAAATAGAACAGGAAAAGAAGAGGCAATATAAATCAAATTGTAATTTTAATATATATGATATAATACAATTAATATAAAAGTATAACATCATACCAATGAAATGTATGAAAGATATGAAGGTACAAATTCTCTAGGTAGTGTATTATTACAGGTATTCCTTTAACTGTAAAAATTAAGAGAAAACAAACAAAAAACAAGCTTATCCAAATCTATTCCAATCAAGTCACAATGACTTAATGAAGCTATCCATCTTAAGAGTAACTCCAAATTTCCATGCTTCCAAGTCTCTCACTGTTCATTATGTCAGAGTATTTTCATGGGGTATTTCCTACCTTAAAATGAATACTTCATTAAAATGATGAAATAACAGTGATTCTTCTGAGATGGTAGCTGTTTGTCCCTGGGCCCTAGCTTCTTTTGCTTCTGCAGGAGATGGAACCCTAAGAGTTGGAGCCAGCATCAGCCTGGTAATCCAAATGATATGTACACCCCTTCACCAAGACTCATCCAACCCTAGTAATATCCCTCTCTTGCCACCAAAATCAGGAGTTTAATTCTATGAAATACCCAAGGTCATTATATCAGAAGCAACATTTTCCCCTTTCCAACAGCCCTGGACATCTCTGGCACTTAATGTTTTCTCTACAAGTTGCCCACCATCAGCTTTTTCCCTCCCTTCTAATAAATTTTATTCTTTCAATAAACATATACAAAGCAGCTACTATGTTTCAGACTCAGAAGAGTGTCTCTGACAATGAACAAAACAGAGATTGTCCCTCCCCTATCACAGATTAGACAATAAGTACATCAACATGAGTAAATAAAAGTTTGATCTTAGGATCACTCTCTTATTGTTCACAACTCACATTCGTGCTTCCCTGGCAAGTACTTCCTTAAAACAATATTCTGATAACTAGATTTTTTAATTTTCTTTTAAGGGACAATAACTTCTGGGGGCCCCCATAGCTGGTATTTTTACAGCACCTCCTGAAATGCCACAAAATGAAGAAAAACAATAATTCTCTACTAGTACAATTCAGAGAGGATTCCACAATTTCCTCCTTTCCTGGTTATAAAATAATGAAGCTTAGATAGGGTGAGGTGCATTGCCACACTTAAATTTCAGTAATTTTTGTTTGTTTTCCCTTTAATATTTATAGTTTTATAATAGATAATATAAAGAAGTTAATCTAGAAGTTTTTGCTCATCACTAAAAAATGGCTAGAATAGAGTTTTGGGGGCAAGTCATGTAATATTGTGGTTCCCAGCCCTTATGATATCATAAGAATCATTTGGGGAACAAAAACAAGACAAAACAAATCTGTCCAGGCCCTTCACTGGCACTGGTGTTTTTTTTAAGTACTCCAAGAATTCTCATGTGCAGTCACAATGAAGTGATTACCTGCAAATGAAACCTAACATTTACCTATGGATTTCTGTACTCTCTCTGCCAGTCCCCTTCTCAACTTTTTATTTACTGCCCATGTCCAGAGTTTCATGTAGATTTTTTTTATTGAAAGAATATACCTTATTTGGTCATTTCATTTTTCCCTTTGCAGGATGCTTACGGAGACCCTTTACATTTTTGCTGTCAGATAAACTGATTTCTCAGTGGTTCCCATTCTAGTATCTAAACTGCCTAAAAAGTCCTACCTAGATCATTCTCACTTTTGTGACAAAGCATTTCTTTGCTGCCCAGACTTACAAAATGTTATTCCAGAGCCTACTTGACAAGCATTACAGGTTTCATTTTGATGATTTCTAGCAATTTGAAGGAAAATGTTTCCACTGATTCAACACTACTGCTCACGATTTTCCACGGCTCATGATAAATGGCAGCATATCTGCCATCAGGAAAACAACCAGCCATTCTTAGTAGCATCAAACATACAGATAAGGAAGTATTTTTTCTGCAGAAAATTATCATAAGAATTTTTTCCAAGGAGATAAATACAAGCACATTTACTTATATGTTTTTTGTGCTCAAAATGAAAGCCTGAAACTCTCATTTTTTTTAGTTAAGTAAATAAAAATCTCTAAATGTCTACTTCATGCTTCCCTTGTAGCTCAGTTGGTAAAGAATCTCCTGCAATGCAGGAGACCTAGGTTCGATTCCTGGGTCAGGAAGATTCCCCTGAAGAAGGACAGTATTCTTTTTTTTTTTTTAAGAGACACAATATCTGGAGTTTATTTTCAATTAGAAGCACAATCAAGCTTTTATCTGGCCTTTCCTTTGGGAAACAAGACTCAGCCACAGCCGTATCAACTGATAAGCAGCATAGAGTTTCTTTTTATAGATATCCCAGCTAATAAAGTAGGAAGGAATGATAAACTACTAACCTTCACAACATCTAATGCAAGAATAATCTAGGCCTTCACTCTCAAATTGTTTTATCTTTTGATTAAATTACACATACTGTGACTTTTCTGGTGGTCTGGTTAAAACCCCATGCTTCTAATTCTGAGGGTGAGAGTTTGATCCCTGGCCAAGGAACTAAGTTCCCACATGCCTGCCACTTGATGTGGCAGAAGAAAAGAAAAAAATAAACACCAAAGCACACCATTTATACAGAGTCTGCCAAAAAAAGAAAAGATATAAAACATTTACCTGATCAAGCCTCTAAATGTAGGGGAAAAAAATAGGTTGTGTTTCTATGGTCACACAGTCACTAAAATTCAGATTGGAGAAAATGAGGAGATAAAAGAGCCAGTTTCATTAACAAATAACCTAAAACATAAAAAGAATGGAAACGGATCAGAGAGATAAGGCAGATAACCAATAACAATGAACAATACTTTCTTGGATACCAATTTGAACAAATAAACTAAGAAAATATAAACTTTTCATACAAATGAGAAAACTTGAATGTTGGTATGGTATTTGATATTAAGAAATTAATTTACAGCTTTAGTCATAAAAATGACATTGTGCATGTGTAAAATAGACAGTTAATGTGAAGTTTTGTATAGCTCAAGAGCTCAGCTCGGTTCTCTGCAGTGACCTATAGAGGTGGGATGTGGGGATAAGAGGGAGGCTCAAAAGGGAGGGTATATGTGTATATACATAGCTGATCCACTTCATTGCACAACAGAAACAAACAGAACATTGCAAAGCAATTATAATCCAATAATAGAATTTAAAAATAAAAAAATTTTAAAGACATTGTATAGCTGTATCTGAAATCAGTCTTTATTTTTTGAATGTACTGAAATGTTTACAGATGAAATAATATGATGTCTCGGACTTGCCTCAAACTAATCCAGCCTTAGTGGGAGATAGTGGAGGACAGAAGAGCCTAGCCAGCTACAGTTCCTAGGGTCACAAAGATTTGGACACAACTTAGCAACTGAACAACAACAGGAACAATCCAGAGTGGAGCAGAGGAAAGTGGAGGAAAAATGAGACATCATTATTTATGACACGTATTAAGGGTCATAATATCCTCTCCACTTCTGTATATGTTTGAAAGTTTCTATAATAAAAAAGGTTTAACCAAAATGAAAGAAAACCATATTGACCAAGGAATTTGTGGGGGCAGGTTATACAACAAATCATTAACAACAGTTACTCAGGGAAACGGGATTATTTATGAGTTCTTTTTTTCCTTTCTTTTCTCCATATTATTAATTTTGTTACAGTGATCATGAACCATTGACATGCTAAACATGCAGAAATTTTAAAAAGAGCACATCTTTAAGAAAAGCAGAAGTGACTTTAAAATTGACTAAAATTGACTTTTAAATTGGAGCTAAATTTGTACAGTGGTTTTATGTATATGAAGTATGTATTTCTTGTGAGACAACACATATGAGATAGTTCCAGTCAATGACTGCAGCTGGTAAAACCGATGATAAGCTCAGTAAAAATTATTCAAGACTCTGCGTTTGGAGTCACATACATTAAAAATACTCCTAAGCAACTCTTCATAGGTCCTATTGTTGCTATAGGTTACATCTTCCTTTTCATCGTCAGTTCCTTGTTTCCAAATCTCTTCATTCAGAGATAATTTTTTTCACTACTGAATCCTGAGTTAAAATTCAGAGCTCTGATCAGAGGTGGAATCAAAGTCAAGTGCTAAGGTTCTAAAATCATTTCCACTACAATAGTTAGTCAAATCCTTGTTAGCAAAGAGCTCCCTTTTTGTGATCTGCTGTATCAAAGATGTATAATTCTGGGAGCTCTGTGATCTCAGCCTTGAGATGTTTTCAGAACTTGTGAGGATAAGTGAATATGTTGCATTCTCAGGAGAGCTGATATGAGAGATGGAAGGCGTTCTTGAAGACACTATCTGAGTCTGTGAAGTGAAGGCGCCATCTTTCTCAGGACTGGAGAAGAGCATGTCGAGCAGAAGCATGTGCTCAGCCATCATTTTCTTCAGTACTTCTTCAAAAATCTTTCTTGGGGTTAGTCTGAGGGCTGTAAAAACTGCTATTCTGGTATTTGATAATCTGTCAGATGGGATCAGAAATGTCTTCTCTCTTTTGGATGGCTCACAGTTTTCTACAGACACTATCCATGGGGTTATGCTGCTTCTCAGCTATCTTCTTTGCAGAGGCCATTGTTGACTTTCCTCCAGTGAGACAGAGGAAGTGGTTTCACTTCACCAGCATCCAAGAACCATCTTCTGAGAACTCAGAATGGAGAGGGAGGCCTTCAGGACCAGAAGATGTGGGTATAGCTAAAGTCTTCACTCTGTTATTCTTGCCTAGAGGATTCAATGGATAGAGGAGCCTGGTGGGCTACAGTCCATGGGAGGGCAACAGGGTTGGACATGACTTAGCAACTAAACCTTCACCAAGTGTCTACTAAAATGCCACATTACAATCAGTATAGCAGAAGTAATACAAAAAAGAAAGGAAACTATAATAAAAATAAGAAGAAAGGGAATGGGTATGGCGGGGTGGAGCAGACAGGTATGGCATAAGCCCTCTTGGAGGAGGTCACCATTAACCCCACCACAGAGCTGCCAGAACTTACACAGGACTTGGAAATAGACTTTTGGAGGGCACAAACAGAACTTGTACGCACCAGGACCCAGGAGAAAGGAGCAGTGACCCCCAAAAAGACTGACTCAAATTTGTACCAGAGTGTCCAAGAGTCTCTAGCAGAGGCGTGGGTCAACAGTGGCTTGATGCAGTGTTGGGGGCACTGAGTGTAGCAGTATAAGCATGGACCTTTTAAAGGAGATCACCATTATCTTCCTTACCTCCTCCATAGTTTCAATTCAGTTCAATTTTAGTTTAGTCGCTAAGTCCTATCTGACTCTTTGTGACCCTGTAGACTGGAGCATTCCAGGCCTCCTTGTCCATCATCAATGCCTGGAGTTTGCCAGACTCATGTCTATTGAGTTGGCTCTGTCATCTCCTTCTCCTCCCACATTGAATCTTTCCCAGGATTAGGATCGCTTCAAATGAGTCAGCTCTTCGCATCAGGGGGTCAAAGTATCAGAGTTTCAGCTTCACCATCAGTCCTTCCAATGAATACTCAGGACTGATCTCTTTTAGGATGTACTGTTGGATCTCCTTGCAATCCAAGGGACTCTCAAGGGTCTTCTCCAAACCACAGTTCAGAAGCATCAATTCTTTGGCACTCAGCTTTCTTTATATTCCAAATCTCACATCCACATATGACTACTAGAAAAATCATAGCCTTAACTAGACAGACTTTGCTGGCAAAGTAGTGTCTCTGCTTTTTAATATGGTGTCTAGGTTGGTTATAACTTTCCTTCCAACGAGTAAAGATCTTTTAATTTCACAGCTACAGTTACCATCTGCAGTGATTTTGGAGCCCCCCCAAAATAAAGGCAGCCACTGTTCCCACTGTTTCCCCACATATTTGCCATGAAGTGATGGGACCTGATGCCATTATCTTGGTTTTCTGAATGTTGAGCCAACTTTTTCACTCTCTTCTTACATTTTCATCAAGAGGCTTTTTAGTTCCTCTTCACTTTCTGCCATAAGGGTGGTGTCATCTGCATATGTGTGGTTATTGATATTTCTCCTGGCAAACTTGATTCCACCTTGTCCTTCATTCAGCCTAATGTTTTGCATGATGTACTCTGCATATAAGTTAAATAAACAGGGTGACACTTTACAGCCCTGAGGTACTCCTTTCCTGATTTGGAACCAGTCTGTTGTTCCACGTCCAGTTCTAACTGTTGCTTCCTGGCCTGCATACAGATTTCTCAAGAGGCAGCTCAGGTGGTCTGGTATTCCAACATTTCAGAATTTTCCACAGTTTATTGTGATCCACACAGTCAAAGGCTTTGGCATAGTCAATAAAGCAGAAGTTGATATTTTCAGGAATTTTCTTGCTTTTTTGATGATCCAGTGGATGTTAGCAATTTGATCTCTGGTTCCTCTGCCTTTTCTAAATCCAGCTTGAACACCTGGAAGTTCATGATTCACGTATTGCTGAAGCCTGGCTTGGAGAATTTTGAGCATTACTTTGCTAGCATGTTGCAATTGTGTGGTAGTTTGAGCATTCTTTGACATTGCCTTTCTTTGGGATTGGGATGAAAATTGACCTTTTCCAGTCCTGGGGCCACTGCTGAGTTTTCCAAATTTGCTGACATATTGAGTGCAACAGTTTCATAGCATCATCTTTTACGAGTTGAGATAGCTCAACTGGAATTCCATCACCTCCACTAGCTTTGTTTGTAGTGATGTTTCCTAAAGCCCACTTGACTTCACATTCCAGGATATCTGGCTTTAGGTGAGTGATCACACCATCGTGATTATCTTAGTCGTGAAGATCTTTTTTGTACAGTTCTTCTGTGTATTCTTTCCACCTCTTCTTAATATCTTCTGCTTCTCTTAGATCATAACATTTCTTTCCTTTATTGATCCCATCTTTGCATGAAATGTTTTCTTGGTATCTCTAATTTTCTTAATCTCTAGTCTTTCCGATTCTATTGTTTTCCTCTGTTTCTTTCCACTGATCGCTGAAGAAGGCTCTCCTATCTCTCCTTGCTCTACCTTGGAGCTCTGCATTCAACTGGGTATATCTTACCTTTTCTCCTTTGCTTTTCACTTTTCTTTCACAGCTATTTGTAAGGCCTCCTCGGACAGTCATTTTTCTTTTTTACATTTCTTTTCCTTGGGGATGGTCTTGATTCCTGCCTAATGTACAGTGTCACGAACCTCCATCCATAGTTCATCTTTTTTGGGTGTTAGTTCTAGAAGGCCTTGTAGGTCTTCATGGAACAGTTCAACTTCAGCTTCTTCAGTGTTACTTGCCGGGGCATAGACTTGGATTACCATGATTTTGAATGGTTTGCCTTGGAAACAGAGATCATTCTATTGTTTCTGAGATTCCATCCAAGTACTGCATTTCAGACTCTTTTGTTGACTATGATGGCTACTCCATTTCTTCTAAGGTATTTCTGCCCAAAGTAATAGATATAATGGTAATCTGAGTTAAATTCACCCATTCCAGTCCATTTTAGTTCACTGATTCTTAGAATGTCGATGTTCACTCTTGCCATCCCCTGTTTGACCATTTCCTATTTATCCTTTTCATGGAGCTAACATTCCAGGTTTCTATGAAATATTGCTCTTTACAGCATCAGACCTTGCTTCCATCACCAGTCACATCCACAACTGAGTATTGTTTCGCTTTGGCTCCATCACTTCATTTTTTCTGGAGTTATTTCTCCACTGATTTCCAGTAGCATATTGGGCACCTACCAGTCTGGGGAGTTCATTTTTCAGCAACCTATCTTTTTGCTTTTTCATATTGTTCATAGGGTTCTCAAGGTAAGAATACTGAAGTGGTTTGCCATTCCATTCTCCAGTGGACCACATTTTTCAGACCTCTCCACCATGACCCATCCATCTTGGGTGGCCCTACACGGCATGGCTTAGTTAGACAAGGCTGTGGTCCACGTGATTAGATTGGCTAGTTTTCTATGATTGTGGTTTAGTCTGTCTGCCCTCTGATGCCCTCTCTCAGTTCCTACCATCTTGCTGAGGTTTCTCTTACCTTGGACATCAGGTATCTCTTCATGACTGCTCCAGCAAAGTGCAGCCACTGCTCCCTACCTTCGACGTGGGTTATCTCCTCACAGCTGCCACTCCTGACCTTGGACATGGGGTATCTCCTCTAGGCCACTTGACACTCCAGCAGGAAGCCACCATAGTTTACCCCAGGTAAATAACAGGGAGGGAACACAGCTCCACCCATCAAAAGAAAATTGAATTAAAGATTTGCTGAGCATGGCCCCGCCCATCAGAACAAAACCCAGTTTCCCCCTCAGTCATTCCAATCCCAAAGAAAAGCAATGCCAAAGAATGCTCAAACTATCACACAATTGCACTCATCTCACACACTACTAAAGTAATGCTCAAAATTCTCACCCTTATGGCAGAAAGCGAAGGAGAACTAAAGAGCCTCTTAATGAAAGTGTAAGAGGAGAGTGAAAAAGTTGGCTTAAAGCTCAACATTCAGAAAACTAAGATCATGGCACCTGGTACCATAACTTTTATGGCAAATAGATGGGGAAACTGTGGAAACAGAGGCTGACTTTATTTTTCTGGGCTCCAAAATCACTGCAGATGGTGATTGCAGCCATGAAATTAAATGAGGCTTTCCCTATGGAAGAATGGTTATGACCAACCTAGACACTGTATTATAATGCAGAGACATTACTTTGTCAATAAAGATCTGTCTAGTCAAAGCTATGGTTTTTCCAGTAGTCATATATGGATGTGAGAGCTGGACTATAAAGAAAGCTGAATGCCAAAGAATTGATGCTTTTGAACTGTGGTGTTGGAGAAGACTCTTGAGAGTCCCTTGGGCTGCAAGGAGAACCAATCAGTCCATTCTAAAGGAAATCAGTCCTGAATATTCTTCTTTGGAATGACTGATGCTGAAGCTGAAACTCCAGTACTTTGGCCACCTGATGTGAAGAACCGACTCATTTGAAAACACCCTGATTTTGAGAAAGATTGAAAGCGGGAGGAGAAGGGGACATCAGAGGATGAGATGGTTGGATAGCATCATTAACTCAATGAACCTGAGTTTGAGTAAACTCTGGAAGTTGATGATGGACAGGGAGGTCTGGGATCCTGCAGTCCATGGGGTCCCAAAGAGTTGGACACAACTGAGCGACTGAACTGAAGAGAGGGAAGAAAAAAGAAAAACTAACAGGAGGAAAGAAAACTATCTCAAGAGATTAAAGGAAAGAAAGACAGTTGTATCAAGAGGTGTCTGTTGTTATTGTTGTTTTTTAGTTGCTCAGTCATGTCTGACTCTTTGTGACCCTATAGACTGTAGCCTGCCAGGCTGTTCTGTCCATGGGGATTCTCCAGGCAAGCATACTGGAGCAGGTTCCCATTTCCCTCTCCAAGGGATCTTCCTGACCCAGAGATTAAGCCTGGTTCACCTGCTTTGACAGGTTGATTCTTACCACTGAGCCACCGGGGAACACCTATATTGGAGACAGTTCCTTAAATTATGTTCTTTTCCCATCTTGGTTGTAGGTGATACATGAGACATATGATCTTCATCCAAAGACAGATTACTGAGACAAGCTTCAGAAATAAACCTAGAGTATCCTTTAATAATTTAATTAAATTTTACATTAATATACATTAACAGCAAAGAACTATCCAGGAAATGAGTCTCAGTAGACAAAGACCTCCATTAACAATTTGGGATTTAACATTCATTGAAACATCTTTTTCTCCCTAAAATCACTGTCATTTAAAAAATAATAATAATAAAACCAAATGAAGACTTGTTTGTGATATAAGTCTGGACTTAATAAACTTGGCCTGATGATGTATATAACCATAATTGATCATAGATGTTTTGCTTTGCTGAAATTTTTATAGCATCTCAGACTGAACTTTTGATATAAAACCTTTCAGGGCTAGAAAAGTCATGCCAAAGGATTATCATAGATTTTGCCTAACAGATCTAAGGGGCTATATTAGAGGAGTCTAGAGTCCAGGGATGGGGGAGCCTGGTGGACTGCCATCTATGGGGTCACACAGAGTGAAGCGACTGAAGTTTCAGTCAACACTACTGAAGCGACTTAGCAGCAGCAGCAGCAGCAGAGTCACATCCTCTCAAAAGGTAATTCAGGATGTATCCTACCCAGGGCTCTAGAGAACAGAGACTGGAGATGAATCCTAGATTCATTCACTTGCCCCTGCCTCTCGGTACAGGGTTGCATACACCAAGGGAGGGCCATCTTATATATACATATATATATGTATATGTGTATATATATATATATTACTTATGGGTTTGCAGAAGTCTAGAGGAAGGCACTAGTGAGAAAAGAAATTGAAGAGCCAAGCATATACCAAAGAGAAAGGGGGAGAGCAGAGAAGAGCTTGAACAAGAAGGAAAAGGAGGAAAAAAAGGAAAAGAGATGGGTAAAATAATATCAGCGTGTCTTTGCAATGCCTTTCCTATTACCTGAAATGACCCTAGACCCCTTGTTCAACTTGTGAATACCTTCATGAGGTGTCAACTTAAACACCATTTCTGAGGAGGAGTCATCTGTGAATCTCAGGCAGAATTGATTATTTCTATACACACACATACATAAAGGTATACAGACGGACACATACATTACATACACACATACACAGATACACTGATTTGTCAATTTTATTGTTCAGTGATCAACTCCTGTCCGACTCTTCAAGACTCATGAACTTCAGTACACCAGGCTTCCATGTCCCTCACCATCTCCCAGAGTTTGCCCTAGTTCATGTCCTTTGAATCGTATCCCTCACATATTTGTCACATTCTCCGACACACTATGAGTTCCCTAAGAATAGAAACTATCCTGTATTTGAGATTCCAATGCCTTACATATTTAAAGCTTCCCTTGTGGCTCAGACAGTAAAGAGTCTGCCTGCCATGTGCGAGAGCCAGTTTCGATCTTTGGGTCAGGAAGATCCTCTGGAGAAGGAAATGGCAACCCACTCTAGTATTCTTGCCTGGAAAATCCCATAGACGCAGCAGCCTGTGGGGCTACAGTCCATGGGGTCACAAAGAGTTGGAAACAAGAAACTTCACACACTTAAATGCTAATAACTGCTTGATGGATAATTGAATATATGAAAGCATTTGTAAGCACTATGGCATAAACTATAAAGCAGTACATGTAAAAAAAAAATGGAGGCTTTGTATCTGTCAGATTTGAACTGAATGATTTCTTCACCATCTCTAAGATGTGATCTTGAGTATATGTTAATCAATTAATCCGAGGTTTCCTTATCTCTAAAATGGAGATGATGACTACTTACACCATAAGATTATCAAAATTATACAAATATGGTTTGAGAAACTTCCTCACATAAAACAGCTCTATAATAAATATTGTTTCCATCATAAAAAAAAAAATCTTGCAATCTATAGTGATGGAAAGCAGATAGTGGTGGCAGAGGGCTCAGAATAAGAAAGAGAGAAAAGGAAAATGGAAACAAGGAATCTCTCTAAAGTGATAAAAAAAAAAGGTTCTAAAACTGGGTGTGGTGATATTTATACTACTGAAAACTTACTAAAAAGATACTGAATTTTACACTAAAAATGAGTGAATTTTATAGTTTATAAATTGTGCTTAATAAAGCTGTTTTGTTTTAGCATGTCAGAGGATTAGAGAAGAGAGTAGGTGGAAATTAAGTAAAACATTAGCCATAACTGCTTAAATTGGGTTTTGTGTGTAAGGGGTTTATAAATTGTCTTTAATTTTGCATATTTTTCAGAATTTTCAAAATTAAAAATAATTTGAAAAAAGAGAATGCTGTAATTAATGACAATTAAGACTCTGATGCTGGGAGGGATTGGGGGCAGGACGAGAAGGGGACGACAAAGGATGAGATGGCTGGATGGCATCACTGACTCGATGGACGTGAGTCTGAGTGAACTCCAGGAATTGGTGATGGACATGAATCGTGGTGCGATTCATGGGGTTGCAAAGAGACACAACTGAGCGACTAAACTGAACTGAACTGAAGTTTTATAATTCTAACACTGTTAAATTTACCTAGTTCCTTAAATGAGATATAAGGTCACATTTCTTAAAAAATATAATGCTGGTACAAAATAAGAATAAGGGATGACTGGAAGGCAAAGGCCAAAATCTTTTCTGCTGTCACTGAGAAGCACAGGCTAATTGAAGGTAATTCTTCAGTTCATTTCAGTTGCTCAATTGTGTCTGACTCTTCAACCCCATGAATCGCAGCATGCCAGGCCTCCCTGTCCATCACCAACTCCTGGAATTTACCCAAATTCATGTCCAGTGAGTCACTGATGCCATCCAACCATCTCATCCTCTGTCATCCCCTTCTCCTCCTGTCCTCAATCTTTCCCAACATCAGGGTCTTTTCAAAATGAGTCAGTTCTTCGCATCAGGTGGCCAAAGGATTGGAGTTTCAGTTTCAACATCATTCCTTCCAATGAACACCCAGGACTGATCTCTTTTAGGATGGACTGGTTGGATCTACTTGCAATCCAAGGGACTCTTACACTGCTGCAATTATTATTTATATTGCTATGCTATACTAAGTCACCTAAGTCATGTCTCACTCTTTGCAACTCCATGGACCCCAGGCTCCTCTGTTTATGGGATTCTCCAGGCAAGAATACTGGAGTGGGTTGCTATTTCCTTCTCCAGGAGATCTTCCCAACCCAGGGATTGAACTCTAGTCTCCCATATTGCAGGCAGTTTCTTTACATTTGAACCACCAGGAAGATAAAAATACAAATACAAATATCTTTATAGAATTATTTGTATAAGAAAAAGTAAAATAAAAAAAAACAAGAAGGAGAGGTAGAAGAGGAAAGGGGGGGAAGGGTTGCACTTATTGATTTTCTAATTGCTAGTTCTATATATTTGGTTTTGATAATAATTTATGAAAAAATGATAACTATTTCATTTTAAATACTTGATTAGGGGTAGAATGAGGTGGGAGGTGGGAGGCTCAGGAGGGAGGGGATATATATATACCTGTGGCTGATTCATGTTAATGTATGGCAAAAAACAATACAATAGTGTAAAGCATTATCCTTCAGTTAAAAATAAATAAACTTTTACAAAACTTGTGTAATGGAAAGAAAATAATGCTATTTATGAGATTTCCTTCTAAAAACAAATGAAAGACAACATTCTTCTGCTGCGCTTTTTATGAGTTTGCATATGCAGAGCTTAGTAGTTGGAAAGATGAATCTATTTTTCTGCAAAAACTGAGAATAAGTTGGCATTACTTGTGACAAAGGAAAAAAAAGAAAGATTAAAAAACAAACAAAAAATGACAAGAGAAAGAGAATTTACCGAACTGCTTCGCAGCAAAAGTGCTATATGAGGTGACATGCTCATAAATAATACCCTGTTGTTAAGTTCAGCTGCTCAGTCTTGACCGACTCTTTGCGACCCCATGAATTGCAGCACGCCAGGCCTCCCTGTTCATTACCATCTCTCGGAGTTCACTCAAACTCACGTCCATTAAGTCCATGATGCCATCCAGTTGTCTCATCCTCGGTCGTCTCCTTCTCCTCCTGCCCCCAATCCCTCCCAGCATCAGAGTCTTTTCCAATGAGTCAACTCTTCGCATGAGGAGGCCAAAGTACTGGAGTTTCAGCTTTAGGATCATTCCTTCCAAAGAAATTCCAGGGTTGATCTTGTTCAGAATGGATTGGTTGGATCTCCTTGCAGTCCAAGGGACTCTCAAGAGTCGTCTCCAGCACCACAGTTCAAAAGCATCAATTCTTCAGTGCTCAGCCTTCTTCACAGTCCAACTCTCACATCCATATATGACCATAGGAAAAACCATAGCCTTGACTAGACAGACCTTAGTCAGCACAGTAATGTCTCTGCTTTTGAATATACTATCTAGGTTGGTCATAACTTTTCTTCCAAGGAGTAAGCATCTTCTAATTACATGGCTGCAGTCACCATCTGCAGTGATTTTGGAACCCCCCAAAAATAAAGACTGACACTGTTTCCACTGTTTCCCCACCTATTTCCCATGAAGTAAAGGGACCGGATGCCATGATCTTCGTTTTCTGAATGTTGAGCTTTAAGCCAACTTTTTCACTCTACTCTTTAATTTTCATCAAGAGGCTTTTTAGTTCCTCTTCACTTTCTGCAATAAGGGTGGTGTCATCTGCATATCTGAGGTGATTGATATTTCTCTCTCCCAGCAATCTTGATTACAGCTTGTGTTTCTTCCAGTCCAGCGTTTCTCATGATGTACTCTGCATATAAGTTAAATAAGCAGGGTGACAATATACAGCCTTGATGTACTCCTTTTCCTATTTGGAGCCAGTCTGTTGTTCCATGTCCAGTT